>OZ024856.1:36800293-37290293 GCA_964017155.1 Oasisia sp. SBJ-2009
AATTTCATTGGATGATGTTAAAATGAGTTTTGCAAATGCATGTGCCAGGGGTAGAATCTAAGCTGGCCCACAAGGATGCTACCTAAAGAACCCTGCTGGCCCACAAGGATGCTACCTATAGACTCCTGGCCCACAGGGATGCTACCTATAGACCCGTTGCAGACAAGGATGCTACCTATAGACATCTTCTTGCCCACAAGGATGCTACCTATATACCCCTGGCCCACAAGGATGCTACCTATAGACACATGGCCCACAAGGATGCTACCTATAGACCCCTAGCCCACAAGGATGCTACCTATAGACCCCTGGCCCACAAGGATGCTACTTATAGACCCCTGGCCCACAAAGATGCTACCTTTAGACCCCTGCTGGCCCACAAGGATGCTACCTATAGACTCCTGGCCAACAAGGATGCTACCTATACACCCCTGGCCCACAAGGATGCTACCTATAGGCACCTGACCCACAAGGATGCTACCTATTGACCCCTGGCCCCGAAGGATGCTACCTTTAGACCCCTGCTGGCACATAAGGAAGCTACCCCAAGGATGCTACCTATAGACCCCTGGCCCACAAGGATGCTACCTATATATTCCTGGCCCACAAGGATGCTACCTATAGACCCCTGGCCCCCCAGAATGCTGCCTATAGCCCCTTCGCCCCCAAGGATGCTGCCTATAGACCATTGGCACCCAAGGATGCTACCTATAGACCCCTGGTCCACAAGGATGCTACCTATACACCCCTGCTGGCCCACAAGGATGCTACTTATAGCCCCTGCTGGCCCACAAGGATGCTACCTGTAGAAAACTGACGACGAGGATGCTACCTATAGACGCCTGGCCCACAAGGATGCTACCTATACGCCCCTGGCCCACACGAATGCTAACTATAGATCCCTCACCAACAACGATGCTACCTATATACCCCTGGCGATAAGGATGCTACCTATAGACCCGATGGCACACAAGTATGCTACCTATAGACCTCTGACCAACAAGAATGCTAACTATAGATCCCTCACCCACAAGGATGCTACCTATATACCCCTGGCGACAAGGATGCTACCAATAGACCCCTGCTGGCCCACAACAGTGCTACCTATACACCCCTGCTGGCTCACAAAGATGGTATAACTATAGACCCCTGGCCCACAAGAATGCTACCTATAGACCCATGGCCCATAAAGGATGCTACCTATCCCCGCAGCTGTCCCACAAAGATGCTACCTATAGACCCCTGGCCCACAAGGGTGCTACCTATAGACGCCTGCTGGTCCACAAGGATGCTACGTGTTGACCCTTGCTGGCCTACAAGCATGCTACCTATAGACCCCTGGCCTACAAGGATGCTACCTATAGACCCCTGGCACACAAGGATGCTACATATAAACCCCTGGCCCACAAGGAAACTACCTATACATCTCTGGCCCACAAGGAAACTACCTATAGACCCCTGGCCCACAAGGACGCTACCTATAGAACCCTGGCCCACAAGGATCCTACCTATAGATCCCTCGCCCACAAGGAAGCTACCTATAGACCCCTGGCGCACAACAATGCTACCTATAGACCCCTGGCCCACAACAATGCTACCTATAGACCCATGGCCCATAAAGGATGCTACCTATAGCCGCAGCTGGCCCACAAAGATGCTACCTATAGACCCCTGGCCCACAAGGATGCTACCTATAGACCCATGCTGGCCCATAATGATGCTACCTGTTGACCCCTGCTGACCCACAAGGATGCTACCTATAGACCCATTCTGGCCCACAAGGATGCTACCTACAGACCCATGCTGGCCCACAAGGATGCTACCTATAGACCCCTGGCCCACAAGGATGCTACCTATAGACCCCTGGCCCACAATGATGCCACCTATAGACCCCTGGCCCACAAGAATGCTACTTATAGACCTCTGGCCCAGAAGGATGCAGCCTATAGACTCCTGGCCCACAAGGATGCTACCCATAGACCCCTGGCCCACAAGGATGCTATCTATAGACACCTGGCCCCTAAGGATGCTGCCTATAGCCCCCACGCCCCCAAGGATGCTGCCTGTAGACCCCTGGCCCCCAAATGATGCTACCTATAGACCCCTGGCCCACAAGGATGCTACCTATAGACCCATGGCCCCCAAGGATGCTGCCTATAGCCCCTGCTGGCCCACAAGGATGCTACATCTAGAGCCATGCTGGCCCACAAGGATGCTACATCTAGAGCCATGCTGGCCCACAAGGATGCTACCTATAGAACCCTGGCCCCCAAGGATGCTACCTATACCCCAGCTGACCCACAAGGATGCTACATATAGACCCCTGGCCCACAAGGATGCTACATATAGACCCCTACTTGCCCACAAGGATGCTTCCTATAGCCCCTGCTGGCCCAAAAGGATGCTACCTATATACACCTGGCCCACAAGGATGCTACCTATAGACCCCTGGCCCACAAGGATGCTACCTATAGACCGCTGGCCCACAAGGATGCTACCTATAGACCCCTGGCCCACAAGGATGCTACCTATAGACCCCTGGCCCCCATGGATGTTACCTATAGCCCCAGCTGACCGACAAGGATGCTACCTATAGACCGCTGGCCCACAAGGATGCTACCTATAGACCCCTGGCCCACAAGGATGCTACCTATAGACCCCTGACCCCCAAGAATGCTGCCTATAACCCCCTCGCCCCAAGGATGCTGCCTATAGACCCCTGGCCCCCAATGATGCTACCTATAGACCCCTCGCCCACAAGGATGCTACCTACAGACCCCTGCTGGCCCACAAGGATGCTACTTATAGCCCCTGCTGGCCCACAAGGATGCTACCTGTAGAAACCTGATGACAAGGATGCTACCTATAGACCCCTGGCCCACAAGAATGTTAACTATAGATCCCTCGCCCACAAGGATGCTACCTATATACCCCTGGCAACAAGGATGCTACCTATAGACCCGATGGCACACAAGGATGCTAGCTATAGAGGCCTGGCCCACAAGGATGCTACAAATAGACCCCCCTTGCTGGCCCACAACAATGCTACCTGTAGACCCCTGCTGGCTCACAAAGATGTTACTTATAGACCCCTGGCCCACAAGGATGCTACCTATAGACCCCTGCTGGTCCACAAGGATGCTACGTGTTGACCCCTGCTGGCCTACAAGGATGCTACCTATAGACCCCTGGTGTACAAGGATGCTACCTATAGACCCCTGGCACACAAGGATGCTAGCTATAGACCCTGGCCCACTATGATGCTACCTATAGATCCCTCGCCAACAAGGAAGCTACCTATTGACCCCTGGCGCACAAGGATGCTGCCTATAGACCCCTGGCCCACAACAATGCTACCTATAGACAAACGACCCATAAAGGATGCTACCTATAGCCGCAGCTAGCCCACAAAGATGCTACCTATAGACCCCTGGCCCACAAGGATGCAACCTATAGACCCATGCAGGCCCTCAATGATGCAACCTATCGACGCCTGCTGGCCCACAAGGATGCTACCTATAGACCCCTGCTTGCCCACAAGGATGCTACCTATAGCCCCTGCTGGCCCAAAAGGATGCTACCTATAGACACCTGGCCCACAAGGATGCTACCTATAGACCCCTGGCCCACAAGGATGCTACCTATAGACCCCTGGCCCACAAGGATGCTACCTATAGACCCCTGGCCCCCATGGATGCTACCTATATAGCCCCAGCTGACCGACGAGGATGCTACCTATAGACCCCTGGCCCACAAGGATGCTACACATAGACCTGTTCTGGCCCACAAGGATGCAACCTATAGTCCCCTGGCCCCCATGGATGCTTCTTATAGCCCTTGCTGGCCCACAAGGATGCGACCTATAGACCCCTGGCCCACAAGGATGCTACCTATAGACCCCTGGCCCACAAGGATGCTACCTATTGACCCCTGGCCACGAACGATGCTACATTTAGACCCCTGCTTGCCCACAAGGAAGGTACCTGTAAACCCCTGGCCTCCAATGATGCTACCTATAGACCCCTAGCCCACAAGGATGCTACCTATAGACTCCTGGCCCACAAGCATGCTACCTATAGACCCCTGGCTCACAAGGATGCTACCTATAGACCCCTGGCCCCCAAGAATGCTGCCTATAACCCCCTCGCCTCAAGGATGCTGCCTATAGACCCCTGGCCCCCAAGGATGCTACCTATAGACCCCTGGCCCACAAGGATGCTACCTACAGACCCCTGCTGGCCCACAAGGATGCTACTTATAGCCCCTGCTGGCCCACAAGGATGCTACCTGTAGAAACCTGACGACAAGGATGCTACCTATAGACCCCTGGCCCACAAGGATGTTACCTATAGGCCCCTGGCCCACAAGAATGCTAACTATAGATCCCTCACCCACAAGGATGCTACCTATATACCCCTGTCGACAAGGATGCTACCTATAGACCCGATGGCACACAAGGATGCTACCTATAGAGGCCTGGCCCACAAGGTTGCTACAAATAGAACCCTGCTGGCCCACAACAATGCTACCTGTAGGCCCCTGCTGGCTCACAAAGATGTTACTTATAGACCCCTGGCCCACAAGGATGCTACCTATAGACCGCTGCTGGTCCACAAGGATGCTACGTGTTGACCCCTGCTGGCCTACAAGGATGCTACCTATAGACCCCTGGTGTACAAGGATGCTACCTATAGACCCCTGGTGTACAAGGATGCTACCTACAGACCCCTGGCACACAAGGATGCTAGCTATAGACCCCTGGCCCACAAGGGTGCTACCTATAGATCCCTCGCCCACAAGGAAGCTACCTATAGACCTCTGGCGCACAAGGACGCTACATATGGAACCCTGGCCCACTAGGATGCTACCTATAGACCCCTGGTGCACAAGAATGCTACATATGGAACCCTGGCCCACTAGGATGCTACCTATAGACCCCTGGCCCACAAGGACGCTACATATGGAACCCTGGCCCACAACAATGCTACCTATAGACCCACGGTCCATAAAGGATGCTACCTATAGCCGCAGCTGGCCCACAAAGATGCTACCTATAGACACATGCTGGCCCATAATGAAGCTACCTGTTGACCCCTGCTGACCCACAAGGATGCTACCTGTAGAACCCTCGCCCACAAGGAAGCTACCGATAGACCCCTGGCCCACAAGGATGCTACGTATAGACCCCTGGCCCACGAAGATGCTACCAATAGATCCCTCGCACACAAGGATGCTAACAATAGTCCCCTGCTGGCCCACAAGGTTGCTACCTATTGACCCCTGCTGGCCCACAAGGTTGCTACCTATAGACCCCTGGCAACAAGGATGCTACCTATAGACCCCTGGCCCACAAGGATGCTACCTATAGATCCCTGGCCCACAAGGATGCTACCTATAGATATCTCGCCCACAAGGAAGCTACCTATAGTCCCCTGGCCCACAAGGATGCTACCTATAGACACCTGGCCCACAAGGATGCTACCTATAGACCCCTGGCCCACAAGGATGCTACCTATAGACCCCTGGCCCACAAGGATGCTACCTATAGACCCCTGGCCCACAAGGATGCTACCTATAGACCCCTGGCACCCATGGATGCTACCTATAGCCCCAGCTGACCGACAAGGATGCTACCTATAGACCCCTGGCCCACAAGGATGCTACACATAGACCCGTTCTGGCCTACAAGGATGCAACCTATAGTCCCCTGGCCCCCATGGATGCTTCTTATAGCCCCTGCTGGCCCACAAAGATGCTACCTATAGACACCTGGCCCACAAGGATGCTACCTATAGACCCCTGGCCCACAAGGATGCTACCTATTGACCCTTGGCTCCGAACGATTCTACATTTAGACCCCTGCTTGCCCACAAGGAAGGTACCTGTAAACCCCTGGCCTCCAATGATGCTACCTATAGACCCCTAGCCCACAAGGATGCTACCTATAGACTCCTGGCCCACAAGCATGCTACCTATAGACCCCTGGCCCACAAGGATGGTACCTATACACCCCTGGCCCCCAAGAATGCTGCCTATAACCCCCTCGCCCCAAGGATGCTGCCTATAGACGCCTGGCCCCCAAGGATGCTACCTATAGACCCCTGGCCCTCAAGGATGCTACCTACAGACCCCTGCTGGCCCACAAGGATGCTACTTATAGCCCCTGCTGGCCCACAAGGATGCTACCTGTAGAAACCTGACGACAAGGATGCTACCTATAGACCCCTGGCCCACAAGGATGCTACCTATAGGCGCCTGGCCCACAAGAATGCTAACTATAGATCCCTCACCCACAAGGATGCTACCTATATACCCCTGGCGACAAGGATGCTACCCATAGACCCGATGGCACACAAGGATGCTACCTATAGACCTCTGGCCCACAAGAATGCTAACTATAGATCCCTCACCCACAAGGATGCTACCTATATACCCCTGTCGACAAGGATGCTACCTATAGACCCGATGGCACACAAGGATGCTACCTATAGAGGCCTGGCCCACAAGGTTGCTACAAATAGAACCCTGCTGGCCCACAACAATGCTACGTGTAGACCCCTGCTGGCTCACAAAGATGTTACTTATAGACCCCTGGCCCACAAGGATGCTACCTATAGACCGCTGCTGGTCCACAAGGATGCTACGTGTTGACCCCTGCTGGCCTACAAGGATGCTACGTATAGACCCCTGGTGTACAAGGATGCTACCTATAGACCCCTGGTGTACAAGGATGCTACCTATAGACCTCTGGCACACAAGGATGCTAGCTATAGACCCCTGGCCCACAAGGGTGCTACCTATAGATCCCTGGCCCACAAGGACGCTACATATGGAACCCTGGCCCACTAGGATGCTACCTATAGATCCCTGGCGCACAAGGATGCTGCCTATAGACCCCTGGCCCACAACAATGCTACCTATAGACCCACGGCCCATAAAGGATGCTACCTATAGCTGCAGCTGGCCCACAAAGATGCTACCTATAGACCCATGCTGGCCCATAATGATGCTACCTGTTGACCCCTGCTGACCCACAAGGATGCTACCTGTAGAACCCTCGCCCACAAGGGAGCTACCGATAGACCCCTGGCCCACAAGGATGCTACCTATAGACCCCTGGCCCACGAAGATGCTACCTATAGATCCCTCGCACACAAGGATGCTACCAATAGTCCCCTGCTGGCCCACAAGGTTGCTACCTATTGACCCCTGCTGGCCCACAAGGTTGCTACCTATAGACCCCTGGCCAACAAGAATGCTAACTATAGATCCCTCACCCACAAGGATGCCACCTATAGACCCCTGGCAACAAGGATGCTACCTATAGACCCGATGGCACACAAGGATGCTACCTATAGAGGCCTGGCCCAGACGGATGCTACCAATAGACCCCTGCTGGCCCACAACAATGCTACCTATAGACCCCTGCTGGCTCACAAGGATGCTACCTATATACCCCTGGCCCACAAGAATGCTACCTATAGGCACCTGGCCCATAAGGATGCTACCTATAGACCCCTGGCCAACAAGGATGCTACCTATAGACCCCTGGCCCACAAGGATGCTACCTATAGACCCCTGGCCCACAAGGATGCTACCTATAGATCTCTCGCCCACAAGGAAGCTACCTATAGTCCCCTGGCCCAAAAGCATGCTACATATAGCCCCTGCTGGCCCACAAGGATGCAACCAATAGACCCTTGCTGGCCCACAAGGATGCAACCAATAGACCCTTGCTGGCCCACAAGGATGCAACCAATAGACCCCTGCTGGCCCACAAGGATGCAACCAATAGACCCTTGCTGGCCCACAAGGATGCAACCAATAGACCCTTGCTGGCCCACAAGGATGCAACCAATAGACCCCTGCTGGCCCACAAGGATGCAACCAATAGACCCCTGCTGGCCCACAAGGATGCAACCAATAGACCCCTGCTGGCCCACAAGGATGCAACCAATAGACCCCTGCTGGCCCACAAGGATGCAACCAATAGACCCCTGCTGGCCCACAAGGATGCAACCAATAGACCCCTGCTGGCCCACAAGGATGCAACCAATAGACCCCTGCTGGCCCACAAGGATGCTTGCTATTGACCCCTGCTGGCCCACAAGGATGCTACCTATTGACCCCTGCTGGCCCACAAGGATGCTACCTATAGACCCATTATGGCCAACATGGATGCTACCTATAGACCCCTGCTGGCTCAGAAGGATGCTACCTATAGACCCAAGATATCCCACAAGGATGCTACCTAGTACCTACCGAACCATGCTGGCCTACAAGGATGTAACCTATAGACCCATGCAGGCCCTCAAGGATGCAACCTATCGACGCCTGCTGGCCCACAAGGATGGTACCTATAGACCCCTGCTGGCAGACAAGGATGCTATATATAGACCTCTGCTGGCCTACAAGGATGCTACCTATAGACTCCTGTTGACCCTTAACAACGTCGCAGGAAGCTGACCAGCTTCAGCAGAGACATAGAATGCCGCGCTAAATGGCCAAGCCAAGTTAACCCTAGACCATCGTGGATTTCGTTAGAATTTTCGACTTTAAAGTCACATTCTGAGTAAACCGCTGACGTTAAAAAATTGAGTATATGTGGAAATTGTTACTTTGTATAAACTCTATTAGGTGTATGACGCGAAATCATTGCATTTTTTGTCCTTTAATGGCCTGGATATAAGTGCAACTTTCGGAGTAAGGAACACTGATTTGAGAGGGTTGCCCTCTGGAATATTTTTCGGGAGGATTTGAAGTTTAATAAAATACAGGGCAACCAAAAATAGCACGAGGTGTCACTACCTCCAACATTTGGACCCGTGCGCCCCGACTAAAAGCGTTACTATTTAATAACAGGACGTTATAACACTAATAAAGCATTAGTTCAACGTAACTGGGCATTAAACACCGCAATTTAGAACGTTATAATACCATAAACTAGGGCGTTATAACGCTGTAATTGGGCATTATTACGCAATATTAGAGTGTTATGACGCCGTACCATAAAGTAGTGATTTTGATTGGCGGAAATCAGCCAACATAAAATTTGCATCAAAACTAGCATACATGTTGGGGACTAACCTATTTCCACCCCCACAAAAAGGATTACACTACGGGTTGCCAATCATATCAAATTAATTCTTTGAGACTGTCTAGAAGCGTCCCTGTTCGACTCTCTAGTTCTTTCTCTATCGCGCTTCGCCCCCTATTCCAATGTTAGACCATTGAGCTGGACCTGGACAAATGCCGCAATCGGAACACAATAGGGAGTCGAGTAGACATTCTGTTATTGGTCACCACCGTATCATCAAGAAGTGACACTACAGTCCGGATATTACGTAGGAAACCTACATTGTGCCAGGATACGCTGTCAGTTATGGATCGGCAAGCTCTCTGTAAACTGTGACTTGCAACAAAACAGTTCTATCATTAACTAGTGGCTAATTCTATCACCCATCCCCGCTACATTACATACATTGCTCTTGCTACTATACATTTGTGTGGAAGGGGGCTAAGTCCCGTTCCGCAAATATTGGGCCCTCAGCCAACCTAGCCGCTTCCGAAACCTATATCTGAGAAATCTATTGCTTTAATCCCTGCAATGATGGCAAATACCGCAGAATATAACACGGAAAGACAAGGAGTATTACTTCTTTACGAATTATGACTCTAGGCTCGTTCTAAGCCATTGGATATGTTCGTGTGAGACAAGACGACGAAGCCGACGCGAACTGCGATATGGAATACCCTAGTTAGCATACAACTTAATGTAAAATATATACGTGTGTATGTATGTGCGTGTGGGTGTGTGTGCGTGTGCCTGTGTTTGTGCGTGCGTGCATGCGTGCGTGCATGCGTGCGTTTGTATGCGAGTTTATGTTACAGTGTTAACTTAGTTTAAAATCAGTTATGATTAATTGTATACTATAAAATAGAGTGGGAAATGCATTACAACATCACGTCAGAAAAATGCAAACATCGACGCCACGACACATGCCAGTAACGCTCACTACCCTGTACATCAAACATATCGACACAGTGGCGACATCTGGAGAATGTCTCACTATCCCTTTTGTCCATTAATTGTAAGACATGTAAATAGCCCTAGATAAGTCTCCTCGTGTTTGCTTTCACTGCATTGATAATTGGCGTATCATACACCATTGGTCCGAGGCAGCTAACAGAGACAAACTTATCGGGGGAGATACGCCTACAATATTACAAAGTTTGCGTATCTATATGTGTGTATGTGCACGCGCGAGTGTGTGTTTTGTGTGTGTGTGTGTATGCGTGTGTGTTAATGCGCATGTTTGTTTGAGTGTGTGTGTGTGTGTGTGTGTGTGTGTGTGTATGTGTGTGTGTGTGTGTGTGTGTGTGTGTGTGTGTGTGTGTGTGTGTGTGTGTGTGTGTGTGTGTGTGTGAGTGTGTGTGTGTGTGTGTTTGTGTGTGTGTGTGTGTGTGTGTGTGTGTGTGTGTGTGTGTGTGTGTGTGTGTGTGTGTGTGTGTGTGTGCGTCTGCGTGTGTATATGAATGTATGTGTATATGAATGTGTGTTTACGTGTGTGTGCGTGTATGCGCGAGCGAAACAAAACAGTTTCTAGTCGCTATGTAATGTATGCGCTTACAGACAACGTCTCCACCTTTTAAGTAACCAGTCGCTACACAGAACAATCGATATCAGCACAACTCATGTGCTAATGAGAATGCCGGCCAAGTGCACGTCTCCCTGGACACGTCTGGCGCTGAGGAAAAATGTGAAAAGCTCACAGCGACTTTTTCAACGAGTTGTCTTTTTCATAACTCATGTTGTCATGTCATAGAGCAGTGACGTCTCTCCTAGTGCTTCGCTATTATACCATAACACGTTGAGCGATATTTTGTCTGCCGTATTAATATTATGTTTACATTGAACAATTCAACACAGGCGGCTAACGATATTTGGAGTGTGATAAATACACGTGGAGCAAACATTGCATGCATATATACAAGACGCAAGACTACTGCTTCTACCAGTTACCGGGGAACGTAAGATTGGTGCGAGGAGTATTGCCTGTGTCACGTAGTGGATATGAATACAATTCTCTCGTGTGGTGGTGTTCTGATTGCCGTTTTGGCTTGGCACACAGGTAAGCAGAGCAACATGTCAAATTGCAAGCTGGGAAGAACATCGGCGGATAAGCTCAGGTTTATGAATTAAACAAAATATATGTAATGTATATATGACAGTCAATTTGTATTATAAAAAAAAACAGTTGTCCGAGAGAGCAATTTAAAAATGCTTTATTTTTAATAAAATTAATTAACATTCACATCGCCAATCGCAATCCACATACATTTAGTATAACTGTTGTCCTCCATGTGTATTGCACGTTAGCTGTTGTTACGGAAATTAACCCACTGGACTGCGATCATGTTAGCATGCACACACACGCACGCACGCACGCACGCACGAACGCACACACACACACACACACACAAAGACACGCACACACGCGCACACACACACACACACACACACACACACACACACACACACACACACACACACACACACACACACACACACACACACACACACACACACACACACACACACACATTAGTTACGAGTGCGCGTGTCATATTACTACAATCTACGTATACCGTAAAGAGGATGACGCCCTCGGTATTGCAGCAGCTGGTGCGGTCAACTGCTACACTTGCACTATGGTAGAAGGCGTGTCGAGGGACGAGTCGTGCGCTGACCCGTTCGTTGGCAGCAGAACAAAGCGGTGCTCCAGGTTGTCTTGCAGCAAGATGAAGACACAGTTGAACGGTACGGTGACGTCACACCAGCAGGCGCCGGGGAAATTGTAGTTGTGTTTTAAGTGCTCATCCACTACGTCGCGCACAGGAGGCGGTGATATCAGGGTTACGCCAGTGTGACGACACCTCGTAGCGTAGGATGAGGTTTTTGGGTAAACGTTACGTGACGAGTAACCACAAAATATTGAGATCATGTTTATTGTTGATTTCATTTATTATGTTTAGCTGTCGATAGTCCCATCGGCTGTTAGATCTATCATCAGATGTGTAACCATGTTATTGTGTATGGCAAAGTCGTAAATTTAAATGTCAACAGAAACGTTTCTTGTCATTAAACATATTAGTATATTAGATAATTGTAATCGCAGGTCGTATATTCACGAGAAAGGTATTGCTGTGAGTTGTGCTGTTACTCTACTTTATATATTCTTTAAGTGCACTCGCTTTGTTATTATCTCGCACCATGGAAGCAAATAACGACTTATGTATTGGATGTATTGGAGGGAGCATCTGCCACTTGTGATTTACCACACTCATTATAGAAAGTTTGACATAATGATCAAACTTATATTAGCTACACCTTGAATGTTTGTCTAGTTTCTGTAATAAATGCGACGTGGTGTTAGCTTTAAACCGATTGATTAAACGTACGATACTTTACATACGTATGTTCAGGGCGCACGTCGATGTCACGTGGTTGCTGGCCGAAGAACGAAGGGTCGTGTTACACGAAGGAAGGCTACGGCAACAGCAAGGTGACCGTGTGCGCCTGCTTCGGCGACTACTGCAACGCCGCCATGACACGTGGCATCACATCATACGTTGCTTGGTTTCTCGAGTTCTGTTCAGTTATTATGATAGCACTTGTGTAACCCATGTACTTATTACCTGGGTTACACAAGTGCAGGAGTAATTAACTTTGCACAATTAACTTAGAAAGAAAAAAATGATGACATGCATTTGTTATCAATGAAACTATAATTTCGGAATAATGCCCCCAAAATAAATATAGGCCACTGAGTTTGTTTGTAGTGAGCATTTTAAAATACAGTAGTTTTTCTGCGTTTTATTTGTTTCCAACAGAGTGGTCTGCTACAGCGATATCGCTGCTGCGCATTGACGTGAGCGTTTTTCGACGTAACCTGAGATGACGTCATCGAGTGACGTTGTGGCTTTATTTCTGTTTGGCAAAACAATTATGGCAACCAGTCAGACGTACGATATAAAATGTAATAAGCATGATCCTTCTTTGTAAGTGTGGACAACTCCACGATCAATGTGAAGAACTGCGTGTGAACTGAAAGGAACGACCTGTAGGAGCCAGTCAAGCTGAAACATGTGAGTTAAGGCCTATATTTACTGTTACATTCGGCCATACCCATAACTACTATGCGTTAAGTAACATAAAACAGGTGCTGAAACCGTAGACCTCTGCAATGTATCTTAGGTAGGAACGCTTCGGAATAGAGTCAATATTATGATGAACTTTAATAGTGGCAAATCGCACCAAGTCCTTGTTCCTAACGTCTTAGAGGTGAATATATTTTAAAGACACAGCCGACATGGTTGGAATATCGATAAGGCATGCGTGTCCACTTGTCATGTACTGCATATTTAATTCTTTGGGTGGAAATCGTGTTCACTGTTTGTAGTTCCGTCAGTGGCTTACCTGCCTACAGTTCGAAGCGTAAATCATGTTTCATTGTATTGTCGCTTTCATATTTTTGTATTGCAGCTTTCATTTTCGATTTCTAGCAAGAAATATATGACTGGCTGATTGTCGACGGTGCCTTATGGCTGTAGTTTGATGATCAGTACCGTTGATGGAAGAATAAAACTATTTCCACAATTCTATCCTAAGCATACTGTTTTCTTCGCACAAGACACATGTTACACTAGTTGTGCAAACATGAAACGGGTGTACTAGATACATATTGTGTTGCTTTTAATGGAGACAAAACCCAATAACACAAACAATATTCACGAGTATTTCTTACTCTGTTTACGGTCCCGATCTGATTTCCGGTATCTGATCAGGTCAAATCTGCTTCCGACGTATATATCGCACACACGACATCAATATAACGCTGTGCTAACTGCATACACCTGCAAACAGTAACATCGTCCACGTCAAGTGCTACAAAACAAGTCTGGTTTCAAAATCGCGAGAAAACATGTTCCCATTAATAAAACCGCATAAACTGAGGTATAGCCACAGGAAGGCCAACAGCAAGGTATTCGATTAACCTTATTGTCCGTAGCAACGAAATCGAATGGAAGCTTTTCGGGCACACCTGGAATGAATTCGTTAACAGGCCGGTGCGTTGGGAAAGCACGGACTTACTCATGCATTCGTTCAGTCAAAATTGGTCAATCAAGTCGTACGGTTATGTCTGTTTGTGCCGTACAATTCACGGTGCTGCCAACTCGGTCCACTCTCAGGCTCAGCTCGATCCCGGGGAAAGTAGAGCCATTTGTGAAGCTGTTCCACCGCCAACAGGTCAGCCGTCACTGCTTACTTAGCTAACCTTTGTGGTATCGCCAGGAATCAACTCCCTATCATTACATAATCGCTCGAATCTCTAGTCTCATTAACGAACACTCAATATAATTTATATTTGTTAGACATCGTATTCCCACTCTAAACAGTCCGCTCTAGTGATGCTTCTTTCCAGTTCAGAAAAAATGGCCGTTGTTTTGGTCATAAAAATACTAAAACTAATAACGTAATTTCTTCGTCGGAACCCGAACTCGGATGAGCACTAGTACACCAGGGTTAGTCAACTTCAAAATACAGGTAGGTTTTCAGATTACGGCTGGACTATGTAATATTTTCAACTCTTATAACATTTAGATATAGACAATTCCACAGTCAGGTTTCTTACAGGAGAAAGGAATCAAATCAAATCAAATTTTATTTCGTAACAACAACAAGAATACATTATATATGTACATGAGCAATCAAAACAAAACAAGTATTGTTACGTGGTGGTCACATGGCACATAATGTGCCGTCTTCCTGTGACCCCAAAACATAAACTTATAAAGTACAGATACATATATACTTATACACATAGAATCACGTAATCGCTGTTCTCAATATAATTTATTTGACAATATAATTTATTTGACAACGGACTGGAGGAATGTTTAAAAAAAAATTATAATCTTTTGTAAATCCAAACAGTTTGTCTTTTTAAATAAACGATTTTAGTTACACTGTACACATCTGGGATTTAGGCAATGCACATGGTTAATGTAGCTAGATAGATAGTGTCTAGATATCACATATTTGAATTTATGTCGGGATTTGAGTTTTGTAAAATGATGTAAAGGTAACTTAGAAGAAAAATGTATTCTGGGCTTTCCTGTACGTAGGGGAAGTAGGGGCATGTCCGCACACAGAGGCATGTCCGCACACCCTATTATTTGCGCATCGCGTAATATCTGGATAGTGGAATCATGCTAAGCAGCAACTTCTAACCCCCAAATCAACCAGTTGCATATACTTTTTGATACAAGTGAATAAGTAAAAAGTTATGACATAAAATGTTATTTACGTAAAAACTGATGTAATTTTTACTCATATGCTGTTATGTCTATTACATTAACTGTAAGACGTGCATATAAATTTTCTTTCATAATTCCAAATTGCATTTTAATGTTTTATGATGTATGAAATTAAGGATACTTTCATCAGCAGCATTTTCGCGCAATTCATAATTGTTCACGTGTTGGATGCTTGGGGCATGTTTGCACCGGCCTATGCGGTCATGGCCCACCCGCTGTGCAGACGTATTTCGTGCAGCGGTTCTATGATATTTAACAAGATTTAACAAGATTTAACAAGATTGCCACCTAGAGATTCAACTCTAGATGGCAGGTGGACAAGGAAGCCGTTTGGCTTATCGAGAGTCCAACCTATCTATCTAAGTATACCCTGCCCGTCTTAGGTATATGTCAATTTTATTTTTAAAGATATTAACACTTCTAGCACCTACACAATCAGCTGATAATTTGTTCCATTCGTTTACTATTATTTGGGAAAATGAAAATTTTCTAATATCTAGTCTACACTGCTTCTTTGCTAATGCAACTCCATGTCCTCTAGTCCTTCTCTCTTCCTTGACCGTGAAAAAAATATTTCTGTCAATATTTTCATACCCATTCAATATTTTAAAAACCTCAATCTGATCTCCTCTCAATCTTCTGGTTTCTAGTGTTGTTAGACCACATTCTTTTAGACGCATTTCATAACTAATATTCCTGAGTTTTGGTATCATTTTTGTTGCTCTCCTTTGTACTCTTTCTAGCATATCAATATCCTTCTTGCGATATGGCCTCCATGCTTGTATACAATATTCTAAATGAGGCCTAACTATTGTTTTATAAAGCGGTATTATTAGTTCTTTTTCTTTGTATACTATATTTCGCCTAATTAATCCAAGAATTTGGTTTGCCTTCGCTGCTGCAATTCCACACTGCTCTGATACCTTCATGTCAGCACTAATGGTTAAACGTAAGTCCTTTTCCTTTACAGTAGTATTTAGTACAGTACCACCCATTGTATATTGTGCATTTTCATTCCCATGTCCTGTGTGGAGGCACTTACACTTTCCAAAGTTAAACAGCATTTGCCATTTCTCAGACCATTCTATCAACTTATTTAGATCATCTTGTAAATGCTGTCTATCTGCATCACTTTTTATTTTCCTAAACACTTTTGTGTCGTCCGCAAACTTCAACACCTTGCTTGTTATGTCATCATCCAAATCATTGATATATATTAAGAATAAAATAGGTCCCAATACTGATCCTTGCGGTACTCCACTCAAAACAGATTTCCAATTTGAAACCTCCCCATCAACTACTACTCTTTGTCTTCTATCAATAAGCCATTTTTCTATCCAGTTAATCATACTATTTCCTATGCCATGGGCCTTTAGTTTAAGTAGTAATCTTTGGTGTGGCACTTTGTCAAAGGCTTTTTTAAAATCTAAGCAGATTATATCTACTGGTGATCCCTCATCTACCCACTTTGTGACATCTTCCAAAAAACATAACATATTTGTTAAGCATGACCTCGCTTTTAAAAACCCATGTTGAGATGTGTTTATCAATTTATTTTTAACAAGAAAATCAACCAAGTGATCTTTAATTAGTCTTTCTAATAGTTTACAAATCACCGATGTTAAACTCACTGGTCTATAGTTCTCTGACTTGCTTCTTGATCCTTTTTTAAATAATGGTATGATGTTTGCTTCTTTCCATTCTACCAGAACCACTCCTTCCTCTAATGCCAAATTGAACACTGTTGCAAGTGGTATGCTAATTTGTTCTACAATTTCCAGTAGTAATTTGGGAGGAATCCCATCCACTCCTGGTGATTTATTATCCTTCATATCTCTTATTTTCATAGCTACCATTTTTGGGGTTACAGTTAGTTGTCCTAAATAGTCACACTCTCTCCCTTCGAACTTAGTCTCTAGTACTGGTAATGTACTAATATCTTCCCTGGTAAACACCGAACTAAAGTATTCATTTAGGTTTTCTGCCATTAAGAATCCCTCCGTTATTATGTTTCCATCACTACCTTCTAGTGGCCCGACCTTATCTTGAACTTTCTGTTTACTTCGAACATACGCATAAAAACTCTTGCTGTCATGTTTTATGTTGAAAGCTATTTTTTGTTCATAGCTTCTCTTCGAATTTCTAATTTCAGCTGTAGCTTGATTAAGTGCTTCTTTATAAATGGCATAGTCTTCGTCACTTCCAGTATGTCTATATGTCTTCCACATCATTTGCTTGTACTTGATTTTTCTAATGGCTTCCTTCGATAAGTGTTTCTTCTTTGACCTTTTCCCCTGTTTTTTCAAGGGGACAAATTTGTCAACGACGCAGTCAATTTCCCTCTTTAAGATATTCCAGCATTCTGTTGCTGTCTTATTCTTCAGTGTGTTATTCCAGTCTATCTTCGCTAAATATTCCCTCATGTCCTTATATCTTCCTTTGTGAAAATTTTTCCTGTACCGTATTTTTCTGTTCCGTTCTTCTTTTACTTTGATGATAAAATGTATCTGGTTATGATCACTACATCCCAGTGGCTCACATATATTGACATTATCAACAAATTCCTTCTGTGAGCTCAAAACTATGTCCAACACGTTCTTGTCCCTGGTTGGTTCTAACACATGTTGAAAAAGGAAACTATCTTGTACTAAATTTAAAAACTCTTGATCCTCTCTCCCAGGACTCTGTAGAGATGTCCACTTTATATGCCCATGGTTAAAATCCCCCATAATAATACAGTCCCGTTTACTCACTTCTTTTATAGCGTTGTGCATTTTTTCATTCTCTTCTATGCTTATGTTTGGACTACGATAAACTAACCCAACAGTTAATGTTGAGTTTCCTGTAACTATGTTACACCAGACAGCTTCACATTCTGCTTCTTTTTCTAATTTTATTTCGTAAGCCTGGATGGATTCTTTAATATATAAAATAACTCCGCCTCCCCTTCTTCCTAATCTATCTTTCCTAAACATTACATATCCTGTCATTCCTAATTCGGCATCTGATATAGCGGGGGTGGCCCAAGATTCAGTTATACCTATTATTGAGGGTCAATATCTTCTACCATAATGTTTAGTTCATTTCTTTTGTTTACTATGCTCCTTGCATTTAAACAAACACATTTATAACCAAATTTCGTAGGGCTTTCCAGGCTGTTTTTTGCTGATTTCTTTTTGCTGTCTTTAGCTATGCCTCTAGTATTTGGCTTCTCTGTGTATCCCCCCTGCGAAACTAGTTTAAAAAATTGCAACCTGTTCCTCTGTCCATAGATTGAAGCAGGTTCTCGGAGAACACTGCTGCGCCCTTTCCGCTTAGATGGAGGCCATCTCTCACGTACATATCTTCCTTCCCAACAAAGTATCCCCACAAATCTACAAATCCAACTCCTTCTCCTTCACACATCTGCTCCACCAGAGCATTGATTGCCATCCTCTTACAGTTTCTATAGGTTGCTCCCCTTCCTCCGATTACTGGCAAGATTCCTGAGAGAATATTATGTAGTCTACTTAGATACATATTTAGATACTTCAGTTCCTTATCACACATATTATAGGAAACTTTTATATTAGATAGTATATGATGATTATTATATAATTATTTAATATTATCACACTTGTTTTATATAATTCATCGCTCCGTCAATGTGTAATAGGCTATATCGCGTTGACGTCACATTTTCCATGTTGTGTATCATTAGGTCGTTAAATAAATAAAGCTTAATTTAAAAAAAACTTAATCACATACTAAAATAACCAAGATGACAAATGATGTATAATTTATAACATAGAACTTTGCCCGTATACGTTAGTCCATACAAAGCCATGCTCGCACGGCCGACAAACTAAGTTTTTAGTTTGACCTTGCGCTTTACGAGACCATCCTGCGTCAGCTAGAAGCCTTCAAACAAGCTGGGTTGCAAACTTTGACGTTCCCCGTTACAAAATCATGCTGTTGTTTGCTTGGACTCTCGAGGAGGAATAAACGTGGACTATGCATCAAGGCCACTGCATTTTCTAAACTTTAATTATATATGAACATTTGAAACCGTTGATTTGTGTTCTCTGGTGTTTCTTGTAAGTTTTTTTTTAAAGTAATGCACGTGTCAGTAGTGTACACATACCAATACGTATTATTATTGCAGTTAATAGTCAGCTCTGTGAGACCAGTTGTTGCGCTTCGCCATTCCTGGGGCATAACCGCACAGAATGTGCGGCTATGCCCCGTACCTTGGGGCATGTCCGCACAAAGCTATGCCTCTACATTTGACCAAAATATTTCAATATCTGATGGGATATGCGATTTCTTAACTAACTAACAACAAAGAAAGATGATTGCTTATTCTGAATACTAAATATCACCCTCTTAGCACACACAGCGCATTATCTATAGCATGTTTCACCTTAAGTGTGCGGACATACCCCTACTTCTCCTATTTGGTTATGTTGTCTCGTAATTCTGGTGTTAGTGGCTAGATTATTTGTTTTTATAAGGAATGAGTGTATATATGCCTTGTGCCTACTTAAATGTACCTAATAAACAACAGCAAATGTATCAAAAATGATACATCATCGCATAGCATGAAGGGATATTTATTTCAAATAACTTTACTATGTTTTGTGTTTCCATGACTGATTGCAAACTGTCAATTTGACAAATGTAATAGCTATATAATATTGAAAATAAATGCACAAGTAATTCACACTCATATGATGCACATGAGACAGTAATAGTGCGCTAAATGAACAAAACGATGTATAGAAGTATCTGCAGTCAAAAACATCGTCGAAAGACATATTTATTCACATGGTTTTGGATATGTTGTGTGGGTGAGCGCGTTTGTGTCAGTGTAGTCCAGGACCTGCCCTATAGGCCCGTTGACATTTCGGAGATGACGAATTCTGACTGTTGATTTGAGTAATATATACATATGGTTTTAATATTCTACTAGGTGGAAATTAAAAAAACTGCGCGTAATGTGGAGACGGCCATTTTTCGGCATAATAAATACGGCATGCAGAGCAATAATTGTGGTATGCCAATATATGTTTTAGGAGACTCCGATGTCAAATATACAATTACTTGGCTCCTACGCCATTTTTTAAGATGGCGATCGTCTAAACAAATGTCCCCATATCTCAAAAACTACGTCACCTAGAGCAATTTTATTGACGTTGTTGGATAGCTTGGTGGATAGCGATATCAAATATGTTATTTGTTACCTTCAATAACATAACAATTCGCGCCATTTAAAAAAATGGCGACTGTCAAAGCCCATTATGTCCGTATTTAAGAAATAGGTCTTTAGATCCATCGTTCACCACATCTTAAGTGCTTCATGTCATCGAAGGGTGTAGCAGATGTAGAGTGGAGACCTGTTTGACCCACTGTTGTCATTAGTTATAAGTTTGAGACGAGTTCAACGCCGTATATGATATGTTCCCTATTATCGCTCAGTATACATGAGATCATATGGCGAGACCATTAATCGATGTGTCATCTGTATATAACCAAATGCCAATATCATTCTGAATTTCATGTATGTTTGAAAAGTGTCATCACCAGAACACATTACAGATGGAAAGGTGCTTGTGAAAGACATGTTTATAGGTTAAAGCCTGCATCACTCTGGCCTTCTATTATATACCAACACACATTGACCTACTATTATTTAAAACTTGTTTGTTTCCTGTCTTGCCATATTTCAGATGATTGAAAATAAACGTGGCCATAGACAAAAAATACATAATAACTTGAGATATTTACATTCGAATTTTCAAGTCTGCTCCTGCATCTTCTGAACTTGATGTATTATTTACATATTGGGCAAGACAGTCGAGCGACTTTATGGTGTCAGTCACGTAGCTGAGCTCAAAGATGACATTGTTAACACAGTATTAGGGATTCACGAAGATGACTGTGCATTCAAGTATCACAATATGTTTGCATGTTATAAACGATGCACTGATATACGGAATCTCATATTAATTTTGGAGGAACCGGAGGTAATTGTTGAGATAAACAAATTACAAGAAGCAATCCATAATCCTTACACACGCAGCACGAGCTCTCGTAGACCAGAATCCGTGTTTATCCGGACTACATTGACTGTACCTTACATTGCACCATACGTACAATCAATGTACGTGGGAGTGATAGGGTTCGGTTAAAAAGGAAAAGAGTGAGGGATAAGTTCATACTTGTTAACACGAAAGTGGTGTGAATTTTCTGGATGCAATGAGATAACGTATTTGCTAGATGCGCATACTTGAGTACGTCTGAAAGTATATTTGCTGATACATATATATATATATATATATATATATATATATATATATATATATATATATATATATATATATTATACATATAAATATATATATATATATATATATATATATATATATATATATATTATATATATATATATAATATATATATTCAATGTATATATATATATATATATATATATATGCATATATATACCTATACAAACAAAATATGGTCCTCCTCAAACTAAACCTAAACATGATTTGTTCGTGGAAGCTTTGTCTTATTTAGATCCACTGATCTAAGACGGCTATGGGTTGACAGTTACTGAAATTCAGGATTTCGTGTCCAGTTTAGCAGAGAATTATGATTCTGCGTTATACAACATATATTCTAAGATGCGTGTATTGGACAACTATAATAATACAATTCAGTTCTGTCCTAGTTATCAATTCAATGTGCCCATGAAATATGCTTTTCATCAGATATTAGCGTAAAACGTACTGCTGCAAAGATGAGAGAAATGAAAGTCGTGTGTGGAGATTATCAGACGTTGACAGGCGTCTTTTTTGCACCCTTGAATATTTGATAGCGCAATATTTGGTAGAGACAACTGAGGTTTTTTTTCACCTATCTTGAAATCAACTTTCTTCAAAAGCCTCTCTGAGAATGTCTCTTTTCTACGACTCGATAACTAGGACAGAACTTTGTGTTTACATCTTTGTTGTATAACTCAGTATCATAACTATCTGCTAAACTGAACATGAAATCCTTAATTTCAGTAACTGTCATCCCATAGCCATCTTTGTACAATGGATATAAATTTGACTGCTCAGTACCTGATAATCTATATAGATCGATGGTAGTCCTGGCCTGAGTGATGCAGGATTTAACCTATAAACATGTTTTTCACATGCACCTTTCCATCTGTAATGTGTTCTGGTGATGACACTTTTCAAACATACATGAAATTCATAATTATATTGGCATTTGGCTATATACAGATGACACATCGATTAATGGTCTTGCCATATAATCTCATGTATACTGAGCGATAATAGGGAACATATCATATACGGCGTTGAACTCGTCTCAAACTTATAACTAATGTCAACAGTGTGTGAAACAGGTCTCCACTCTACATCTGCTACACCCTTCGACGACATGAAGCACTTAAGGTGTGGTGAAAGATGGATCTAAATACCGTATTTCTTAAATACGGACATAATGGGCTTTGACAGACGCCATCTTTAAAAATGGCGCGAATTGTTATGTTATTGTAGTTTTTGAGATATGGGGACATTTGTTTTGACGACCGCCATCTTTAGAAATGACGTAAATAAATACCATAGGAGCCAAGTAATTGTATATTTGACATCGGAGTCTCCTGAAACATACATTGGCATACCACAATTATTGCTCTGCATGCCGTATTTATTAAGATACGGGGGATATTGAATTTGGCAGCCATTTTGAAAAATGGCCGTCACCACGTTATGCCCAGTTTTTTAAATTCCCACCTAGTAGAATATTAAAGCCATATGTATATATTACGCAAATCAACAGTCAAACGTCGTCATCTACGAAATGTCTACGGGCCTATAGGGCAGGTCCAGGACTAAGTGTGCGAGCACGTGTGAGTATGGTGTGTCTGTGCGCGCACGAGTGTGTGTATAGTGTGTGTACGTGCGTGCGTGCGTATTTCGGACTCTACACCCCTTCCCAAATCCATCATATTGGCACATTCACAGCCGTACACCCCGGCCTATCAGCTAGGTCGTTAGCGGCAACGTCATGTCGACGCGCTGCGCGTGTTGTCTTACTTCCCGTCCGGGTGAGACTTCACTAGTGGCGATGATGGCGGCGGTGACGGCTGAGAGATCGACTTCTTCGCGGGGGCTTCCATCTGCGGTAGGAAGGGCTGAGACGTCGCTATTGGCGGTGGTGACGGCCGAGAGAACGACTTCTTCGCGGGGGCTTCCATCTGCGCTACGCCGGCCTGCGACATCGTTAGTGGCAGAGGTGACGGCCGAGAGATCGACTTCGTTGCGGGGGCTTCCATCTGCGGTACGAAGGCTGAGACTTCGTTAGTGGCGGCGGTGACGGGCGAGAGATCGACAAGAATCAGGTACTTGTGTATACTGCAAACCCACCTCAATTGTTCCTACACTTCAAACTTCATTACGAGAGGCGCGGGTAGTGTACTGGTTAGCGCATCCAGCTGTCAAGTCGACGGCCGGGGTTTAATACGCGCGGACGCCGCAGTAGGCCTGACATATTTTTTTATACAAATCGACGGACAGAGACTGACATTGTTGAATATAATCGGTGCTATACGCCATGCACATTGACAGAACTCGAATGTCGCACAGGCCGCTGCACGATAATAAAACGGTAGTTCCATGCGTGTACATGATGACAACATACACTAGCGCATGTGCAGACATTGAAACAAAGAAGTAGAACCCGGAATAAAGCGGTACCCCCAGGTTGCCTAGATCACCAGCATCGCCATCTTGAAATGTGACGTCGCCAGAAACGAAAATGGCGCGTTTCCCGTATTGTCGTGACGTCACAATAGGAATGCCTCTTCCGGTTTCGTGCCATTGCTATGCCGCGCACCGAATGCTGGCAAGAGATGCCATCTTCTTTATTGTAATCTCGACCCCCATCGCTATGGGATTTACGCGTATGACGCCTGTGGGGTGAAGGGATGAAGGCAAACTCGTTTTAGGAATCTCGTGGTTTCAACCTTGTTAGTCACCGTGCATATTGTAACGCTCTTTTATTGTTTTATCTCAGGTGTATGCGTCAGTGAAGATACAGAGATACATGGCCGACAACTTCTGGCAGCATTACTGACCGATCAGGGCCGACGATGTGGAGACTGGCGACGCGGAACAGTCATTCGACAGTGGGTGAAGTCTTGTGTTTATCAACTGTAGCCATTTCGTGCAATATAACGTGTTTTCGTAGTTGATAATGTAGGCCGATCACCGGGAGAAACAACGATAGCTTGAGAGCGTTATATATATCATAGCAAGTGCGAGTGGACATTAGTTTTAATGTTGTAGTTTTCACAAAGACGAGAACACAATCGAATGTTCGAGCTATTTTCACGCTATATGACTGATCAGAACTGCTATAATGAAGATGGTTTAATCTTCGAATAATTTCCTCGTAACCACTTCACTTCAATGTATGCCAGTTTTACATGTTTCACTAAATGTGTTCTACTTGTAGTATTAAGAAGGAAATTGGCTGTATAAAGAGCAAAGCAGCCAACTATTCAAGTATCATGTTCCCCATTCCCTACCTTTTGAGCGAGCTTCTGTTGCAACACGACAACTTTGCTACATTAATTACTGTATATCAAATTAAGTTATGTCAAAATATGATGCTAAACTGAGGCACACGAAACGAAACTTGTGTAAGAGGCCGAGATCGCGTTACGGAAAATATCTCAACATTCATATCCAAAAGGACTATTCGCGCGAAAGTCACACGCATTCTCGCACGCACATACACAACCACTCAATACAGTTGAGTAGATGACTCTTTGCCCGTCATGACACCAAGCACAACGCATTAATCTCGACTGTAAACAGTATACTTAGGAAGCAGTATGCAAAGGCAAGCTACACAAGTGCCTAATTCTTTGCAATTGTGTAACTCCCGGGGTCACGTTTGATTTGTCTTCCTTCTGCTTCCTTCTGAAACAAGTTTAAAGATCATTCGATGTTTTGAGATCAATATTTATTGCAATCACACATTTCTCGGCACGCAGATATGTATCTAGGTAGTGGTGTAGACCGGCTTCATATTACGAAACATTTCCATGGGAACAATAGCGTACGCTACAGTGATCAATGTCAACAGGCCAGGTCTTTGGCCATGCCATGAGCGCTATGCCGACAAACAGGTAACGCTAAAGGCTAGACATAGCAGTCATGGCGAAGTGTCATACGGACACACATAAGGTGTTCCAAACTACCCAGGCAACCACGAGGTGATATACTAGACTTGGGTGGGGTGCACCACTTCTCTCGCGTCGTGTTTTGAGAGCTGTTGTGTCGTTCACACTTCGGACTCAAATAAGAAGATCTGACACTAAAGAGCAGACATTTCGCAAGTTTAGTATATAAACTAAACCACAAAGCAACAAACAGGCAATGGTCGCGTCACATCGTCATTGACAATGAGCTGGCCACACAAACTGTACGCCCTACAAAGAGTATTCCATTACAGAGTAAATCGTTATGTGAACGAACGTCTGGTATGGCATCGCCTCGCCTGACATATTTCGACTTAACAGCAAGTAGGCCTAGAGCTTTTGCGTTGCGTACAATGATTTTAATGGTGCAGTTCTCACAAAGACGAGAACACAATCGAAACGTTTTACTTAGACGATTTTTCGAGCTAGTTTTCACGATATATGACTGATCAGAACTGCAATAGTGAAGATGGATTACATTTCGAATAATTTCCTCGTAACCACTTCACGTGGTGCTTTTATTGGGACGTAGCAATGTATGCCAGTTTAACGTGTTTCACCGAATGTGCTCTACTTGTAGTATTAAGAAGTAAAGTGGGTCGATAAAGAGCAACGCAGCCATCTATGCCATTATCATGTTCATCATTATATATCACATTTTGGGCGAGCTTCTGTTGCACCAATACAACTTTGCTACATTAACTACTCTATATCAAATTAAATTATGTCACAATATGATGCTAAAATGAGGCACACGAAACGAAACTCGTGTAAGAGGCCGAGATCGCATCGCGGAACATCTCTTAACATTCATATGCGTAAGCACCATTCGCGCGAATGTCACACACATTCTCGCACGCACGCACGCACGCACACACACACACACACACACACACACACCAACTCAATAGAGTTGAGAAGCTGACTCTTGCCCGTCTTGAAACCAAGCACAACGAACTAATCTCGACTGGAAACAGTACGTTTAGGAAACAGCAGGCAACGGCAACCTATCGTTTAATTTCTCTGTAGATTTATTATTATTATTATTAATGTGAACTGTAAAGCGCCATAGAGCACCGTGTGATTATGGCGCTATATAAATATTGTATTTTATTATTTATTTATTATTTGCAATAATGTAACTCACGGGGTCACATTTGATTTTTCCCTCCTTCTGAAACAAATGTAGAGATAATTTCGATGTTTTGAGACCAATATTTATTGCAATCACACATTTCTCGGCACGCAGAGTTGTATCTAGGTAGTTATATACACCGGCTTCATATTTTGAAACATTGCCATGGAAACAATAGCGTACGCTAATGTGATCAAAGTCAACAGGTCAGGTCTTTGGCCATGCCATGAGCGCTATGCAGACAAACACGTAACGCCAAAAGCTAGACATAGCAGTCATGGCGAAGTGTCATACGGACACACATAAGGTGTTCCAAACTACCCAGGCAACTACGAGGTGATATTCTAGACTTGCGTGAGGTGCACCACTTTTCTCGCGTTGTGTTCTGAGAGATGTTGTGTCGCTCACACTTCGGACTCAATTAATAAAACTAGAAACTAAAGAGCAGACACTTCGCAAGTTTAATATGAAAACGAAACGACAGAGCAAACAACAGGCAATGGTCGCATCATATCGTCATTGATATTGAGCTGGCTACACAAATTGTACGCCCTACAAAGAGTATTACATTACAGAGTAAATCTTTATGCGAACGAACGTCTTGTATGCCATCGCCTCGCCTGACATATTTCGAGTTATCAGCAGGCAGGTCTAGAGCTTTTGCTTCATTGCGTTGCGTACAATGATTTCGTGTAATATAAAGAGATTGGAATGGCATATAATGCTTCAGATACATCTTTGCGCAGCCTGAATACAGCACTCGTAGCGTCGCCGTTACCACGTTATACAGTTCCATATCGCAGAGAGTAGAGTGCTAACGCTTTGAACGGAACTTCAGTCTTTAAGTTTAGTATTGTGAAGCTCAGCTCAACGAATGTTATATTAGATACTGCCCAAACTTCTATTTGCATACGCATAGGTGAAAATCTTGAGGAGACATTGACAATTCATCGCTTAATGTTATTCGCCATGTACAGTGGACTGTAAAAGAGAGCAAGAATATGAATTCTGACATGAACTAGGCACTAGATTTAACAAGATTTAACAAGATTGCCACCTAGAGAATCAACTCTAGATGGCAGGTGGACAAGGAAGCCGTTTGGCTTATCGAGAGTCCAACCTATCTATCTAAGTATACCCTGCCCGTCTTAGGTATATGTCAATTTTATTTTTAAACATATTAACACTTCTAGCACCTACACAATCAGCTGATAATTTGTTCCATTCGTTTACTATTCTTTGGGAAAATGAAAATTTTCTAATATCTAGTCTACACTGCTTCTTTGCTAATGCAACTCCATGTCCTCTAGTCCTTCTCTCTTCCTTGACCGTGAAAAAAATATTTCTGTCAATATTTTCATACCCATTCAATATTTAAAAAACCTCAATCTGATCTCCTCTCAATCTTCTGGTTTCTAGTGTTGTTAGACCACATTCTTTTAGACGCATTTCATAACTAATATTCCTGAGTTTTTGTATCATTTTTGTTGCTCTCCTTTGTACTCTTTCTAGCATATCAATATCCTTCTTGCGATATGGCCTCCATGCTTGTATACAATATTCTAAATGAGGCCTAACTATTGTTTTATAAAGCGGTATTATTAGTTCTTTTTCTTTGTATACTATATTTCGCCTAATTAATCCAAGAATTTGGTTTGCCTTCGCTGCTGCAATTCCACACTGCTCTGATACCTTCATGTCAGAACTAATGGTTAAACCTAAGTCCTTTTCCTTTACAGTAGTATTTAGTACAGTACCACCCATTGTATATTGTGCATTTTCATTCCCATGTCCTGTGTGGAGGCACTTACACTTTCCAAAGTTAAACAGCATTTGCCATTTCTCAGACCATTCTATCAACTTATTTAGATCATCTTGTAAATGCTGTCTATCTGCATCACTTTTTATTTTCCTAAACACTTTTGTGTCGTCCGCAAACTTCAACACCTTGCTTGTTATGTCATCATCCAAATCATTGATATATATTAAGAATAAAATAGGTCCCAATACTGATCCTTGCGGTACTCAACTCAAAACAGATTTCCAATTTGAAACCTCCCCATCAACTACTACTCTTTGTCTTCTATCAATAAGCCATTTTTCTATCCAGTTAATCATACTATTTCCTATGCCATGGGCCTTTAGTTTAAGTAGTAATCTTTGGTGTGGCACTTTGTCAAAGGCTTTTTTAAAATCTAAGTAGATTATATCTACTGGTGATCCCTCATCTACCCACTTTGTGACATCTTCCAAAAAACATAACATATTTGTTAAGCATGACCTCGCTTTTAAAAACCCATGTTGAGATGTGTTTATCAATTTATTTTTAACAAGAAAATCAACCAAGTGATCTTTAATTAGTCTTTCTAATAGTTTACAAATCACCGATGTTAAACTCACTGGTCTATAGTTCTCTGACTTGCTTCTTGATCCTTTTTTAAATAATGGTATGATGTTTGCTTCTTTCCATTCTACCGGAACCACTCCTTCCTCTAATGCCAAATTGAACACTGTTGCAAGTGGTATGCTAATTTGTTCTACAATTTCCAGTAGTAATTTGGGAGGAATCCCATCCACTCCTGGTGATTTATTATCCTTCATATCTCTTATTTTCATAGCTACCATTTTTGGGGTTACAGTTAGTTGTCCTAAATAGTCACACTCTCTCCCTTCGAACTTAGTCTCTAGTACTGGTAATGTACTAATATCTTCCCTGGTAAACACCGAACTAAAGTATTCATTTAGGTTTTCTGCCATTAAGAATCCCTCCGTTATTATGTTTCCATCACTACCTTCTAGTGGCCCGACCTTATCTTGAACTTTCTGTTTACTTCGAACATACGCATAAAAACTCTTGCTGTCATGTTTTATGTTGAAAGCTATTTTTTGTTCATAGCTTCTCTTCGAATTTCTAATTTCAGCTGTAGCTTGATTAAGTGCTTCTTTATAAATGGCATAGTCTTCGTCACTTCCAGTATGTCTATATGTCTTCCACATCATTTGCTTGTACTTGATTTTTCTAATGGCTTCCTTCGATAAGTGTTTCTTTTTTGACCTTTTCCCCTGTTTTTTCAAGGGGACAAATTTGTCAACGACGCAGTCAATTTCCCTCTTTAAGATATTCCAGCATTCTGTTGCTGTCTTATTCTTCAGTGTGTTATTCCAGTCTATCTTCGCTAAATATTCCCTCATGTCCTTATATCTTCCTTTGTGAAAATGTTTCCTGTACCGTATTTTTCTGTTCCGTTCTCCTTTTACTTTGATGATAAAATGTATCTGGTTATGATCACTACATCCCAGTGGCTCACATATATTGACATTATCAACAAATTCCTTCTGTGAGCTCAAACCCATGTCCAACACGTTCTTGTCCCTGGTTGGTTCTAACACATGTTGAAAAAGGAAACTATCTTGTACTAAATTTAAAAACTCTTGATCCTCTCTCCCAGGACTCTGTAGAGATGTCCACTTTATATGCCCATGGTTAAAATCCCCCATAATAATACAGTCCCGTTTACTCACTTCTTTTATAGCGTTGTGCATTTTTTCATTCTCTTCTATGCTTATGTTTGGACTACGATAAACTAACCCAACAGTTAATGTTGAGTTTCCTGTAACTATGTTACACCAGACAGCTTCACATTCTGCTTCTTTTTCTAATTTTATTTCGTAAGCCTGGATGGATTCTTTAATATATAAAATAACTCCGCCTCCCCTTCTTCCTAATCTATCTTTCCTAAACATTACATATCCTGTCATTCCTAATTCGGCATCTGATATATCGGGGGTGGCCCAAGATTCAGTTATACCTATTATGTGAGGGTCAATATCTTCTACCATAATGTTTAGTTCATTTCTTTTGTTTACTATGCTCCTTGCATTTAAACAAACACATTTATATTGTTGGCAGCATGCATCTTAAGTGTTACCGGGATGAGTTTGTTAGTGCCGATTCCGAGGCGCGAGATGGTCTTCATACCAGAGAGACAACTTTGACAGCCTGTGTCAGCCATGCAGGAGACAATAGCCGACTTTGGCTTGATGTTGACATTGAACCCAAGATCGCTGTAGTCGTCCGGCGATGTGCTGACAGTCAGATCGGCGAATGGCTGTGGTTTGGAATGTGTCCTGGTCCATGTGTCAGATAGACGACTGTAGAGGTGGTGGTCCAAGCTGATGACTTTGGGAAAGCTGACTTCATCTGACGCGGTGCAGAGAGAATCGAATACCGCTCCTTCATGTTCATCACTGGCTGACCTTGAAGTGTTCCTCTTGCTGGCAAGGCAGACATGCTCGAAGTGGTTATTCTTGCCACAGCGTTTACAGGTGTGACCGTAGGCAGTGCATTCCTTCTGGCGGAGTTTCACGTGGGACCTCGCTCCGTGTCCTTTCTTGCCACAGTAGGTGCATAGGTCGGGCTTCTCGATAGAACAAGCGGCGTTGTCGTGTTTGCTGATTAGGCTTTCCTTCTTGTGCCGCCTGTATGAGCTGCTAGTAGCCTCAGCTCCTTGAGGGCGTGAAGGAGCCGTGAAGCAGAGCGCTTGCCGGATTCCTTTGCTTCCACAAACTGGAATATTTCCTCGAGCTTCATCTTCTGGTTGCCGTCCCCCACTATGTCCAGTTGTATGTCCTGGTCTGCGAGCCCGCGGGTAACACTGTCACAGAGGACTGGTTCGGTGTAGTTCACATCGTGTTTGCAGTGTGGACATTCGATGATGAATTTACATACTCCAGCTTGTCCGCGGAGTCTTGCACCGAATGCTCGAACTGGCTCGTCGTGATCCTGCCGCATGTTATGCAGTGTAACGCGTACCACCATGATATTTTCTTCACGCACAGCGAGACGTTTGATGTCCTTGATGACATCTTCTACGGCAAGGTGAGTGAGTGAGCCTCCTGCATTGCGAGATAGGTCCTTGCGCAATTGTTCATCACAACACTCGAGGAGCTGGATGACCTTGTCCTTGCCTGTAATATGGGTGGCTTCGACATAGTCGGTCCATCTGGAGGTAAAGTATGCCCATTCCTCACTTGTTCCAGCAGACGATATCGTGGGGCGCTTGACTTTCTCGACCTTGGCCGAGGTACCGTCACCAGCATGTGACATGTGAGTCGTAGCGTGGGTGGTAATCAGTGCAGCAGCGACGACACCTTCCACGTCTGGAGTTTTGTACGGGCATCCTTCGATGGGGCAGGCGATTTCAGGCATCTTGCAGGCTACGCAGTTCCGTCATAGATAAGAACTCGTCTATTTTGTGTACATCCGTTTATTCACAGAGAACAAATGATGGAATTGCGTCTGGAAAGATAGGATAGAAGAAGCATATTAGTCTCTAATATAGAATTAAAAGTTAATGACGTAGCATTAGTTTTGGGGACATATTCGCAAATCGCAAGACATCGCCTTTGCGGTCGTGATACGTCTGGGGAGCGCTACTCATTGCTCACGCCCAGTGACATCGGTTTATTTACGCCGGTTCGACGACATTAAATTGATATAAAACATAATTTAAAAAAACGATATCCGACTTCGTTTAGCGGGTGTGATGCAAAATGACATTCCAAACACATACACATCGAAAACAATGATAAAACCGTTTTGAATAGGCCCTAATAATTTAGGCCAGTTAACTGGAAAATTACCGACGTTTTAGTTTACTTCAGCACGTTTAAACTGCGTACCGCAAAACAGCGTCATCAAATAATAACAATTAATTATATCTCAGCAGTTCGCGCGAATATCGAAGTTTCACTGGCATACACACACACACACGCACGCATGCACGCACGCACGCACGCACGCACGCACGCACGCACACACACACACACACACACACACACACACACACACACATATATATATATATATATATATATATATATATATATATATATATATATATATATATATATATATATATTATAATTTAGTTTCGTTATCAAAACCACACATACAATATACATTAATTATTATTGTACACGTAAATGAATTATGAATTAATCAAAAATAGTGGTGACGTCTGATGACTTCGAGCAGTGACACTGTATATAAAGGTTACATAAGCAAAGCATCCGTTTCACCAGACTACCTTCTCGGCGAAGTTATGCGGCCGAGTGAGAGTCGGTATAGCGAGACTAAGTCGATTCTAAGGTTAGCCTCAATTACCCATGCTCAATGAGGTGGCAGCCCTTTTTAGGTCCTCACATCTGCCTGGGTTTCTTTGATTTCCCACTAGGTTTATTAATCCATGGTATTGACATTTTCCGACAATAATTAGTCTCCGTCGACACATGTCATGTTTAAAATTCGTAAAAATTACATATCTCTTTCTCCTGCTAATGTTGACACCTCTAGGCCAAAGTACACCTGTATGCATACGCACATGTTCACTAGCTGCCAAATTACACCTGTATGCATACGCACATGTTCACTGTCTGACAAATATCACTATTTCGCAACTGCATATCATGTTACGCAGAAATATCATTTCCATTCAACCAGTCCTACATTTATTGTTTCCAGAAATTTACAAAAGTACCAAATGCAGTTCTTTTAAGCGGGACTACAATAGAAATCCATTTGGTGGTATGTCCCCAAAAGTCGACCACAGCACCAGCTACAACGCCATCTACCGAATGAACAGTGCAAAAGGAAAATTCTGCAAGTGTCTAAATAATAAACTTCCTGGTTGGCAAAACGAAACATGTGTTCCCATGTTGAGTTAATTTTCATACAATTTAAATGCCTCTAACAACTGTCAAATGGATGGTAATAGGGGTCAAGTAGACTGACACGTAGTTGGATATACATACAGCGAAAAGGTACAGTTTGGGTCTACATGTTGTTATACAAAATGTGTGACAGCTCCTTGGGCTTGGCTTTGCTTGTGTAAACAGTAAACACGTCGCTTGTTCGGTGGTTATGTAGTACTCCTACTGTGTTTATATACTAAGATTACTAAAAAATAATATATATATATATATATATATATATATATATATATATATATATATATATATATATATATATCGTATAAGATTAATATATTAAATAAAGTTATATAATATAAAGTATTTAAAATCATAAGGAATAAATTAATAGTGTAAAGCGTAGATGTAAGCATTCAAAATATACACATACAGTTTACACTAGTAGTACACACATGAATATAATTTTAATTACGGATAGAATAGAAATGTCATGAAAACGAGAGCATGACTCAATCGCGCGCGTATGCCAGTTTTGAAGAACTGTTTTGTAAATGTTTCTTGAAAGACCTCAGAGTGTTCAGTAGTTTACAGTTCTCATGCAAGTATACAATACAATACAATACAATACAATAAAACTTTATTGTCCCGAACCGGGAAATTCATTTTGCAGCGTTCGTCGTCATAAAAATATAAAATACAGAGTAGAGAAATAAAAAAAATGCTAATAAATTCATTATTAAAACAGTAAGTGAACATCAATCATAATAAAATACAAGATAAATTCTATAATATAATTTTAAAATTAAAGTTAAGTTGTAATTGTGGTCTTCCTTTTACAAATAAAAAAATTAAATACAACATACACACATAACGCCAGAGGTGATTATCGTTTTGAATTTAGGAGTCGTACTGACATTGGGATGAATGAATCTCGCTTTCTGTTTGTTTTGGATGTTATTGTTCTGAACCTTCTGGACGAGGGCAGAAGGACGTACTCGTTATATAGGATGTGTGTGCTGTCGTTAATTATTTTATTGGCTTTACGGAGAACCTGCTTTTCGTACAAAGCAGTGACAGAGGTTTGTTTGAGGCCGGTTATTTTGCTACTAATATTTACAACGCGCTGCAATTTATTCTTGTCTTTCTGGCTAACGTTCCCAAACCAACATATAAAAGAAAATGTCAAAACACTCTGTATACAAGATTTGTAAAACATGGATAAAATGGTGTTATCAATATTAAAGGATCGAAGTTTTCTAAGGCAGTAAAGACGCTGCTGGCATTTCTTGTACGTGACACTGCAGTGGCGGTCCCATTTCAACTTATTTTCAATTGTTGTGCCGAGGTATTTATACTCGTCAACTACCTCTACCTTGTTATCGTGGATGACAGTATCAGACTGGGATGGAGGGTATTTCCTAAAATCAATGCACATGTCTTTGGTTTTTGTTGCATTCAGACACAAATACGATCTATCACACCATACAACAAAGTCGTTTAACACAGGACCATGGCCAACTTCATCGTTAGACAACAGACTGAGTAAAGCTGTATCATCTGAGAATTTAATAAAGTACCTATTCGGACGGATGCTCCTGCAGTCATTTGTGTATAAAATGAATAAAAGAGGGGATAAGACACATCCTTGGGGTGAGCCAGTGGAAACAACCTTCACGCTAGAAGTTGTGTTATTCACTCGAACCTGTTGGGGTCTCCCCACCAAAAAATCAAGCACCCATAGCGCCAATTCAGATTCAAGCTTAAATTCGGAAATTAATTTCTTAAACAACAAGTGAGGCTGCAGCGTATTGAAGGCAGAACTCATATCCAGATAGAGAACTCTGGCATGGGTTTTGGCGTCCTCAAGATGACAAAGTACATAATTTATTACAGTAGCGACTGCATCCTCCACCCCTCTCCCAGGCCGATATGCAAATTGCAGGGGATCTAAAAGATGGTCTGTACGGGTCATGATCATGGTTTTAATGATTTTTTCAAAACTCTTCATTACGTGCGAGGGTTACAGTCTATAGTACACATACGACAAGAAGTGAATTCTCTCGAGTTGGCGAATGCTTCTGTACAATGTCACTCATGTGTGACGGTGCCAATCCGTTGAACGTTTATTCTAAAAGTGCAATTACATTAGTTATCTTTATCGTCGGGTCCATGCTCTGAACAACATTGTCACGTGGTCACTAATAATGTGCAGTCAACCGTATCTTTCTGCTGGTGACTGGCTAATGTGGACACTATTCATGCTGACGTGTACAGCGTGCATGAGTTAAATGTATTACAGCTTGTATGAGTTAAATGTTTAACTCATACAGGTTATACGAGTTAAATGTTGTATAGAGTGTATGTGTAAATTGCACAGCGTGCATGAGTTTGATGTTGCACAGCGTGTTTGAATTAAATGTTGCACAACGTGTACGAGTTAAATGTTGCACAGCATACATGTATGAGTTAAATGTTGTAAGCGTGTTTTAGTTTAATGTTTTACATCATATATATTATAAATGTTACGTTCTACAGCGTGTATGAGTTAAATGTTGTACAGCATACATGTATATATGAGTTAAATGGTGTAAGCGTGTTTGAGTGGAATGTTGTACATCATATATGTATATATATATATATATATATATATATATATATATATATATATATATATATATATATATATATATATATATATATATATATATATATATTATGTGAGTGTGTGTGTGTAAGAACGTTATATAACTAATAATGTAAGAAGCTAAATGACCTCTACTCAATTATTTATAGCCATACAATCCATTGAACAGATTTCCAGAATGCTCATTTAAGCCATGTTCTGTGAGTCACCTTAAGATGTCGAGGGGTCGGCATGCTGTCATCACCAAATTCCCAAGAGCATCTGGTTTGTTGCAGATGCCCGCTGTCACAAAGGACTCTGTGAGGATACTAGGCACCAAGTTGCAAGTGGTACAAGGCGACCTAACGACAATCCAAGCAGATTGCATTGTCAACGCGGCCAATGAACAACTGGACCTCCGCGATGGACTTGCAAAAGCGATTGCAGACGCAGGTGCAGTGTAAACTCGTTATTACGGTCACCTTCGAGAGCGGACAAAAGTGACCCGAATAGCATGTTTTCTTTATGTTATTAATGTTTCAAAATCGCGAAAGCGTAACCACGCATCAATTCTGTTTGCCACATGGTAGCATTTCAATGTCTCTTGCGCGTCTATTTCTGGAACACACTAAAACAATATCACGCTTCAGTATAGTGGCCAGGTTTAGTAACGTACGAAGCTAGTGATAAGTTACAATTTATCAATGCGGGTAGGCTGGATATAGTTATATATGGGTTGGGTTTGGGGTGGGATTCAAATGTCACGTATTAGAGGTTTGGTCTATTTTCTGTGTTCATAGTTTTTATTATTATGCCAACATAGAGTACATTGAAAGTAATTTATAACTTGGACATATTGCTGTGTACACGAATATGGAAAATTCCATTATACAGATTGTATTTATAGATATAATTCGCATAAACCTATCGGGCTTGTCGCTTAGAATGTTTTTTATTACGTATTGTTCCACTTCACTGAACTGAAAGCCTCCGATACCGCGGCAGGAGGAGAGCAGATCGAACGGGAATGCGGAGACTATATCAAACTGCACGGACACCTTCGACCTGGCGAGATCTATGTGTCAACGCCAGGCAAACTGCAGTGCAAGAAGCTGATCCACGCCGTCGGTCCTATTTGGAGTGGAGGAGGCACGCAGAAGGAGAACTGTCTCCGCGAGGCCATTCACGAAAGCCTGTTGGCCACCGAACGGTTAGGTCTTGCTTCCTTAGCGTTTCCGGCACTGAGCGCAGGGATTCGCAACTTTCCTAATGACGTATGTGCGGAGATTATCGCCACAACGGTGGCAGATTACATAACCGATCACACAGAAACGCGTGTGAAGACTGTGTCACTGGTCCACCCAGACGATCAGGGAGTAGCCGCATTTTGCAAGAGCTTCAGTCCCTTTAAAGTCCAAGGTAGGTTATCGCATAGCTTACTGTGCATTTCTTGCGTTTGCTTCAAAAACCTTACTTCCTGGTAGACCTGTTGAATCGAGCACAACCTATAGAGATCTCTAGTAATCAAGCAGCAACATTACAATTAATATTCCAATGCAATGCGTACATGTCACGGGTATCCAACATGTCATAGTTAATTGTTTGTATTGTTGGAGATCAGCGTTTTTCTGTCTGGACCACGTTTCCCAGAAATATCGTACCAAAAGGCAGTGTTTCGCCGGGATAATGTTTGAAATGTTTGCCGTCGATTTACTTTACGTCCGTCGTTGGCCGTGTTCGCCGTATATAGTGTGGGGTAGTCTTGGTCACATTTCAAGCAATTTCATGACAGCAGACTACATTTACAACACAACTACTCCCCCTAAGTGGAACTCTTCTGCCTCAGCAGTGCTTCCCCAGCCCAGGTGCATGCGTACAACGGATTACTCTGAATCACGAAACCTGGCACTCGCTTTATGCATACCGCCGTGCTGGGGAGGCGCTGCTTACGCAAATGAGTTCTATTTGTAGGAGTAATAAGCTTACATATTTTAAGACTACCATTACCCAGATGTATTACGAATATAAGTGTGTTATCAAATATGTAATGATGTTGTCACAATACTAATATGATCACATTTCTTTCCTAGGCAGTGGCATCATCGCCAAACCAGAGTGCGATTACTGGGAGTTGTGTCATCGTTTTTTCAAAACGCTGGGAATAAAAGGTTGGTAAACATTTGTATACAATGATAACACATGGCATACTGTAACAAATCATGGTACATTATGGTAAACCTGCACATAATATCGGTTTTCTCGGTGTTTCCTCACAGCATGAATGGCTGTTTCCTCTTAAAACAGAATATTTTATATTAAACACCTCAGTATAATCTCTGTAGTTTGTTGATGATTCATTCCCAAGCAGACGAAGAACACTAAACAATATGGTTTTCGTCAAGATAAATATGGGGCATCATGCTCAGTATCGGGGCACCATGCTCAGTATCGGGGCACCATGTTTATAAATAGGGGCACCATGCTCATACGTGAGTGAGATATGTATGGTAGTTTGGAAAAGAGGTACATTAAATACCACCTGGGTCTGTTGTATATGCATATGTTGCCAATAGGACAGAATATTACTTAAAAAAATGTGTCATCAGTTTTAAAATTATATTACTGAAGATCCCAGAATGGAAAAACGAAATTTGTTTTGCAATGTCACGTGGTCAAATGATGCGACAACTCTTGGAGTTGGTGCACAGTCGCGGACTGAACCACGCATCGTTTAGCGCTCATAGTTGTTCTGATTCAAATGAACTGAGCTGTATGATGTCGGAACCAATTATATCAGAACACTAACATGTATCATATCAGTAATATTCACACACACACACACACACACACACACACACACACACACACACACACACACACACACACACACACACACACACACACACACACACACACACACACACAAATGCTTTGTTGCTCAAGACATGTTTAGTATGGCAAAAAAGGTGTCATTTTAGCTGCGCTGGAAACTTTTGTCGAAATTAGGGCATCATCGTTCCTTCCACACACTCACTGAGCATGGTGATTAAGACGATGTGTGTTAGACAAGAAGACGTCATTACAGTAAAATATTATGTTCAAACGGCATGTATTGAAAGCGATTTAAGAGTTCCCTGAAGCAGGCGTCAGTCGTTCCAGTAACCCCCTCACGGGGTATCAGCTGTCATTTGGAAGTAGGAGATAGCGTGGTATGTCAAAAAAGGAATTAATTGAGGTGTACATTGGCATTTGTAGATGTCGTCGTGAACAAGAAGTTCAACATATGCTACTGTACGAAATGTCACTCCTCGCGCAAAGACAAAGACTACTACACCCGAGGAAAACCGGCCAAGACGTATGGAATCCCTATCGGGTGGATCCGCATTGGAATTCAGTAAGTAGAGAACTGACTGATACAAAATAAAGAAATACACATTGACAGACTAACTCTGATTGAATTAAGCAATACAATACAATAAAATACTTCCTAAAGTGTGAAACCTAATTAATAATGTTCCATCAAACGTCTTAGTGGACATCATCCTGCTCCTGATATTCAAACGCGATGATCCAATTCATGCATCATTAATCTTCAACAAACGTTTCCATTTGATTTTGCAAAGGGCTCGAAGGAACATCTGCGTCGATTCGCCCGACCACATATTTAATCCTCTGTCTCAGTTTTGGTCACTTCAAAAAGTTCAATAAAATTCTTGATGAACCGTTGTAAAAACCGCTGAAAGCATATGTATGTTCGATGCTAACTGGTCATTTACCATATGGCTTCGAGTCTGTCACGGGACCACGGCCGAATAAGATTGGGCTGGTGCAATGTAACAAAACCACGTTTTATGGCATGTTAAAAAAATCACCTTTTTATTGCAAACCTACCTTATACATGCATATGTCTAATGATGTGTACACAACGACATGTATCGACAACTGAACCAGGTCCAGATGGAAAGGGGTGCATGTAGGGAGTACAGCAGTATACACATCGCTACTCGTGTATTGTTGTATATATGTATATATATATATATATATATATATATATATATATATATATATATATATACAGCAATACACGAGTAGCGATGTGTGTACTGCAGTACTCCCTGCTTGCATCTCTTTCCACCTGGACCTATATACAAAACACATACAACCAACACATTTAAACTGCGACACTCCATTTCCCCATGCAAATCACCAAACTTATAATTTATATATATATATATATATATATATATATATATATATATATTTGTATGTGGATGTGATAGCATAGGTTTGGTGATTTGTATGGGGAAATGGCCTGCCACAGTTTAAATGTGTTGCATTTGGTTTGTAAATGTGTTGCATTTGGTTTGTATGTATCATCTACAGTACTCCGGTGCAAGCCCAAATGAACGACTCATTCACCGAGTGGCACCGCGCCTACCACGGGACCAAAGCTGAATACGTGCCAGACATTTTGAAAGTGGGCTACTTGCTCCTGCCAGGTAATTTTCTCTCTCTTTCCCTCCCTCCCTCCCTCTCTCTCTCTTTCTCTCTCCTTCTCCTTCTCCTTCTCCTTCTCCTTCTCCTTCTCCTTCTCCTTCTCCTTCTCCTTCTCCTTCTCCTTCTCCTTCTCCTTCTCCTTCTCCTTCTCCTTCTCCTTCTCCTTCTCCTTCTCCTTCTCCTTCTCCTTCTCACTCTCACTCTCACTCTCTATCTCTCAATATATATGTATATATATATATATATATACATATATATTATCTGTCTTTTCCATCCGTCCGTCCGTCCGTCCGTCCGTCCGTCCGTCCGTCCGTCCGTCCGTCCGTCCGTCCGCCCGCCCGCCCGCCCGCCCGCCCGCCCGCCCGCCCGCCCGCCCGTCCGTCCGTCCGTCCGTCCGTCCGTCCGTCCGTCCTCCATCCCCCCCCCCTCTCTCTCTCTCTCTTAAGTTTGTGAGCGGGTGTGCGTGTGTGCGTCTTCAACAATATACAATCAAACTGGATATCGGGATGTTTAACAAGAATGCAAGAAGACGTCCAAAACATGATCTCTAATAAAGTTTACAGCGATGTTGATGTTGTATTTGTACTGTCTGTTACAAAGGTGATGTTGCTCTGGGTAAGTCAGATATCGCCCAAAGAAGTGAACACTTCGACGAGAATACCAAACCAGAAGGCTTCAACACGCTGCAGGTCTTTCTCTCACCGAGCATTCGTTATTCCGGCAACGATTCATACGCCGCATGCACCAGGTAATATTGATGTACGATGCAGTGTGTGTATGTGTGCGTGCGTGCTTGCGTGCATGCGCGCGCGTTCGTGCGTGTAATCATGGACTAATGTCGTATTATTAAACGCTGTATTCCTTTCAATTAGAGTATATTACCTACATTGTAATTTTTAACTAATACAGGAAAATATTTTGAAAATACGTATAATAATATCGTCACGTAATTAAGCTGAAACATCAACCAATCATTTCGCGTGCAGTTGGAATACGCTTATCCACAGCTATTTTACTGATGAAGATAAGTAACGTGTTAAGAAACTGAACGATGTCAAAGTGATACAATGCGTTGTTCATTTAGCTATGAAGACGAGAAAACAAAGAAGACGTACAAAGGTAAAGTTGCCTTCCAAGTTCTCGTCTCGCCCGACGCCTACGAAGAAGGGCCAACGACCATTCACAACCTGGGGACCATAGACCCCAAATTCGACAACAGCAAGATCGAATGGTCCACAACAGAACGTGGGAGCGTCATCCTCTACGGCTTACTCCTTCATCTCGAGGAGGACAAACAGAATAATTGAATGCTGGCAGATTTACGCCAAGGATTCGTATCTTGCCCTTGCCGAGTGTGCGAACCACTACCTACGACTCGCAACGACCTGCTACGTTGGAAATTACATCCATAACAAGATGGTGTTATAGGTTTGTTCCTAAAATGCCTTCGCTATGAGGAACCTGCAGGATAATTAGGAGGCGTTGATGTGCACATCGGGTTTGTGACATCATCGCGTTATTTACGCGCGCTGTTTAATTTTGTTTCAGTTCATCTTTGACTGAGATATTTTTGTTTCCAACCAACTGTTATAACTATAAGACATATCTACAACGTAGTAGTAGTAAGTAAGTAAACTTTTACTACGACGTGTGTTAACACAAGCTGGATGTATTGAATGAATGCGGCGTAACCATGTAACGGGACACTGGTTTGACGGCACGAGGCCCGAGTTGTGTAACGGTGCCACCTGGATTATTTATTCTGTAGGTTCCCCATTGACCTATCCAACACGTGACCTGGTTCAATAGTAAACTCTATCAAGCGATGACAAAAAAGCTGGAAAGCTGGATATGTGCAGTTGGGCATATACCCTATTTGTTAAACAAAAGCTAACACATTAGCAACTTTCCTTAAAGTCTTTGTCATAAAGATAATCTTCTGAAACCAGAATTAATTTCGACAAAACATACGACAAAAATCACCTGTTCAGGGCGCCATTTTGTTGACCGCTTGACTAAGCACTAGCACACATGAACTACTCGGGCGAATGCTATAGCGTACTGATGTCATTGTATATGAATTGGTTTGTCGTCACCGTCCGAATACACCCGATCATGACTGGCCTCTGTTTACCTTTCACAAATTTTGTTACAGGAAATTACGCCTTTACTTATTGGTAATATATGCAATTTAACGCGTAGGCCTACAACGCCTTTCGACATAGAACTCATCAATGCGGTTATGGTATTTACTCAATGAAGGCGGTAGAAATGTTTTGTTTTTCCCGCGTATGTTGAAAGTCATCAAAAGTAGGCAACTGCACGATGGCATGACATGTTAATGTCGAAACATTTAGCGATATTTACAGCATTCAATTTATATATTTGCTCAGATTATTAATTAACACAAATTTGGCAGTTAAAATGTACATATTAAATATGCAAATGCTTCTACATACCCACCTCCACAAAATGTAATGCACATTCACCACAGTAGCATAATGTTAGTTTTTGTGAATTTAATGTTTTTATTTGTGTATTCACACTTTGTATTTTTCTGACGGCGTTTTTCCAGCCGATCACTGGTAGTGTATTGAAAACTGTAGCTTAGTGTATCTGCTGAGCCTTGTGTATTTTGGTTAATGACTTTACAACGTAATAAGACATTGACATTGCACCAATGCACAAGCCGTATTATAGAAGTGTGTATTGCGTATTTTAGAAGTGTATATTAAACAGGAGATGCCATCGCAACGTGTCTATGCCGATGACAGTTTTAAGTAGCCAACACATTTCTGTGTTTGGTGTTTATCTTGATGTTATGTATTACGGCTGCAACTGGCATGAGAAATAGTAATATGAAAAAGATAACACAGATCATCAGTTGTGTTGTGTCGCTGGTTCGCACAATAACCGTTACCGCGGCAGTCTTGGTCTCGTTATGTACGAGTGTCTACGGTTATGGCTTATGCAAATATCCACACACACTAGCGCAATGTTGAGGAATTGTGTTATGATGTGTTTGTATGAAAAGGACGCGCAACCCTAAATAAAAAAATGCCCAAGCAATTTAGCAATGTTTACTGTATCACATACCATAGTTTTTTTTATTTAATTCTCAGATCATTTAGTATGTGTTTAATGAGAATTGCTAATAGGGCGTGTAAGTATCGCGTGCGAAAACGAATTTCGTTAACGTATAGGACTTCGTTTTGTTTTTGGTTGTAATAATCGAACTGTTCCCAAATAGCGTATTTCAGTTATATTGTCCGAACGATTATTACAAGCAGAAGCAATGGAACACTTTGCCGGTGACAATGATCACGGAAATCATTAATTGTAATCGATTATTATGCCTTTATTTATGGTGGTTGCCATGACATCGCCGGCTAGTACTTGTGTTTGGCAATCTTGACTAATAATGAAGACACGGGCGTCGATCGGTGGGGGACGGGGGTGACGCGTCCCCCCACTTTTCAGGGTGGGGGACAGCATAGGAATTGTCCCCCTCCCCCACTTTTTAATTCAGAAAAATTGCGAGGCATATAGCCTGACTCAACACGCCTCTCTCTTAAAAGCCGCTACATAGGACTACCTAGACAATAAACTCGCGATATGAAGTTCAGCAAAGTTATTTATCGCAAATTAACACCAGGCAAACAAGTTTGAGGCATGTTTTGCTAGTCATCACAGGAGAGGTATCGAACAGCCCGTGGCATTTATACGAAAAATGCTTTGTTATTTCGCTGCACATTGATGATTTTAAATTTATCGCGCATACGCAGAAAGGCCAATCGGAAAGTTTATAACTACCGGAAAATGTAAGCCGTTGCCGGGCTCTATTAGTTTGCAACCTTGTGTTGATATTATTAATAGGCTCTAGCCATCAAGCACATTTTAAATGATGACATTTGTGTTGCAATTTCACCCCTCGCCTGCTTGATGCTTATCGCCTACGGCAAAAGCGGCGGATTCCTACACATTGTGCAACTTATTCCCACATGAGTGATAACAATTGTTTTTGCCAACATTTTGGATTGGGAAGTTCTACACAGGCACACCATGGTCGTCGATCAGTGGGGGACGAGGGGGACGCTGACCACCTCGCGACCTAAGGGGGTCAGCATAGGAAATGTCCTTATACTTTTTGAGTTCATAAAACAAATGTATAGGCATATAAAGCGAGACTGATCACTCCCCTCTCTTAAAAACCCTACATCGGTCTAGTAGTTAAATTAATAATAAAAACTAATCTTGCGACAACCTAGTGAAAAATCACTAGATAAATTGCTTGGTGGGCCGCAGCCCGCAACTTGATCTTAGTATAGTAAATAGTCATCATGCCGGGCTCTGGTCATTTTGCACCCTTGTGTTGATATATTAATAGGCGTTAACCATCAAGCACATAATAGATAAATTTTGTTTTGCCCTGTCACCCCTTTGATTGCAGCCTGGTCGTCCTGGTGGATATTTATATTGCCTACGGCGGAACCAGCAGATTTATGCACTTTGTGTAATTTGATCTCATTTTAGTGATGACAAATTTCTTTGCCAAAATGTGGGATTGGGAAGTCCTACACAGGCACCCCGGTAAGCTCTGCATCTTGTCACTCTATGAATCAGGCAAGCAGTGTTGGGTTTAAAATCTCTCTTCAAATATATGTTGCCAACACAACAATTATAAACAGCATAACATAAAGGCTTTCTTAGTTTAGAATTAGCACCAGACCAACAATGAATAATTTTTTTTATTAAAAAAATACTTATGTGTATTTCAGGTCATATATATATATATATATATATATATATATATATATATATATATATATATATATATATTATGCATACATATGTGTATATAAATTGGTCCCCCACCCCCCCCCCCCCCCACACTTTTAAAACCGGATCGACGCCCTTGAATGAAGAATGCCATTTTTCGCGCAGTACAACCTGTTTGAGGCAAACGTATACATGTGTTATGATTATGTGCATTTAGACAACTTGTCAGATATAAGTGCTTACCCTTATCGAAACCACAACGTACAACAATTTAAAATGCATATGCCGTAAAAGACACATTAGTCACATACGGCCTAAAATCATGTCTATTATCTGCACTACGTAAATCGCTATTATGTCTATGGTAGTGTGGTAAACTCATTATTAAATCGGACATTTAAGATAAGAAAGGTATAACACAATATATGTTTGACCTGATGTTCCTAGTATTCATCAGTCGGAAGCTACAACTGTCATCCATCGTTAGAATATTATTCTTGTGTCCAGTCCCCAATCAGCTCCAGTCGCGCGGAATCTCGCCATGTATCGTGACCCACTTACAGGCACTATACGCTTGTATAGAGAGTGCAAGTGGGTCACGATACATGGCGAGACTCCGCGCGACTGGAGCTGATTGGGGACTGGACATTAAGAATAATATTCGATGGATGACAGTTGTAACTTCCGACTGATGAATACTAGGAAAATCAGGTCATAAATATCTTGTGTTATACCTTTCTTATCTTAAATGTCCGATTTAATATTGAGTTTACCCCACTATCATAGACATATAGCGATTTGCGTAGTGCAGATAATAGACACTCCCCACAATTTTAGGCCGTGTGTGTCTTTTGCGGAATTTGCATTTTACATTGCTGTACATTGTGGTTTCGATAAGCACTTATATCTGACAAGTTGTATAAATGCGCATAATCATAACACATGTATACGTTTGCCCCAAACAGGTCTTACTGCGCGAAAAATGGCACTTTTCATTATTAGTCATGATCGCCAAACACAAATACAAGCCGGCGTTGCCATGGCAACCACCATTCAACCACCATTCAACCACCAATTCATGATTTCCGTGAGCATTGTCACCGGCAAAGTGTTCCACTGCTTCTGCTTGTAACAATCCTTCCCACAGTATAACTGAAATAATTAGACTGGAACAGTTCGATTATTACAACCAAAAACAAAACGAAGTCCTATACGTTAACATGGAGAATATGGACTTCATGCCCCCAATTGTCCCGAGCCTCGTTTTCGCGCGTGAGACTTACACGCCCTATTTGCCGCTGCGTCGGTGAGGTATAGAGGACTAGGTGGCGCTATTTACAGTTCACGCACGTGTCGAAACATGAAATATGTTACCAATGATTGACAACGTAGGGCCTAAGTTGTGCGCGTACATATATTAATATGGGTTATTTATCGACGATCATAACATTGGTGCGCTGTTTTGTAAAGTGTATCAATTATAATACATTATCATTGAACACACGCACACACTGGCGGTAATCAGTTTAAGTACATCTGCACCTAATTGCCTGATATTTAGCAGATCACTTTGTTGTATACCGCGCGTGTACGGGCTATTCGGCGTTTATAACTAATGATTATAATGACAGACAAAGTATGGAAAATAACCACGGTAGATGAACCGCCGAGTATAACGATCTGAAGAGAGGTCCGCCCAGGCCTAAACGTTAATTCATTCTCAACTTGTGTTCCCGGCAGTAATGACGTACATTTAATGTTGCCAGATGATTTGTACAGATAAGTTGCAGACACGTGCATAGGCGTGATACTAATTCAAAGACATTACAAAACTGACTCGTTCGACACAATGCTGACTGATTAAATTGCATTATAATTATTATAATTATAAAGCACAAACGACGTGTACATAAGACGACGGCGAGGAACGTATTAGCACTGACAACTATCCTGTGCCCAAAACTGTAGCGAAGTTGCCAGTGCTGTGTTGACCAGCAAGGTGTTATCTGAGGTGCCGAACAAGGGGGGACAGGGACTGAGCACCTAATGTTTATGGAACGGAGTTGGGGGTAGGATATTTTTGGAAAAGTGTGCATTTTCTTATATATATTTTGGCATGAGGTGAATATAGGATTACCCCAATATTTTCCATGCCATTTTGGTATTTTTTCTGCCAGTCCCAATCATATATGGCACTGTTGAACGAAATTACTATTAGGATGCTGAGTTAGGAATTGTGCACCAATCGATCTTCGCTCTCTTGTATCATGATATCAGTTGCCGGGGGAGTGTTATTGAAAATTGTCCACGGTAACATCCCTTTTTAGGTTACAAAAACCTCCATCTGCACCGCATTGAAACTCCCGGAAATTCAGCAAACAATCCTCAAAATACACCCCCCAATAGGTACCAAAATCGTCAACACCAAAAGAATACACAAGTGGCTGTATTAAATCAGATACGAGATACGCAACTGGGAGCCGCCTAACTGTCTGGATGGGGTCAGTGGTGGTGACAACTAGGAACCATGACTACAGCACATGTTAAAAGATTCTGCACATGTCGGAAATTAGCTAAGTACCTTTAGGCAGCACGGTACACATCTATGGACAAAGCGGGACTGTGACAGTGCTAGTGGTGTTGCTGTAGTTAACGAGTAAACACAGTCGCTTGAGAAAAATAACTCATGCATAACACGGTTGAAGACTAAAGAACGCGCAATACGTTCGCTTCGGCCACAACAGTTTCGTGATGCCGAGGTAGGGGTGTGAATTGACTTCGGAGACCTACCTCAAAAATAAACGATGTAACGGACTTGTTAATATGGATAAAAAAAACATCTTCATATGTAAATCTAATTGACCGTTGCTTCTGTTTTTACGTATTCTCTAATAGACATTTGTCACTGAGCTGCTGCGCCCCACAATGTCGGTAGATGTATGTCCTAAAACACGGGGCGGGGCTGGTCTTGGCCGGCAGCCCGCAAGCCCCCGCGGGCTTGTTTTTTTTTTTTTTTTTACAAAACGACGTACATGTCCACTAAAGCGGTCGCCTTCGGCGAGGTCTTGTAGTCAAAGCAGAAGAACAGGAAAGAATATCCAAGAAAAAAATCCGGAAGCAAGATACGATGTGGTGATGAGATATGATGAGCAAAGACAAAAATGCGGCCAAAAATGCTTGTAGAAATACACCTGAAACTCGGACGCTGAACCAGCAATCCATTATAGTTTATGTGGTTAATACCATGTCCAAATTCGTTTTCATGCACGCCGTTGTAAATGTAAATAATACTTGTCTACAACATGTTAACTTACCATGTTGATGTAGCACAGCACGTGATCTCAGTATTGTCATTTGCTGCCATTTGCACTGCCCAGTCGTAGACTAATCGGTGTTAATCCAGAACAGTGTCCAGGCGGCGTAATCGGTTGTCTTAGTACTGACGTTACACTACAGTTACGTCACTTCCTCAGAAACGCGCGGCAGAATTCGCTAGGCGCGTAGCCAACATAGTCGGAGCGCACGCGGAGGTCGAAGTGGACACCTCGTGTTATTTTTGGTTGCCCTGTTGTTTTCTTAACGTCAAACCTTTCTTAACAATAATCCAGAGGGCAACGCTCTCAAACCTGTGTACCTCACTCCGAAAATTGCACTTTCACTCCGGCCTTAATGGCAGCGTTGCCTTTATTTCTCTCTCCAAATATTCACAGTAGTTATACAGCAACAAACCTAAATGTGGGGGAAGGGCGTATAAAGTGGGCCTCTCGCCCAAAGTGGGCCCCCTCAGTCACAGCATTCCTGGTACGCAATGCAGTCAAAACAACGGTAGTAGTATAAACATAACCCTTCAGGGGACATAATTCAATGTCGTATTTGTTTCTTTGGCGCGAATGCAAAACGGTGAGTAGCAAATTTGTATTTTAAGTACTTTTCTTAAAATAATTCATGTGCCTTACAAACACCACCTTTTCATAAATTGTCAGGGCTATAGTTAGTTGAATGAGCAATTTCAGTTTGAAGTGAATAAATGCATTAATCTCATAATAGCGTCCGACCGATAATCTATGACAGAGGCCAAAGTGGATCCCATGGCGCTACAGTGCGATAAGCTACAAAGGGACCACTTGGATCACCATGGCAGCCCTTACAAGAAAAACGTTGAGGCCACGGCAAAAATGGTAACTAGAGACTAATATGCTTCTTCTATCCTATCTTTCCAGGCGCAGTTCCATCATTTGTTCTCTGTGAATAAACGGATGTACACAAAATAGACGAGTTCTTATCTATGACGGAACTGCGTAGCCTGCAAGATGCCTGAAATCGCCTGCCCCATCGAAGGATGCCCGTACAAAACTCCAGACGTGGAAGGTGTCGTCGCTGCTGCACTGATTACCACCCACGCTACGACTCACATGTAACATGCTGGTGACGGTACCTCGGCCAAGGTCGAGAAAGTCAAGCGCCCCACGATATCGTCTGCTGGAACAAGTGAGGAATGGGCATACTTTACCTCCAGATGGACCGACTATGTCGAAGCCACCCATATCACAGGCAAGGACAAGGTCATCCAGCTCCTCGAGTGTTGTGATGAACAATTGCGCAAGGACCTATCTCGCAATGCCGGAGGCTCACTCACTCACCTTGCCGTAGAAGACGTCATCAAGGACACCAAACGTCTCGCTGTGCGTGAAGAAAATATCATGGTGGCACGCGTTACACTGCATGACATGCGGCAGGATCACGACGAGCCAGTTCGAGCATTCGGTGCAAGACTCCGCGGACAAGCTGGAGTATGTAAATTCATCATCGAATGTCCACACTGCAAACACGATGTGAACTACACCGAACCAGTCCTCTGTGACAGTGTTACCCGCGGGCTCGCAGACCAGGACATACAACTGGACACAATGGGGGACCGCAACCAGAACATGAAGCTCGAGGAAATATTCCAGTTTGTGGAAGCAAAGGAATCCGGCAAGCGCTCTGCCTCACGGCTCCTTCACGCCCAGACTCAAGGAGCTGAGGCTGCTAGCAGCTCATACAGGCGGCACAAGAAGGAAAGCCTAATCAGCAAACATGACAACGCCGCTGGTTCTATCGAGACGCCCGACCTATGCACCTACTGTGGCAAGAAAGGACACGGAGCGAGCTCCCACGTGAAACTCCGCCAGAATGAATGCACTGCCTACGGTCACACCTGTAAACGCTGTGGCAAGAATAATCACTTCGAGCATGTCTGCCTTGCCAGCAAGAGGAACACTTCAAGGTCGGCCAGTGATGAACATGAAGGAGCGGTATTCGATTCTCTCTGCACCGCGTCAGATGAATTCAGCTTTCCCAAAGTCATCAGCTTGGACCACCACCTCTACAGTCGTCTATCTGACACATGGACCAGGACACATTCCAAACCACAGCCATTCGCCGATCTGACTGTCAGCACATCGCCGGACGACTACAGCGATCTTGGGTTCAATGTCAACATCAAGCCAAAGTCGGCCATTGTCTCCTGCATGGCTGACACAGGCTGTCAAAGTTGTCTCTCTGGCATGAAGACCATCTCGCGCCTCGGAATCGGCACTAACAAACTCATCCCGGTAACACTTAATATGCATGCTGCCAACAACAAAGGGATCAGAATTCTAGGAGCAGTCATCCTCAGAATCTCAGGCAAGGACAACGATGGGAACAAATTGGAGACACGACAGGTCACGTACGTCACCGACAGCTCTGACAAGTTCTTCCTCAGCAGAGAGGCCTGCATCGAGTTGGGCATGATATCCACCACATTGCCGTCTGTGGGCGAGATGGAACGATCCCCAGAAACAGTCTGGGCTATCAAGGATAACAATACCGAGAGTGACAGCAGCCTCACGTCAGACTGCGACTGCCTGCGGCGCGAGACGCCACCACCACTACCCACAACCCTGCCATTCCCAGCAACAACAACCAACACGCCAATTCATCCTGGAGACTTACGGCTCGAGCACGTTCAACACATGTGAACACCAGCCATTGCCAATGATGGACGGACCACCACTTCACCTCATGATAGACCCAGACGCGAAGCCCGTGGCACATCATACGCCAATTCCAGTTCCAATCCACTGGCAGGAGGACGTCAAAGCAGGACTCGACCGTGATGTCAGGCTGGGCGTACTCGAACCAGTACCTGTAGGAGAGCCGGTGACATGGTGCCATCGCATGGTTGTATGCGCGAAGAAACGGTCGGTTGATGTGCAACCCCTCAACCAGCATGCAATCAGGGAAACCCACCACACACAGTCACCTTTCCACCAGGCACGGTCAGTACCACCAGGTACACTCAAAACCGTGTTTGACGCATGGAACGGGTACCACAGCGTCCCACTGAAAAGAGAGGACCAGCACCTCACAACATTCATCACACCATGGGGAAGATACAGATACCGCACAGCGCCCCAAGGATACATCGCCTCAGGGGATGGCTACTCAAGGCGTTTCTACGAAATCGTATCGGACTTCCCCAACAAGACCAAGTGGATTGATGACACACTACTGTGGTCAGACAATCTGGACGATAGTTTCTTCCAAGCATGCAAATGGCTTGACATATGTGGACGGCACGGAATCACCATCAACTCAGAGAAATTCGTATTCGGTCAGGACATTGTTGAATTCGCCGGCTTCCAAATCACATCAGATAGTGTACAACCATGCAATCGATTCCTGAGAGCCATCATGGAATTCCCTGTTCCGCGTAACATCACCGATATCTGCTCCTGGTTCGGACTCGTCAACCAGGTGTCATATGCATTCAGCATGACTGACCGTATGCTACCCTTTAGATCTCTCCTCAAATTTGGCACGTCATTCGAATGGGATGACACAACGACCCAACTTTTCGAAGAATCCAAGGGAATCATCGTCAATGAGATAGAACAGGGCGTCAAGATATTTGACAAGACCAGACCGACCTGCCTCGCGACAGACTGGTCCAAGACTGGCATCGGATTCTGGCTCTTCCAAAAACACTGCTTATGCACAAAAGTTGCTCTGTTCTGCTGCTCCTCGGGATGGAAAATTACACTGGTCGGCAGTCGATTCACTCATGCAGCTGAATCACGCTATGCACCCATAGAAGGGGAAGCTCTAGCCGTCGCCGACGCCCTGGACAAGGCAAGGTATTTCGTCCTGGGATGCAAGGACCTGATCATAGCAGTTGATCACAAACCACTGCTGAAAATAAATTTTCGGTGATCGCGCACTGGATGACATCTCGAACAACCGACTAAGGAACCTGAAAGAGAAGACGTTGCGTTACAAGTTCACGATGATCCATATCCCAGGCGTGAAGAACAAAGCCGCTGATACTGTATCACGACACCCCACAGGAGACACCCAGCCCGAAAGGTTTCATCTTACTGATGACATATCGTCTGCTATGTCTCAACATCAAGAAGACAGTCTGTCAGATTCTGCAGTGAGACATCACTTCCTCGCTGGCATTCGTTGCAACGATGATCACATCACACAAAGTGTTGACACCTCATCAGAAAACGGCATGTTGTCCAGTCACATGGGACAAGGTACGCCAGGCCACTAGCAGCGATGACAACATGAACCACCTGCTAACATTGATCGAATCAGGTATGCCGATGTCTCGACACGACCTGCCAGTCAAACTACAGGAATATCACCAACATCGAGATAACCTCCATGTTGTCGACGGAGTCATCATCTACCGCAATCGCATCATGATTCCACCCGCCCTACGACATACATGCCTGAACGCCCTTCATGCAGCTCATCAGAGCGTCTCATCGATGATCTCTAGAGCTGAATCATCCATCTTTTGGCCTGGCATCACCCCCGCCATCACATCCCTCAGAACAAACTGTAGCCACTGCAATCGAATGGCACCATCACAGCCCAGCGCCCCTCCGATGCCACTCACCATGCCAGACTACCCGTTCCAGTGCATCTGTGCGGATTACTTCTCGTACAAGGGTGTCAACTACCTCGCCATCGTTGATCGATACTCAAACTGGCCTATTGTGGAGAGGGCCTCTGGAGGTTCCCACGGACTGGTGGATGTCCTCCGTCGCTGCTTTGTCACATATGGCATTCCCGATGAGCTGTCCTCCGACGGAGGACCGGAATTCACTGCAAGCCATACTCGAGAATTTCTCAAACAATGGGGAGTCCACCATCGCCTGTCATCAGTCGCGTTCCCTCACAGCAACTGTCGCGCAGAGATAGGAGTAAAGACTGTCAAACGCATGATCACCGACAACACTGCACCCAATGGCGACCTGGGTGTCGACCCATTCCAACGTGCTATCCTGCAATACAGAAACTGTCCAGATAGAGACACCAAGTTATCCCCAGCAATGTGTGTCTTTGGTCGGCCCATCAAGGACCTGATTCCTATTCTCCCCGGTAGATACAGACCACACGAAACATGGAGAGATAATCTCGCCACTCGTGAAGCTGCTCTGCGCATTCGGCACATGAAATCAGCAGAAAGATGGTCTGAACACACGAAGAAGTTGCCACCACTCATTGTAGGAGACCGTGTGAGAATTCAGAACCAGATCGGCCCTAACCCCCGCAAGTGGGATAAAACTGGATTGGTCATCGAAGTCCGCCAGTATGACCAATACATGATACGCGTTGATGGCTCAGGACGAGTGACACTGAGAAACCGACGATTCATCAGGAAATACACTCCCGTCCAAACTCGTGTACCTCGACGTGATATACTGCACGACCTGCGCAATCACATCCCACCACCCGAACATCTTGAACAACCAGACACTGCAACCTCAGGACACGGCGATCCACCAGCAGCTGGACCTGATGGGAAAACACCAACGAGCCCGACAAAGCCTGCATCCGACACACCCGATCCGGCTGCTGGCCCACCTGTAACCCCTCCAAGCGTACCAGTGTCCCCAACCACGCCGAGTAGGTCTACACCGCCTGCTAGAGAAAGACGCGTCCGTCTGCGTCCTGCATGGCAGACATCAGGAGACTATGACATGTCCAGTGTTGTGTTTGGGGCAGAATGTTCATCTCGCAAGTTGGGTAGTCCACCCCGCGAGACTGTGATTGTGTAACGAAGCATATCAATGTCCACCAGTCACTACTTCTAAACCGACGAGGTGTCTTATCACAATGACTTGGGGGAGATAGAGACTAATATGCTTCTTCTATCCTATCTTTCCAGACGCAGTTCCATCATTTGTTCTCTGTGAATAAACGGATGTACACAAAATAGACGAGTTCTTATCTAGTAACGTGCCTACAACCAACCGGATCAAAGAAGAGAGGGCACACAAAAGCTGACAACATGTCAAAAAAGACATAAAAGGAAGAGAGTGAGACTTCGCCTTATTGTCTGTGTTGTTCGGATTTTTATATCCAACAGCAAAAAATGCGAAAGCTGGATGTATTGGGAGAGGGTGGCCGGTGGACACACCGTGCATGTGCCGGGTATGAGCGAGTTTATGTGCGAGATTTGCGTCAAGAATTAAATGGCATATCGCATTGAATGCGTTGTGAGGGGGCCCACTTTGGGCTCCACGTTTTACAAAATAATAAAATGTGTGTCTTTTTAAAAACCCGTCTAACGTATTATATTTATTGAGGTACAGTAGGCTAGCTAGACTGTGTATGTACGTACTCAATATACACAGCTATAGGTAGTGTAACAAAAAATAAAACATGTTGTATATCCATGTCAAATGAAGGTCGATCGGCGCTAAAGGAGCCCACTTTAGCCGCCCTTCCCCTAATATCAAAATATCAGGAATGACGAGGAATAATATTAATGAAAATATTATACTGATACGTTTTTTAGGAAGCCCGGTACAAAACATTGAACAATATATCGAAAAATCAGTTTGATTTCGCAGTTGACATGACAAAAAGGGAGTCATATTATATAGTTATATAGTTACAGATATAATATCAATATGTTTATGTAATATATCAAAATGATGTCTGTACTGAAAAAAGTGCAAAACAATAGAAAACTAGTGTTAAATTTTGCACAATCGTGACATCACGCAAATTGGAGTGGATTCTATCATTTTTACGTTCAGTAGGTTAACAAACATTATTAAAGACAGAGTACTGATTCATTACCTACTAGTACTACTGATTAATTTATATTTTTCCTGCTGAATCGATCCAATTGGCATATACTGTTCTCCGTTGGTCTGACTTTCTAAAAATTCTTCTATTTCTAAAATTCATACCTCAAAAGGATGTTGATAGTTACGCGCAATCGATTGGCCACAATAAATTCCGTCTCGCGAAGTTTTCTGACCAATTAGCTGCCCGGCTGCCTGACACGAACGGCCCGTCTGTCATTGCCGGAAGTTCATTCCATCGTAACGGCTTGGAAATGCGACGTGTAACTATACAAAGAACAAATTGTGCTAAAGTCAGCTTATAAGCAATCACACGTATGTTTGAATCTATATATGGTGAATACTGATTTTGTCTGAAATGTGATGTAAACGTTTTGATTTATAATATTTTAACCGGGTAGGTTGTTGTGGACCGTATTATCGCCCGACCTAAGGATCGGATGGCATACTTTACCAGGCTTAGGATACCTTAGGGCGGTTCTGATCTTAGGATTTTGTGTTTCTCTGTGATCAGCTCTTCGTTTTCATAATCTGTTAATATAAGATCGTGTGTTCCAGTTATATTGTTAGTTATTCTTAACGGTGCTTCAAAGTCGACAATTGTCAATTATATTCCAGAATCCAATAAATTCCAGAACTCCCCCTTCAGACTGGTTGAAAGCACACATGCCATGGTCCCCATATACACAAAAAATTACAAAAACATTGCCTCAAACTATCGGCCAATCTCCCTCACCAGTATACCATGCACAATTCTTGAACATTGAAAGCTACAATATTCTCAATGATCGACAACATGGCTTCAGATCTAGGTGTTCCTGTGAGACTTCACTGCTCACAACTATCCATGAACTGATTAGCACCCTTGAAAAAATCACCAAATTGACCTTGTACTGCTAGATTTCTCTAAGGCTTTCGACACTGTCCCCCTAATCGACTCCTCCACAAATTAGACCATTACGGAATTACAGCCAGCACCCACCTCTGGATTACAAAATTTCCATCCAATAGAACTCAAGAAGTGCTGGTAGAAGGGTGCAAGTCGGGTCAGGTACACGTGAGCTCTGGAGTCCCATAAGCAGGGGTAGAAATAACTCCAACATTTCTGGTAGTCACCAGGACTACTTAGTTGGGCAATCTGGTAGTCCTCAGATATATGTGGTAGTCATATGGCCCAGATTCAAGCAAAATAACATGACAAACACAAAATTAGAAAAAAATTCCAAAATGTTGGGGTGCAGCTGTAGTCCATCGGACTACTGCTGTCATCATCTTTGGTAGTCCAACCAAGTTTTTGGTAGTCCTCGGACTACCACTATTTCTACCCCTGTTCTGCCCATAAGGTACTGTTCTTGGCTTCTTCATCTTCCTTCTTTATATAAATGACATGCCCACATATATTTCTTCAGGAACCTACCTCAAAATGTTCGCCAACAATTCAATCCTCTACTGTAAAAATCAATCAAAATCACACCGACCAAGACAACCTACAGCATGACCTTGACAGACTAATCGACTGGGCACCTCCAATAGACAACACACACCACCCCTGTCCCCCTCCACACCCCCACCCTCCCCCATCACTGACTTGTACTTTCCCCATCCACCCCACCCTAATCCCATATTCTCAAGCACAAACACTCTTGTTCCACTTCCAAATAACATGAAGCCAGTCATCCTGAAACTGACCATCCATACTAGTGCGTGATGCCCCAGTAGGGGTTTTGCACTATAACGAATCAGAATATAATAAACACTAAATTGTAAACACTACTTATTTGCTGACTTCTGTACCATTTTTAACTCAATTTTTTATTTGTAAAGCTTATTTACAGAGTAATTAGAAACGATAGGATATTTTTTGTTGCATTGTATTTATATCAATATTTTGTTTATCACCCAGTACAGAAATGTTTTCAGAGTGGCTATACATCCGGATACATCCTTATTTCTTAAATGACAAAAGCAGTGATATTTACAAGTGCTGCGATGACAGATTTAATTGTGTATCAACAACAACTTTTTACAGTTTCAGTTGAGATGACGGAACTCGAAGAAGAATGACAGACCATGCAATGTTCAATGGTGCGCTATCTAGTGGTGACAAGTGCAATGGGACACTGTCTCCCAGCGGTGACAAGTGCAATGGTGATATTTGCAATGGTGCTTCGTCAGTCATATACAATGGTGTGAAGTCAAAGTTCCTGGTGTCATCGGTAGAAGAAAGACAGATAGGCAGTGTGCTTCTGCGTATTGTCCATCATGAGAGTGACCATTGCAAGGAGTTTGCAGTGGTCAGTCTGAGCTTTAACATCTATCGGTGGCTCACTGGCGTGCTAGCTCTCATTTGTATTGGGTACTACATGCAACTTCACTTACAGGTGAGTCTGTCCAGTAACCCTTTACTGTGTAAGAAAGAAACATCCTTGGTTTACTTTTAACATGTTAATAAACCAATATCAGTTTAACATGTGTAAAGTTAACCAAGTAAGTATCATTACAACTTGTATGTCAATAGCATCCATTTTATTTAAATAAGTTCATTGCCTTTAATAATGATTAGTAATTTTATACTTTGAAATTAAATTTTGCGATGTGTCTTTCTTGTTTCAAAAATATTCTGGCAGCACTGTTGAGAATGACATGATTGTCTGTCTTGAGTTCATCGTCTAGTCTGTTGACTCCAGATGTTCTTTCTCTATGGCTATCAGTATTTATACAAATAGAGAATTAGAGGAAAACAAATCTGGTCATGTTTCTTTCCAGGCCCCTCGTGTGATGTTCGTTCTGTTGCTGTTGTTGATCACTCTACTCATCATCAGACTCAATTTCAAAGTGGTGCAGGGTAAGTGCAATTCTTGGTTAACTGTAACACATGGTCCATTAATTACATGATATACAATGCACTGCTCATGGTTACTGAATAATTATAATTATTTTTATTCGATTCAAGCAAGTCCATGTGCTACACTTGTGACATTTTACATATCCTGTATTGTAATGGGAATTCACAATGCAATTTCAGTGGTATTGTTGTCATGAGCACTATATGCTTACAACGTACAATGTAAACAATGTATGTAAATTCAGCTATGCAGTTCAAATGTGTTTTAATAAAGCAGAACTAACTTTTTAATTCAACTGTTGCACGCTTAGAGTTAATCTGTCAATTTGTCATGAAGCAATCAGACCACAGGTCACAGCTTTTAAAGCAGTGCACTGCCATATGAACAATTTGTTTTTTTACAAAAACATGACTTAAATTAAAGGCAGTTGGGCAGTCAGGATATCACAACAGAAATAGTTTTATATGATTAATTTTTTTGCTATTAAAAAGAATCATATCATTTTCCAGTACTACGTATTGAATCATTATTGTGTGGTTTATGACGGTATTGTTCAATCTGCTTTCAGAGTCACTATTGGTGATGGCTTCTGTCGGCATTCAGGTGACAAGAACTTTTGCTCTGGGGCGGACATCCAGCAAATTCTATCACATAACACATATAAACAATGTTGTTATTAATGAAGCTGTTACAATGGTAAGACTTGTTTGCTTTTCCTTCAGTACACACTAAAATGTTGTCAATATCAGTAGGTCTTAACCCTAAGGCCAATAGTTTCCTGTGACTCCAAATTTACTTTGAACTTACTTTTGTCTCACCCTAGATGGTGGTCTTTATTATATCTATGTTTCCAACATGGTTTGTGTGTTATAATAATGTGCTGTTTCTTGAAATAAAACGTTAGGTTTTATTCGATGTTGGAACATTGCAATAAATGGATATCAGTTTTTGTTGCTCAACTTGTGCAGTGACACTAAATGTGTGAATTCCGTTTCTTGTTTGTATTGCCTTTTAACAAAGTTATAAAATGGTATTTGGATAGTCCATCATTTGTTTGCATTGAACAAATAAACCATAATCACTGTAGGTATTCAGACACAGTCAGTTTATGATCTGACAACATTTAGTTGTCTGGATGTTTCACTAATTTTATATGACCATAACTATTGGAGGTGTTATAAGCAGGTCATGGGTATTTGTGGAAACTGTTCTACTCACCTGTGTCATTTGTCATAAACAGTAGATCTTGCAACTGGTTGTCGTTTTCAGGATTATGCAGTACATGTGTAACGTATATTTTTACCCACACAGTCGTATGTTCCCACTGCTGCCAGTCTTTAATAACTCAATAAATATTGTATTTCAGCACCAAGTGATATACTATCTAACTATTCTTCTTCAAGAAGAGAAAGGCACATCAGAGCATGCCAAGGTCACACAGCTTATGCCACTGTTTCAAGTAAGAACATAATATTTTATGTATACAAAAATATAGTAGAATCAGATGTGATTAATTGTATAGTATGTGAGAACACTGTAAGTATGACCTACTCAGGTTTGGTTGGAATGAAATGAGAAAACAATTGCATGAATCAATACAATAATTATGTAATTATTTTATTAAACACATCATTCTAATTACAATGTATAAATTATACTAATTCTTGTCAGTATTAATACACTGTATGTATTAATTTTTTACAAAGTATTTACAATTGTATTTTTTATATCTAATAATTAATCAATTATGTGACAATAATATGTATAAATCATAAAGTATTTACTAGGTGGTTTTTATTTAATAATTAACCAATTACATTATAATAATCATTAACTGTGTGGCGCTCAGTGATTAATGCATCAGACTCACAATCTAGTAAACATTAGTTTGCATTTTGTGCTGTTGCATCGAACCTTGGGCAGTTCTGTTCACTCGTAAGCATATTTGCCAGAAGTAAACTGAAAAGTGCTTTGAGCAGTCCTAAGTCCATTGTGTAAGAACTTGCCTTTACCTAGATGTGTTTTGTGATAAAACATGACTTACACTGCCCCTTGTTTTCGACCTGTCCTCAGCACTGCTGGCCGTCACTGGAGTGTCTGCAGCTGGTGTACCAAGGAGTCCAGCAAGTACTCTTTGACCAAGCCAAGAAGCACACACAACAGCTGGACTGGACAACATCTTAGCAGCGTCTACAGACATCTCAGATTAGTTTGGTCTTCTTTCTATGACCGTCAAGTCTTACGTGTGGTCAGACAATATAAAACTTACCCTGTATATCATTTTTAATTTCATCACCACATTGCTTGTACAGAATGTCAGTGGTTACCTGTCTATCCATATTGGCCTACTGGTGACTTTAATTGCTCACTTTGTGAAGAAGTCATAGCCGCTGGGTCCCGTATTCTGTGTGTACTTCTGCCTACTTATGGCCTGTTATTTGTTCAATTGTCAGGTGACATAGTTTCACCAAACCATACAAAATTACTGAAGCATGTGAGAATTTACCTTTAGCATTTTGACCCCTGTCTGCTTTTCTTTAAGGTCAAGGCTGTTGTGCAGTGTATAAACTAGTATTTATGTGTATTTGAGAAGGCTTGACTTTGCTCTTGTGGTATAAAATAACGTAATTTATTCAAAAATATTTAGTGAGATAAAACTTAATGTATATGTACATTATTTAGATGGCAATGCAAATTTTTAGACCAGTTTATTATGCATCGGTGTAATATATTAGCTATACTTGTTTTTCAAATACATAACTTTCTGAGAGTACGGGACCAGGTTCTATTCAGTGTTGGACACTGAATCATGTGTTTGTTGGAACATAGCAACAAGTGGTTATTAGTTTCTGCTGCTCTCAGCTTGTGCAATGTTGCCAAATGTGAGTTCAAATTTCATGTTTATGGAAAGATATAATATATATATATATGTTATCTAAATGTGTTGGATGGTGTAATGCAGTCTTGTGTGTGTTCATGTGTGTGAAATATTGTATGTGTTAATCTTACATTAAAAGTATAACATTGTTCTGCCCCGCAAAGACTGTAGCAGGTAACAAATTCCAAGTTTTTTTACAACTCGTTTCCTGACGGAAATTATGCAGAATCTCAAATGTGACTTCTCGATACATCAATACACCACATCAAAACGGGAAATTTAAATACACATTATTAAGTGTATTGTTTCACCAAATTATTCCACTGTGTCAGCCCCAACAAGGGTCAAAAAGAATTGCGCTGTTGTGACGATAAATTGAGATATTTGAAATTATGGCTACAGCGTTAGCAGCTTGAACATATTGACGGTTCTTTTGAATGCGACATCTCAATATACTTATAGATAGCATATCTGCATGCCCATATTTTAAATCTGTTTACTGTGCTTTCTTGTATGATCTTTACACTTTGTTTTTGAATTATTCTCATAACTTATAATATGTACATAATTAAAATTGTGTTGAAAAGAACAGTCACGCTATATTAATCCTGGAACTACATTTCTAGTGATTGTCAGTTAGACTGTTGCTAGCTGAAGTTTGGCACATATGTACATTTTCTTTCATTTTCATAAGCTTTTTCCAATTTTTTATAGATATGTTGTTGTTTGTGTCCAAATGGTGATTTGTGTTGTGTTATTTGTTATACCAATTTGCAATGTGTTTTCTGTGGCAAAACCAGTATGCAGAACATAATGGAAGACCAATTAGTAGAAACAGATTGTTGCTTGTGGCATGATGTCAATGGCATGGTTTGCTAATATTTAAAATTGGTCCTTGGCATTAGATTGAAGATTTCATTCACCACCTATTAATCTGATCACAAAAAATCTGTTTCATCATAAGTTTACCTGATCGTCTGTTGCAATGCATTCTTCCATAAGGTTTTGTACAGAATGTATTTATTCTGAAGGCTTGTTGATCATATTGCAGTTGGTTTCAGTGATCTGTTGGTACGCTGTAGAAGTGAATACAGAAAACATGTTTGACATTCTGAAACATGCAAACTGTCGAACAATTCATTATAATTATATGTGTAATAGCATATATGATAATATGTATATATTTATAGCAAGTCATGTAATATTTGTCAAATATTAGATGACTTGCTCATCATGACAAACAGAGTAGGCTGCCAAATCACCGACAAGGCCACCAGATGTCACTAGCTGCTAGACGTCAGTTATAAAAATATTCCAAATACAGCAAGTACCCCTGGGGCACATGCATGTGTGGGAAGTGACTGGTGCATGATGGTAGTAGCTGCACATCGGAGGGTCTGCGGTCGTCACTGTTAGAAGCTTATAATTCATTACTGCTATGACGTACAACGCACCTGTTATTTTTATGTAATTGCACTCTACCAGCAAATAGAGTACTGTACATCTAGTAAAAAGTAATAGGCAGTTTGTAAAAAAAATCTGAATGTGACATTTATAAGTTTACCTTTTTGGTCACACTACAACGTGTATTGTATGCAGAGATAGCAGGAAGTAGTACAGCAGTTATGGTTGTCCTATCTGTGATTGGTTTAAAAATCCTGCTAACTTGTTTATAGAAGTATATATATGAACAATTTCGAATTTTATTTATAGTGAATGTTCTGAGATTTTCATTGATTATGGTTGTTTACTGAATGGTGGTTTACAGGACACCCAAACCCATATTATTCAGACACAAAATTATTATAGTTGGTTAAAAACAGAAGAATTTTAAGTATGCAAAAGTGGCTGTATACCCATCAGTAACCAATGAAAACCTTTGTTCGTTCGCCGTTTTTATTACATTCCAGAAACTTTGCTTTCATTTGTTGTGTAAATAAGCTGTGAATTGTACAGGATGGGTGGACAGTAAGATTTAAACAGTCTGTCTATCCATTCTTAGAAAACATTAATGATCTATTGCAGGTTGTCTGGCAATTAGTTCTTTTCTAATCTTCTCTTTGAATCCGATGTCTAGGCATAAGATAGTTCACAGTAACTTGACTCTCATTTTATTTATAACACATATTTTTTCACTGTTGCTGTGTTGTTTGTACATTGAACTTTGTAGTGTCTTATAACTGAACTGACAGAAATGTGACAAATAGCAGTACACTGAAAGGTTGTGTCAATAGCCTATTTTGCCTATTCAAAAGAAATATATTCAGATATGTGGAAAATATTGTATATTTTATAATGCAACGGTAGCAGGTTTTAAGGGGTAGTACAATATATTAGTATTCAAGATATTGACCTATCTAATGACCTGTTGGTGTTTCTAGAAATCAGATGAAATAACTGGTACTTCTTTCTTTGATTTAGAGAGATTACTTTTTTGTAAAACAGGTTCTACTGTTGTTGACAACTTGGCAGATGGATCCATGTTACACTTTGAGGGCAAGTGTTGTGGGATATTTACTTAAAACTTGTGACCATTGAACAAGTTAACAAAATCTGGTTGTCTATGTTGTCTGTTCCACTCAAAAAGATAATATATTACAAATAAATGGCACCGCACAGTTGTGCTGAAATTGATGTTTCTTGTGTTTGTTTATTAAATTAAGAATTTTTTTAACATTTCATAACATTATTATATCTAGCTTTGTTCCTGTTTCTGCATAAATCAGTTGGATGCATTGAACTTGTCCTATTTCTTATTCAATCAGGTGGATGCATTGAACTTGATCCAGCTGATACCATGGGGTACACTGAACTTTGTCAGTCATTAGACATAATCATAAACTGGGACATGTCAGTCATCTTTGGAACACAGAAACTCCAAATATTTATGGTGGAAATGCAATTTCAAACAAATCTGTTTTTGATTTTTTTTATGAAAAGTGGCTGTAATTTCAGAACATTTAATTGTAAAAAGGAGTTGAATTGTATGCTGAATAACACCAAGTTCTTAATCCCAATGTGTGGAAAACAAATTAATTTCCAAGCTGCAGGACTGAATTCATATTATCACTGTGCTTAACTATATGCATCCTCCATTCTACATGAATAAGACAATCATACACTTGCATCAATAACCAATTTAACATTTTATTCAGCAACTGAACATTTCACGCAATCAGACTTCTAACAATAAGATGCAAACCCCATGAGACTTGTCTCTTGCAGAGAAACAGCCAGGACGTCTAACCCCATCGGCTGTTTTTTAACTTGACAATCAACAATTTCAATGTATCATTTGCAAGTTTTTCGATTGCTAATTCCTACCATTATTTAACATATATTATGAGAGAGGAAGTTGCTATGTTTCTGCTAGATTTTTTTATTTAAGAGTTAAACTTATATGACAAATATCATAAACTTACAGTATATTTTCTTAAACTGGGACTCATAAAGTTAATCAGATATACCTCTAGTAATTGCAAAATATAGCAGATCAGCCCAACACAACCAAACTGGTATATTTGAGCTCAGTATCAGCTATGTAGCAACAACTATAAAACGGAATGTCTTAAAGCCGTAGCAGCAATTAAAACTGCTATGCACGCTTAATTATTACCAGAAATTCTGACAATTGAATGGCTATGACACCTCTTCTCAATAACAACAATCATCCCAGTAGTGACATTTCTACTCTCTTGTGTTTCAGTAAATGTATGCACTCCAACAATGCCAAAGAGTATTAAATTCAAATCCATTAGTTTCCTTAACAGGTTAACAACAAATGACTTTCCTGCAAATATGTGGTTTACAACATATTGAAAACCAGTGCTTACATATACCATGACATCATCACTTACTAAACAGTCTGTACATAGGGTTCACTATATAATCTTTCACTTATATATCAAAAAATGTCCTGAAATCGCACGACCCTGTCCTACACAGAGGGGCGGAGACGTCTGCAGTATCCCATGTGGCTTCCCAGTTACGACTTTTTTGTTTTCAATGTGTATTTCTTGTTTTCAACACGGCATGTTGTCACCAGAAGTTATTACATTCAGTGCCTTACAAAAAATGATCTGTATATTGTGTACATGTGTAATTTCTATATGCATATTATATATACATACACACAAACATGTGAACAACCATCACAAGCTGTCGGTATAAATAGCATGCTGCCTATACTAGAACTATAAATATGTATAAACCAATCCCAGTGGCTGTCACCTATTATACATCAAGTCCTAAAGTGTCTCATACCTAGGTTTGCTTTCTATATGTACATTTTTAGTGCATTCGACATCAATACTTGCATTCAAAGGCCAGTCAGTAACACAAAATTACAAAACTAGGAAATTGTACTGTTGGCACCCCCTGTAGAAAATTAAGCCCTACATTCGGGTTTAGAACCCACATCCATAGCAGTGGAAAAATAAAACCTTGATCTCGTTTGGTTGGGCTGTTGGGGTTACTTATTTACCAACATGTACGTTTCCACCATAAGTAAGCAATTGAACAGATACCATTGATAAATGCCTGTATGCACAGCATAAATCTTATGGCAGGAGATCGAGTTGCGTTCACACTACGGCAATTCCAATTTATATTAAGTTTACATTACAAAATATACAAAGAGCTCAACATGAGTCTGTAATATCAGTCACCACTCACTAAATCCAACCCTTATATAAAATGCCATGCTATTCAACTGGTGAACTGATACCATCATTCCAGCAGCAAACATAATTCACACCGCCTACCCCCAGCATTGATTCACTAGGGTCACTCGCTATACGACTCCACCACAAATTGAATCTACCTACATCATCCATCATTTTCTAGTTACACCACGTGATAGAACAACAGTTTTCTGACAACAGGAACGGTTACTTTCAGAAAAAAGCAGCACTGAGAAATCATCAGATTAACTCAGAATGCACAATTTCATTAAGGCGTCATTTCAAAAGCCTTTCTGAATACTCATGGCAAGTTCTCAGTAAAATATATTTAAAAAATGATCATTAGTATAATATATAGCTCAAGCAGAAATCCTCAGAACAACTAAATTTATACTTAACATTTTATGTAGCTCTAGTAGAACCACATAAATCAACCAGTTGATCCTTTGGCCTTATTTTTGACCTGAAAATGGACGTTGGTGCAATGACCTACATTTTGTGGTGGAGACACATCGCTTTAAAACTTCAGAGCCGAAATGCAGACAGAACATTGTCAATATTTGTTTAAAGAGACGTTGCATCAATGGTGGTCACGCTGGGTGCCTGGTGGATATGCGTAGGCAGCGTTGTCGTACTGTTGCACCACTGCCTCCAGTGCGGCCGGGGTCAACCACTCCTTCGGGATGGCCTTCTCAAGGAAGGGAATACATGCTCCTACTTGCGCCAAGCGGTTCACCCAGGGCGGCAGTTCCTTCCCACACAGTGTCTGAAACACAAGCCATAGTACCGTAACAGTTCATTACAATACAATTATACTTCATTATCCCTCGGGGGAAATTTATCAAGTGTTAATCTGTCTTATTTTAAATAAGTTAAAAAATATAACGAATAAAAATAACATGGTATGCTTCCCCTGTAAGTTTATAGGCAAATTGAGGGGGTCTGTATGACACATGCCCCCTATACCCTAGGAATCTGCATGCACTATGCTTGTGCCCCTTAAACCATGTGACGTGTCCCTGGCTAGTCTGGAGGTGTGTGCAATACGATGATTTTGGGGACGTTTCCAATTTGTGAAGCCGAAGTTGCATCAGCAAAACATTTCTAACAGCATCCCACTGTCTTCTGGGGCTATAAGCCAATCAACACCCACATCAGGATGTTATGACCTAATCAACACCCACATCTGGATGTTATGACCCAATCAACACCCAAATCTGGATGTTATGACCCAATAAACACCCACATCTGGATGTTATGACCCAATCAACACCCACATCTGGATGTTATGACCCAATAAACACCCACATCTGGATGTTATGACCCAATCAACACCCACATCTGGATGTTATGACCCAATCAACACCCACTTCTGGATGTTATGACCCAATCAATACCCACTTCTGGATGTTATGACCCAATCAACACCCACTTCTGGATGTTATGACCCAATCAACACCCACTTCTGGATGTTATGACCCAATCAACACCCACTTCTGGATGTTATGACCCAATCAACACCCACTTCTGGATGTTATGACCCAATCAACACCCACTTCTGGATGTTATGACCCAATCAACACCCACTTCTGGATGTTATGACCCAATCAACACCCACTTCTGGATGTTATGACCCAATCAACACCCACTTCTGGATGTTATGACCCAATCAATACCCACTTCTGGATGTTATGACCCAATCAACACCCACTTCTGGATGTCATGACCCAATCAACACCCACTTCTGGATGTCATGACCCAATCAACACCCACTTCTGGATGTTATGACCCAATCAACACCCACTTCTGGATGTTATGACCCAATCAACACCCACTTCTGGATGTTATGACCCAATCAACACCCACTTCTGGATGTTATGACCCAATCAACACCCACTTCTGGATGTTATGACCCAATCAACAGTCAACACCCAGATCTGCTGATGAACTTCCATCACAAGTGCACCATTTTGCACATTTTTTTTCACATTTCTGTAATCAAAAACAACTAATTTACACCCTTTCCCAGCAGATTATGAGAATCAGTTACCAGTGTTACATTACTACGGCATCGTCACGAACCAGGGGTCACTGCGGCTGATTACGTCAGTACCAGCTCTTCTCTACCCTTGGTATTTTAGCCACGCACTTTTTGTGTTACATTCAATGTTTAGGACGTGAATGCAATGGGTTATATTGGAATTCCCACCAGTCATGTATCCGTCTGTAAATTGGGGCGGGTATTTGCACTGTTCCCCAGGCTGATGCAATAGTGACTGGCAAAGTCAGTTGCTATAACTGTATAGTTTGATTCTGCTCACTCCCAGCTTGAGGTGACCCAGGAGAACATACAACCAGACTGTCCCTATAGTTAGCTCCACCCACCTGTGCAATCATTGATGTGACCCAGGAGGAGATACAACCAGACTGTCCCTATAGTTAGCTCCACCCACCTGTGCAATCATTGATGTGACCCAGGAGGACATACAACCAGACTGTCCCTATAGTTAGCTCCACCCACCTGTGCAATCATTGATGTGACCCAGGAGGACATACAACCAGACTGTCCCTATAGTTAGCTCCACCCACCTGTGCAATCATTGATGTGACCCAGGAGGACATACAACCAGACTGTCCCCATAGTTAGCTCCACCCACCTGTGCAATCATTGATGTGACCTAAGAGGACATACAGCCAGACTGTCCCTATAGTTAGCTCCACCCACCTGTGCAATCATTGATGTGACCCAAGAGGACATACAACCAGACTGTCCCTATAGTTAGCTCCACCCACCTTTGCAATCATTGATGTGACCCAGGAGGACATACAACCAGACTGTCCCTATAGTTAGCTCCACCCACCTGTGCAATCATTGATGTGACCCAGGAGGACATACAAGTGATACAACCAGACTATCCCTATTGTTAGCTCCACCCACCTGTGCAATCGTTGATGTGACCCAAGAGGACATACAACCAGACTGTCCCTATAGTTAGCTCCACCCACCTGTGCAATCATTGATGTGACCCAGGAGGACATACAACCAGACTGTCCCTATAGTTAGCTCCACCCACCTGTGCAATCATTGATGTGACCCAAGAGGACATACAACCAGACTGTCCCTATAGTTAGCTCCACCCACCTGTGCAATCATTGATGTGACCCAAGAGGACATACAACCAGACTGTCCCTATAGTTAGCTCCACCCACCTGTGCAATCATTGATGTGACCCAAGAGGACATACAACCAGACTGTCCCCATAGTTAGCTCCACCCACCTGTGCAATCATTGATGTGACCCAGGAGGAGATACAACCAGACTGTCCCCATAGTTAGCTCCACCCACCTTTGCAATCATTGATGTGACCCAAGAGGACATACAACCAGACTGTCCCCATAGTTAGCTCCACCCACCTGTGCAATCATTGATGTGACCCAGGAGGAGATACAACCAGACTGTCCCCATAGTTAGCTCCACCCACCTTTGCAATCATTGATGTGACCCAAGAGGACATACAACCAGACTGTCCCCGTAGTTAGCTCCACCCACCTGTGCAATCATTGATGTGACCCAGGAGGACATACAACCAGACTGTCCCCGTAGTTAGCTCCACCCACCTTTGCAATCATTGATGTGACCCAGGAGGACATACAACCAGACTGTCCCCGTAGTTAGCTCCACCCACCTGTGCAATCATTGATGTGACCCAGGAGGACATACAACCAGACTGTCCCCATAGTTAGCTCCACCCACCTGTGCAATCATTGATGTGACCCAGGAGGACATACAACCAGACTGTCCCCGTAGTTAGCTCCACCCACCTGTGCAATCATTGATGTGACCCAGGAGGACATACAAGTGATACAACCAGACTGTCCCTATAGTTAGCTCCACCCACCTGTGCAATCATTGATGTGACCCAAGAGGACATACAACCAGACTGTCCCCATAGTTAGCTCCACCCACCTGTGCAATCATTGATGTGACCCAGGAGGACATACAACCAGACTGTCCCCATAGTTAGCTCCACCCACCTGTCCATTCATTGATGTGACCCAAGAGGACATACAACCAGACTGTCCCTATAGTTAGCTCCACCCACCTGTGCAATCATTGATGTGACCCAAGAGGACATACAACCAGACTGTCCCTATTGTTAGCTCCACCCACCTGTGCAATCGTTGATGTGACCCAAGAGGACATACAACCAGACTGTCCCTATAATTAGCTCCACCCACCTGTGCAATCATTGATGTGACCCAGGAGGACATACAACCAGACTGTCCCCATAGTTAGCTCCACCCACCTGTGCAATCATTGATGTGACCCAGGAGGACATACAACCAGACTGTCCCCGTAGTTAGCTCCACCCACCTGTGCAATCATTGATGTGACCCAGGAGGACATACAAGTGATACAACCAGACTGTCCCTATAGTTAGCTCCACCCACCTGTGCAATCATTGATGTGACCCAGGAGGACATACAACCAGACTGTCCCCATAGTTAGCTCCACCCACCTGTGCAATCATTGATGTGACCCAGGAGGACATACAACCAGACTGTCCCCGTAGTTAGCTCCACCCACCTGTGCAATCATTGATGTGACCCAGGAGGACATACAAGTGATACAACCAGACTGTCCCTATAGTTAGCTCCACCCACCTGTGCAATCATTGATGTGACCCAAGAGGACATACAACCAGACTGTCCCCATAGTTAGCTCCACCCACCTGTGCAATCATTGATGTGACCCAGGAGGACATACAACCAGACTGTCCCCGTAGTTAGCTCCACCCACCTGTGCAATCATTGATGTGACCCAGGAGGACATACAAGTGATACAACCAGACTGTCCCTATAGTTAGCTCCACCCACCTGTGCAATCATTGATGTGACCCAAGAGGACATACAACCAGACTGTCCCCATAGTTAGCTCCACCCACCTGTGCAATCATTGATGTGACCCAGGAGGACATACAACCAGACTGTCCCTATTGTTAGCTCCACCCACCTGTGCAATCGTTGATGTGACCCAAGAGGACATACAACCAGACTGTCCCTATAATTAGCTCCACCCACCTGTGCAATCATTGATGTGACCCAAGAGGACATACAACCAGACTGTCCCTATAGTTAGCTCCACCCACCTGTGCAACCATTGATGTGACCCAGGAGGAGATACAACCAGACTGTCCCTATAGTTAGCTCCACCCACCTGTGCAATCATTGATGTGACCCAAGAGGAGATACAACCAGACTGTCCCTATATTTAGCTCCACCCACCTGTGCAATCATTGATGTGACCCAGGAGGAGATACAACCAGACTGTCCCTATAGTTAGCTCCACCCACCTGTGCAATCATTGATGTGAAGTGGTTACAGTTCTTATTAATGAGGTGATATCGGTCGCCCTGGAAGTCTCGTCCCATTTCTTCTACTATCCGTTGGATCTCTTCGGCTCGGAAGTCAGTGGTTCCCAGCACCAGCGATTCCCTGGACATGTGGCATGATACTTCAGTTTGGCAGATTCTACACATGTGTCACTTAACACTGATGTAACACTTCAGATTCATAATAACATATTCTACCAACAAGACACAGACATCCAATCAGCTGAATCAAATACCAGCAATTATATAATTACATGATTTATTTAATTTTGGCGTCATACTGTTTTATTATATGGGTTTGTACTTACTACTTTGTTTAACCATAATACACAGTAATAACAAAACACACACTCACTCACAAAGAAGAAAAAACTGAAAAAATACTTTCAAACACTAAACATCTTTACAATTCTACAAGATGCGCCAAAACTTACAATATCCACACCGAAATAGACAACAATGTCATCAAAGACATAAAGCTTTCTTTACATACAAAAGAAAAGCATGCACATTGTACAGCTCTCTAAAATCCATTTATACATAAACATCTATAGTACACATTGATGGCTGATCATGACACACACTTGCACTTACTTGAACTTAAATTGTTCACCGAGATCTTCAGCATCTCTTGGGGCAATTTCAAATATGCCGGAGAAAGGATACGGATGGCCTCCATAGGCATATTCTGTGGGAGCAGACAACGAGAGCTGACAAGTGTGAAGACATCTTCAGGTCACAACTGTGTTGTAAAATGTACCCAGCATAACACAATTCTAACATTCTCCTAAACACATAAAAAGAAACTTAACATGGTCGATACAAAATGAGGTGTTTAAAGAAAAATGTAACATTAATATAACTGATTATCAGTCGGAAGAATACAAGTAAAGGAAACAATAAGTAAGATCAATGAAAGGGGAGAGTGACAAGAATTCAGAGAAAGAAAGAGAGAAAAAAGAAGGCTCCGGCAAGAAATTTTATGATGAGGTGAACTTTGAAAGTGTACACAGTACAAAATCCACTAGACTTTACCACAACATAATATAAGAAAACTAATAGTCTAAAGAGCATTGTTTCATAAACATTTTTTTTAAAGAAATGTACAAAATTGAAGTATGGGCAGAAATTTTGACATTTGTAAAACTCAAATCTTATTCATAGACCATAAAAACATGTTTGAATTGGTCCCAATGTAATTACAACAGATTCATTGTCTAAACTGTTGCAATATGGACTAAGTTTGTAACTTACCTGTGCCATAAGCCTGGACCCCAGAGTGATACACTCCAAATCCTAATGGTGCTGTGTACTGGTTTACCCAATACTGAAAACAAACAACCACACCAATACTTTTACAATTTACACATTGTAGCATAAGTTTTGTTGCCACCTCATGACCGATTTCAATAATAAGGTAGTAGTTAACACAAAAGGCATCTATTAATAAAAAAAAAGAATATAACCTAGTATTCATGAGAAATCATCAAAATTAACTACGTAACTGAACATCTGCCAAATTGGCTGGAATTGTCTTCATGTGATGCTGTCATATCAATAATGAACTGTGCATGCCTAAATATGTGTAACATGTTGATAAAATGGTTAAACCTATTTTGTATCACTGCGTTGTCCAGCTACACCTGGAAAGTGAACATGTGGGTGATTGTAGTCTCAATATTGCTCTTAGAATTTCCTTTTATCTTTCTCCTCACTGTTCTTCTGTCTCCCCCATCTTATTCTTTCACTTTCATTCTCTACTCGTCTACAAATTCCAATAATCTACTATATAATTAAGAAACCATATTTAAATAATACAAATTATTAAAAAGGTCCTGGCTGCAATTAGTTAATAATGTCATTTGTTTAAAGTTATCTAGCCAGGATGTTTTACTTTTAGTGATGACTTTGCATAAAGTAATAATTTTAGTTATACACTGTCACTGAAATAGTCATCTGACACACTTACCATGTCATAAACGTTTACAATGACAGGTTGCTGAGCCATTGTAAACGCAATTCGTGATACTTGTCACTACCACAATCCGTCTTTCGTTCAATTCTGAAATGTAATAACTGAACAATTAATTATGCAACAAGCAGTCTAATGGCCTCCGTTTGTCCAAATTGCATTAATCATCGAAGGAACAATGGGCACTACAACAGTGATTTTTTAAGTCCATAGAGCGACCTGACATGGAAACCAGGTATGCTAAGATACACTATTTTTACAACATTAATATGCCTAGGTCGGATGACGTTGAATGATAGAACTAACCGTCTAACGCACTGAGTTACTGCCACATTCACACTGTCACAGACATATAATTTAGGCGAAAATATTGCTCTAATGACGAAATGGATGTGCGTCCGGACTCGACAAAACTGTAGACAACTGCGCAATGTAAGGCAGCATCAACCACGACAACGTCACTGCACTGTCAGTGTCATGCTGTCTTTTGCTAGTCAGACTCGTCCCTCGGTTTAGTCAACGCCCAACGTGACTGATGATAATGCAGCGTCTGTAACCGACTGCTTCAACCAATAACCCTATACTCCCAACATATGTCTGCTTTGAATATCTAATTTAGCCCGTAACGTAAAACAAGACTTGCATTTCAATCTAGGCATTCTGTTTTTGTTGTCAACTCTAATCAACACCCTGCATTTTCACGGGACCATTTGTGGCTTCCTGTTTCCGAAACAAGTTGTGGTGACGTAACTTCCGATCTGAATTGTACTAGTGGCTCCGTCTACTGGAAAGTGTTAGGCGTACTTTGTAAAAATCCGCGAGATGGCGCGCGAATCACCCACTGCCCTATTTTCATGACGTAGTTCACAGGCACCTATCAATATGAGTGTGGCTAGCAGGTGTTTATGGCGAAGTATTGGTACTTTTGCCAAACATGCTCGACCGTCTAGACTGGTGTCATCTAATAACAATGCAAGAGTTAGTATTAGAACTGTCAACTATTTTGTATGTCATAGTCACGTTACGATTATCGTGTTTTATAGCTCGGTAGTAGCAAGGACAAGGTCAGCAATTGGGTAACCAAGCGGACTTGCTAGGACTAGGTCTAGGACTAGGTCTATGATACGGTATGCCTTAGGCCGGCAGGGGTAGTCCGAGTTTTAGGCCAATCATTAGACTTGCTCTAAGGCCAGGGCTTTGAAAGTTTGGTGGACGATTATGCTGTTGTGCTTCCTTGTCGGGAAGGGAATCTGGCCAAATTCTTGTATTTCTAACTAATGCTGTCAACACTGAACAGACAGCAACACGACAGTATTTTTAGAGAGCTGAAAAAGTGAAAGTGTATTTTTGGATATAATACAGGTATAATATTATATATACAAACAAAAATTGTCATACTTGATGCTGATTACCATTTTGAGTAATATTAAATAATTGCTACACTGACAAGTTATTTTCATTGACATTTATTATAACGCTGCAAACATTATTTCACTTTTTTTAATATAACATATGACATGCAGCTGTGTAATGTTGACATGATCACTTAGAAATTGTAAGATGTCATTCTTCCGCCAATAACATGACCATAAATCATGTTATTTTAAACAACAAAAATACCAGTGAATCACATGATACTGAGACCCTTGTAACCAGTAGTATCACAAGTGTGCAAGGATAGGATTTATTCTACGTGGGTTGTAAGATGTTAACCACAATTTATCCAGATATTTTCCCCTTCCAGAATTTCAGCATTTCGTCCAGGGCGTTGGCACTGGATGACCATTTCTTCCCAGGCACAAAATGCAGGTACACTCAGAAACTAGAGGTCTTAGAACCAGACCAAAAGGACCCCATCCCTGTCTACCGGGTGATGGACAATAAAGGAAATGTGATTGATGCTGACGAGGACCCACAGGTGAGTCTAGAGTGAAGAAAACATATGTCAGTCACTCAGCCAGTGTCAGGTAAATGTCAACAACAATTTTCCGCACTTAACTGATTAGCACTCAAGTCGGGCTTTGACGGTCACCCCGAATCTCCTCAGGTCAGCCATAACCAGCCAGCGAATACATCACAGCATTTGAATTCGGTTTACGTGGTTGCATCTAGTAATTAAAAGATGCAATAAATGCGACACCTACTAGACATATAACATTAAATTCTGACTATTTTGGATACTTCCGTTCTCTAAAATATTTACCACGTTTTCGTAATTTAACAGCAACAGTTTTTGTTTTTGGACATTTAAAAATGTTCTCCAGCCAGGAGTTGGCCACGCCTACAGCGAAAGTGTGTAATATATTATAATAAATTATATACCAGTGTGTAGATAATTTTATGTTCTTTTAAATAAACCCAACTTGTAGCAGTAGAAATCCAAGCATAAAAAAGTTACACCGCAACAAAGTATTTGTTTCAGGAAAAGTTTCAAAATGTCACAGTGTCAACCACGAAATGGTCAACATATTTTAAAGTTATAACAACAGTTTTGACACCACTGAGTAGGTACTTTTATTACTATAACATGCATACAACATGCAATTGCGAGAATTGAATAATAAAAGCTCTAGAGCAAAGACAATGGCGCAAGCAGTTTTTTAAACATCTAGGTCAAATATTTGAGGAGCCACAGGCTTCACGTTAAAATCAGCTGAGTGCTAATGGGTTAACATGAAACAAGTTATGATATACACTTCAAAGTTGAGACAGATCTGTACGTGTCTATACAGTTGTGTATGCCTCATTCTTGTTTTACCTCCGTGTTAACTACCCGGTATGTATCAATAACTGTATTCTATTGACATATTTTCTCCTTGCATTTGGTCCCTTGTGAAACGGCATCTAGTTAGTTCAAAACCATAGATATAAATACAACACCCCAGTAAAACAAGATCGCTCAGCCGCTATCAGTTGACACATGATAATCTGAAGACAACATGGGCGGGTGACAGCCATTCAATTGCCAGGCAGAAAGCCACTGCAGGCATTGTATATATATATATATATATATATATATATATATATATATATATATATATATATGTGTATATATATATATATATATATATAGGACTCAACCAAGTTTTCGACATAATTATCACATTATTTATTTACTGACATCAGTTAGCCAGTGTTGTATAGTTGTATATAATGTGTTCAAACAGTTGCCTCTCTAATATGCCAGTATGAAACAAATCAACAGGCTTATACTTAGCATACAGTGTGAGGGGTGAGTACAACTTAGTACTATTTAATTTGTTTTTCTACCAGATCCACAATTGTTGTGGTGTTTAAAAAAAAGTCATTTAAAAATCAACCAACTGAAGTCCATCCTCCAATTTCACAGATTAAAAAACAGACCATGCAAAGTGGATGAGAGAATAGGGAAACCAACAACAAAACAGAGCTGCCAAGATTACTAACAACTACCGGGTAGTAGAAAAGGTAGAAAGGCAGAAAAGTAGTAATGTTAAGATAGTCAACTAACTAATTATATGGTGTCAATAGTAATAACAATAAATAAATAAAATTAGGCAAACTACAACAAAATAGCAGGGATGTCATAGTAACAGGTTTCCTTCAAATGACCACAGTTTTCCTTTCATGTCCCAGAACAGAAAGGAATTAGTTTGGTAATTTCATGTATTATTGTTGGTCAATTTGCATATGACTGTAATGTTTTAAAACTATTAATTTCCTACATTAATGGCAGTGGAACATAAATATGTTCGCAAAGACTATAACCTAAACTATATATTGTATAACCTGTGGAACGAGACTCTGGATCCTGTTTTCTGTCGGTTGGTACAATTGTACGCTACACAGAAAATAACCATACTTGTTACTTCACACTGACTGTTGTAGCCAGCATGTCCCCAAATGGATTAACGGTGCTTACATCAGTGTCTATCATCGAACTGTCCAGTGTTTGGGTTCTATATAATCCGGGTCACAGTCCTTCCCATAATGACTAAGCTGGAGTCTACAGCCTATCCCACTGGATCACTATTCGCATTGCCAAGGAACCACAGTGACAAATATTTAGATCCCTACCCCAACGCAGTGAACCAACTCAAAACATTCAGCAGCTGGCCCTGCTGACCTACCCCTGAAATTAATCACGAGCTGTGTTAACTAGGCCTAGGGCTAGGGGCACAACAACACACATCCAAGTTAACAATTTTGTCTTAGCAGACTTTTTTTTACATTTATTACGTTGCTCAACAGTTCTATTCTATATATCCTGCCAGTGAGTACAGCACTTTCTGCCGTGCAAGTAAATGGCAGCCAGTGGTCCACAGCGGCTTCAGTGCAGAGGGCCAGCTTGTCACTCTAGTCTATAGGGGAAAGATTAATGATCTAACTCTGTGTCCAAAACACACAATGTTTCTCCATCTTTTCAAGTTGACAATGGTCTTCTACTTTAGTTGTCTCTACACGACCTTTCCATATCTCACCTTTCACTGTAGTTTTCTCTGAACAATGACCTTCGCAATCTACAACCCTCATCCATTGTCAAGCTATACGGCCTATACTCATTTTTGATACTGAAGTCCTACCTCTTTGTCTTACTCTGCTCTGCACAACTTTAGTTTCCATGAGTATGAGCCAGTAATTAAATAGCAATGTTAGTTATATGTGAACTTGAAGTGTTTTAATAGGTATGGCTAAGGATATATTTGTTCATTATCTGAACAATTACAGTTACATGGAGGAAATACCCAGATTGGTAAACGAAAATGAACAGTTTGCTTTCATAAATAAGTAGCAAATCTTCATGAGCAAATTATACCTGGGCAAGTCAACTTTTAAAGTAAGGATATATAGCACAGTATCCAATCCTCAGGATTGCTCAAAGTGCTTTACAAGTTTACATTTTACTTCCCGACAGACCTGTTCAATCAGACACCATCTCAACTTCTCTGGGTAGCATCCAGCCATTATGCTACAACTAATGCGCGAAGGCTGCTCGTGCACATATCCACCACTGTCTATAGCTAGGTTTTCATACAGCTGGGGAAACTGGAGCCCTGTGAATGAAAAAAATAGCTCACGGTTTTAACACCTCAGCACAGGATTCAAGCCTGGGTTCTCTTAGTCGAGAGTCCAAAGCTCTACCCCTGAGTCACTACGCTCTATGTTTAAACATGAAGCTCTGGATTGACATTGTAGTTTGACAAAGAGACCTGCTTGAAGATGTACCGATGTATGACCTTACTCAACACCATGGATCGCATCCTGTACGAGTCACAGAGGCAGGGACGGATCTCTTTCTACATGACGAACTACGGTGAAGAGGGCACACAGATAGGGTCAGCTGCTGCCCTTGACCCAAATGACCTTATATTTGCCCAGTACCGCGAGTCGGGTATGTCTATTTCCACTTATATTATAAGCAATAAAATTGACTGAAGCTACGGAAGTGTTTGAGCAGTCTGTATACATCATGTGCTTTAAGCTTGTGCTATGTAATTGTATCACAGGACACAGAAATGTCCCTTTCTGTATTATGGCACCGACAAACAAAGTCATGTAATACAGATAACTTTAACCGTGTTGTATAAATATGTCAAATTGTTATGTGTAAGTGTTGAATCATTCCGTACATGTGTGTTGAATCATGTTAACAGGTGTGTTGAAGGACTTGAATCATGTTGTACATGTATGTGGAATCATGTTGTACAGGTATATGGAATCATGTTGCACATGTATGTGGAATAATATTGTACATGTATGTGGAATCATGTTGTACATGTATGTGGAATCATGTTGTACATGTATGTGGAATCATGTTGTACATGTATGTGGACATTTTTGTATAGGTATGTGGATTTTTTTGTATAGGTGTGTGGAATTATGCTATACATGTATATTGAATCATGTTGCACAGCTGTGTTGATTCATGTTACACAAGTGTGTTGATTCATGTTACACAGGTGTGTTGAATCATGTTACACAGGCGTGTTGATTCATGTTACACAAGTGTGTTGATTCATGTTACACAGGTGTGTTGAATCATGTTACACAGGCGTGTTGATTCATGTTACACAAGTGTGTTGATTCATGTTACACAGGTGTGTTGATTCATGTTACACAGGCGTGTTGATTCATGTTACACAGGTGTGTTGATGTGGCGTGGATTCACTCTGGACAACTTCATGGACCAGTGTTACGGCAATGTGTCGGATGTTGGAAAGGGACGTCAAATGCCTGTCCACTACGGCAGCACTGACTTCCACTTTGTCACCATTTCATCACCCCTGGCAACACAGCTGCCTCAAGGTAACGGCCGTGTTGTGATGAGAGGGCACAGCCTCGTAACGGAACACCAGTTATTATTTACCCCAGTATGATTGAATATATAAATTACTGGTCAGTATCACAACCAAAATATATAGTTAATAATACAATTTATTTGTATAGCGCCCAAATCAATTGTATTGCTCTCAGACGCTTTACATAAATATACAAATAGTAGCTCAAATTGGATGATTAATTATTATTAAAATATATATATATATATATATATATATATATATATATATATATATGGATGATAAATTATTTTTAAAATAAATATATACATATGTATATATATATATATATATAATCATTATAAATATAAGCCTATACATGAGTCTTTTTGAGACAGTAAAATAAAATAACACAGTCATTACATTACTTATTATTCCACAGTATGCTAAAATAAAAAATAAAAAAGTATATGATTAAACAAAAAACAACATAGCTAATCTATCATAAAATTATCATACTAAAATGCTAATAATGATACTAATTGCGTAATAATTATGTGATATAAATTGTATAACTTATGGGTAAATGTATGTAATTAAAGTCCACATAATCACATCACAGAAATGCTAATCTAATAAGGTATGTCTTCAGAAGTTACTTATTTCGTCTTTCCATTCAACATAAGAATGTTATATTTTGGCATAACAAAAGCATTTTTGTTTTGTTTCTCAGCTGCTGGGGCGGCGTATGCGTTCAAGCGTGCCCAGAATGGACAGGTGGTGATGTGTTACTTTGGAGACGGGGCGGCGTCAGAGGGCGACTTTCACGGGGCCCTCAACTTTGCAGCTACTCTTGAGTGCCCTGTCATCTTCTTCTGGTATGATCAGTGTTAGCTGACGCAATGGCACAATAGCTACTGCAGTCACCTCAGCACTGCTACTAACTTTTCTGCTTTCTCCACTGATAATGATACACAGACATGTTAACCATTATCAGTGCTACACCACTGAATACTGCATTCCCAGTGACTTGGCATAAATAGTCAGCATCACTTCAACTCTAGATTTTGGCAGCAATAACGCATTTTATCAATATGAACATCATACAAGTAATGTAGTTAGGAGATTTTTTAATTTCATAATCATAAACCTGACAAAGACATCATTCACAATTAGCATAATGACTGAATGTACTATGACTGTTAATTGCAGGTTTGCCTCTGTCGGTAATGTTTACAAAGTCTATTATAGCCAGCATTATTTGCTTACAATGACTATCACCGGCTATATTCAACAAGTTACATCACTGATATAAAAACAATTTGTCTTAGTTGTCAAAGAATTTTGCAAAAAAGAACAAATCTCAAAGAAATTCACCATGGCAATAATCCGTGATTAGCGCCATTGCAATGCAAAGGCATCACCCTAAAAGGCAATATAGAACATGTGAACATAGCAGATAATTGTGCATAAAAACAATTTGAGTAGCAGACATAACTAATGCTGCAGTAGGGACCTGACATTCACACACCGTGTGTCTGCTGAATGAGCTTATTGTAATGAAATGGTTATATGTCTGATTCCCAGAAACCTAATTTTTAGAACAGCAGAACAATTCGCCAAGATTTCTATGCCAAGGAAATAAAAGTTCTTTATCATTATAATTTTGATGAGCTAATTGCATCTGCCATGGTTTTTAGACTAGACATATGGATGGTGTTTTTGTAGCAAGTCCAGTATTGTTGTAGAACAAGGTGCAATCAATTAAAATGCTTATGCTATATAGTGGCACTAGTTCTGGAGAGTGCACAGAACATAGTTATTTCCTGTTTCCCACACAGTAACATTCAGCACTCTTCTGCTGTGGTTTTATTGATGCAGTAATAATGAATGTGTTATGTCTATTTGTGATTTTTATATCTCATATTTCAGTCGTAACAATGGCTATGCAATCTCCACGCCTACACATGACCAGTACAGGGGAGACGGCATTGGTGAGTGAATGTATATATTCTGTTACCTTGGGGTAGGACATGATAGCTGTATGGTTAGAGTGCCAAGCAGCTTTCCAATAAATCAGAAATGCAATATAATGAGGATAAACAGCATTAGCCGTGGATAAACAAAACCCGTTCCATGCATTACACGGTGCTTACCAACTGAAGATAGTACACGTGTACATGTATACTCACAAGCATAATCACACTCAGAAGACAAACAGCTTCTACAGTAACATGGATGAACCCTTAGGAAAACCAAACCACTACACTTCAATGCATAAAGGTGACGTGTTCTAACGAAATGAGTTGTATGTCAAAAAACGTTAGTCACACCATTGAAAAGAATATATATTAAACTTTCCAATGGTGTAAAAATTATGGACCTCTCTCACACACAGCCAAAGTTAGTGGACGCTGAACATGCCTGGGGTAGAAAGTCTCAAATGGAAAAAAAAACACAAGTTTGCAGTCACATAAGCACACCTCGTTCAAAATTAGCCGTTATAATTCTATTACTTCACTTGATACTTTCGAAATAAACTCCGTTTACTGGAATTATTACAACATAATCCAGGTATTTAGCAATGTTTTCTAGCAGCGACCTGATTGTTTACAGTTAACGAGTGCATTTCGCCTGCGCTCACATTGGCTAAAGTTGATGTCAATGGGGACTCCTGGTACAGGAATCTGAAAGAGGGCATTCTGGGCTTTCCCGCAGTACCAAATATGTCCACCATGCATTGAGGGAAACCCCAAAGAATACGACTTGAACAAGAGCGAAATCCATGCGTGAATTATTGCATAGTGTTTCTAAAACGGCTATAAAATGTGCTAAATAATAACAAATGAGAAATAAGCTTTGCTAATTGACAGAAAAATATCAAAGTGTACTCTGGTAACAGAATCTGGTAACAAAAAGTCAAAATCATCAGATATCATTGTTGCACGTTTATATAAATAAATATCGCTGACATGTGATTCATTTCGTTACATGTCACAAATATGGAAACAAACAAACCTTATGGAAACAGCAATAGGCAGTCAGGACTAGAAATGAGAAAACACCTTGGTAGAAAGTATAAAATCGTGAATACTATGTTTCCAAAGAATGCAGGGAAGAGATGAATTAATGGAAAACTACATGATATCCGTTCGATTTTGGGACAGAAGTTGCATTTGACAATATTTCTAGTAGGTAACATTCGTATTATTGGTATGCTGCACAGGAGAATATTAACATTAATTTGCATCAAATGCGTGCATGGTGGTTTTCGTTTCTGAACTGGACCCACGGGTTCTTGCTTTCTCCATCAGCGTCCAGGGGAGCGGGCTATGGCATAGCCACCATCAGAGTGGACGGCAACGATGTCATGGCTGTGTACAATGTCACCAAAGCTGCACGACAAATATCTCTTGCCCAGAGTCGACCCGTGCTGGTGGAGGCCATGACCTACAGGTAAGTCACTTACCTGGCTTCTGTTTCAGAGAAAACAGTACAGTAGTAGCAGAATACACATGTCCGTTGTAAAACCAAATAACAGACTGTATACACTAAGCTTGTATCATTGTGAGAGAAAATGGCTGTGCCTGAATGAAAAGAAAACAGACACCATGGTCATCTCAAAGACAAATTACACTCCAACATGCAATATAGTAACATATGACACTATCCTAAAGCAAGTCCAAACGTTTAATGATCTTGGATCAGTAATAACATCTGACAGCCGATGGGACATTGAGATCAAGAACAGATTTGCACATGCCAGTAACATGAAAAACATCACTTGAGGTTAGAAAACATATTACAGTGTTACATCGAGCACAGCACATTGTAAATCCTGAATATTAAATATATGCACACGACACACCATTAAGGCAACTGAAATGTGGTTTTTGAGAAGAATTATGAGAGTTTTATGGAAAAGAAAAGCAAGAAAGAAATCCTTACGGCAAAATGAGGACAAGATTTATAGGGTACAACATGAGAAAGAACATGTTAGAATATCTAGTAACAAGTGGAAAGGTTGAAGGGAAAAGATGAAGAGAACACAATTCATAGTCTGTCAACATGGTATGGAATGAGTGCAGCAGAACAACTAAGAACAGTCAACGAACGTGTGGTTTGGTTGATCTTCAGCGCCTGGAATAGACGTGGCATCTGGAAGAAGAAGAAACGTTGGCTTCTAATTTTTTTCAAATTAACAATATAGTAAAATGCCAGAAGTAGTTTTTAAAGTTATAAAAATTTTTTTTTTTTTTAAATTATGATAAAAATACTGTTATAATGATGTTACTACTTTAATTTAATTTAATGAAAAATGCCATTCTATATGCACCTTATTTGGCATTATACCTTTATGAAATGTAGATACTTTCACTGGCAAAACATAATTCTTTTTAGGGGAACCATCCTTCTCTCTCATACAATCCACTGAGTGTCAAGTGGCTAAGCTTGCATTAGTTGTAACGACTGTCAGGCTTTGGACAATCATAGATTTTGATCCCAAAAGACAGAATGTTAAACCATCATATTTATGTTGTCTGATCAGGTGAATGGGCCAGAACCATTAGTTCTTGGTAGCTAAGTATGGCATATTATTAGTTTCCTTGGTTTGTGGACTCATTGGCTGATATAAGCTAGTAATATACCAACAGACATTTACTGTGCAGCAACTTAGCAGTGAGAACAAAAGAAGTGGCTACAAAGTGATGTTGAATGGATGTGTGCAGGATTGGGCACCACAGTACATCAGACGACAGCTCCGCCTACAGGACCGATTCGGAAGTGAGTTACTGGGTGAAGGAGGACCATCCGATTGGTCGACTTGGCTTCTACATGATGAACCGAGGCTGGTGGACGGAACAGGATGAGAAGAACTGGAAAAACGAATCAAGGAAACAGGTCTGTATGGCACAGTGGCTGGCTGCATCATTGGACATTTTATTAACCCTTTACTGTAAGTCCTTAACCCTTTACACCAAAATCACATGCAAATCTAAGCCCGTTACACCCCAGCCACCTGAGGCAGCATTAACCCTTACACCTCAACAACTGTCAAACACCCTTAACCCTTTGCAGCCCAATCACTGCAAACATCTGGACACCTACTTCCCCAGCTGTCCAGTTTCATTCACGAGCAATGATTTCTGGTTCTTTGTTCAAGTCATGTATTATGGGACAGTTCCTTCCTTCTTGTCTTGCACTTGTCACCAGCGTCCTCTGTCCCTGTCCCTGTCATCTTCCTGCATCTGTCTAGTCTCTACGTGCTTCAGTCGTCTGCTTCCATTCCCAGTTTGACGTTTGTCTGTCTGTACTAACAATAACTACTACGATGCACAATTTGTGTTGTTATTCCCTTTAAAGTTGCATTCTGACTTCCGCTATGTTTAAAATATAATTTTCCAGTAAACCAGCATTTCCCATACACTATATATTGTTTTCTTCAACTACCTATCAACTTATTTTCACATAATATGTCATTTTAAGATAAAAAAAACGAGCAAAAGATGAAAACATGTCCTGGTGAGCTTCGCCAGTTAGAATTCTCTGATTGGTTAAGATCTCGACGAGGGAATTCCAGTGAAAAGCGCTGTCAGGAGGGGGCCACACTAAAAGGCGAACCACAATTGGCAAACCGCACAGAAACGGCATACCACATTCACAAAGATGCCACCGCTCGATACGCTCCATATTTACGGCATGTCCAGTTGCCCACATACAAACTATCGCTGGCTACGCGCCTGTACGGTCAATGGCTAATTGAGGATGATTTAAATAAATAGGGTATTTTTGCCTAGTGGTGCCTCTAGCGACTAATGTGGATATGTGGAACCGACTTTTAGTTTGCCCCATCGTTTACTTACGTTGACCGGAGAGTTCCGATGGTAAAAATAAATCGACTTTTGGGAAACTGTTTGTTGCAAACTTATATTTGATCAAATAACGTATAAATCCACAAAGTGAGACATATGGTAGGAAGTATACTAATAAGCAAATATCAGTCATGGTATATATTGACTTTTCTAAAATGCGTTAAAAAGGGGAAATTATGTCAGAATGCAACTTTAAATGACCTCAGTCAACTTGGTGACCATTATTGTCATTGTTTTTTAGTTGTCCTTCTCAAGAATTAATGAATCCACTACAGGTTACACATTTACACATTACATTTAGTATGGGATCTTTTACTTCCCCTGGCATAGACACCAGATAGAAGGGACCACCGGCTTTTAGTGTCTCTTCCGAAAGACACAGGCTAATGTGAGATGAACGAAATTGCCTAAGTTTCTAAACACCGGCAGGTGGGATTGAACCACCGTCCCCTCGATTGACAGTCCAGCACTCTACCATGCGACCACCGCTCCCCCACTGTTGTCCACATTGCTCCAGAACACTGGCTCCAGGAACAAACAGTTGCTGAATGTTACCATATGTTAATATTTGAGTTAACAGGTGTCTTATAAAGTAAAACAATCAGACTGAAGCAGTCGATCTGCAGCAGTCAGACTGCAGCAGTCAGACTGCAGCAGTCAGACTGCAGCAGTCAGACTGCAGAAGTCAGACTGCAGCAGTCAGACTGCAGCAGTCAGACTGCAGAAGTCAGACTGCAGAAGTCAGACTGCAGCAGTCAGACTGCAGAAGTCAGACTGCAGCATGACAACTAAATGATAATGCCTGAAATTGACCAGAACCAGTTTTGTTGCGATATCACACAAAACGTTATGATCTGAAACAACCCAAACCTATTATAACAATGTAGTCAATACATCTTAAAAATTTTAAAGTTTAATTTTATATATATATATATATATATATATAGAGAGAGAGAGAGAGAGAGAGACAGACAGACAGACAGACAGACAGACAGAGAGAGACAGAGAGAGACAGAGAGAGACAGAGAGAGACAGAGAGAGACAGAGAGAGACAGAGAGAGACAGAGAGAGACAGAGAGAGACAGAGAGAGACAGAGAGAGACAGAGAGAGACAGAGAGAGACAGAGAGAGACAGAGAGAGAGACAGAGAGAGAGACAGAGAGAGAGACAGAGAGAGAGAGAGACAGAGAGAGAGAGACAGAGAGAGAGAGACAGAGAGAGAGAGACAGAGAGAGAGACAGAGAGAGAGACAGAGAGAGAGAGAGACAGAGAGACAGAGAGAGAGACAGAGAGAGAGACAGAGAGAGAGACAGAGAGAGAGACAGAGAGAGAGACAGAGAGACAGAGAGAGAGAGACAGAGAGAGAGAGACAGAGAGAGAGAGACAGAGAGAGAGAGACAGAGAGAGAGACAGAGAGAGAGAGACAGAGAGAGAGAGACAGAGAGAGAGAGACAGAGAGAGAGAGAGACAGAGAGAGACAGAGACAGAGAGAGACAGAGAGAGAGACAGAGAGACAGAGAGAGAGAGACAGAGACAGAGAGAGAGAGACAGAGAGAGAGAGACAGAGAGAGAGAGACAGAGAGAGAGAGAGACAGAGAGAGAGAGAGAGAGACAGAGAGAGAGACAGAGAGAGAGACAGAGAGAGAGACAGAGAGAGAGAGACAGAGAGAGAGAGACAGAGAGACAGAGAGAGAGACAGAGACAGAGAGAGACAGAGAGAGACAGAGAGACAGAGAGACAGAGACAGAGAGACAGAGACAGAGACAGAGACAGAGACAGAGACAGAGACAGAGACAGAGAGAGAGAGCAGGGTTTTATCTTTGTATTTTTAGTGTGTCTGACATATAGTTATAAATACGTGTTTTCATTGTTTCAGGTTTTGGAAGCCTTCAGCCGGGCAGAGAAAAAACTGAAGCCAAGTCCTGAGTTGATGTTTACTGACGTGTACGACGAGATGACCCCGGAACTCAAGAAACAACTGGCATCTATGAAGGAACATGTGCAGTTGTACAAAGAAAACTATCCACTGGGCAACTTTGAAAGCATGGACAAATGAATTGAATGCATGTTTGATGCCAGATAAACGCAGTAGGTCAACGCATCGCCTGCACTACACTATCAGTATTCAAGGCAATTTTATTATTCAGGGAATTTATATGGCTGTTTAGAATGTATACTTCTGAATGTTAATTGCTATGATACAGTTGGCTTGTGTGTTAAAAACGTTTAGGCTACAACAGTCTTACACAGGGCCCAGTATTATGTAGAATCGTCAAACCAGTACTTTTATTATACGCAATATGTCCAAAACAAGTTCATTTTTGTAGATACTGCAGATTTATACAATTCTAACTGTGATGGTTATATCATGATAAAGATTGATATATTTGAAAGAAATTAATGCCTTATCAGAAATTATTTACGCATACATAGATATATAAATGGTAATTTTCACTGTGAAATGATGTAAGAAATTATGTTGTGTAACATAAACTGCTTACCAGTATATTTATTCTAACGGCTTGGCTTCAACAGTGATATTAGAAAGACTAATTGGCTATATTTTGGAAATATAACATTTACATGAATTGGGTTTTGTGTCTGCATTGTAAACGTAGCTCATATCATAGGGATGCTCATATTGTAATTAAACTTTAATGTGTGAGATTATGTAAATTCATTTCAACCTTATTGCTGCTATAACAGTGCACGCCTAACTGGTCACTGGGGACCAAGTCACTAACATACTGTTATGAGCTCTGTAACTTGATTCTTTAAAAGGTTAGTTAGCTCAGCAATGATCGTGTGTGTAGAGAACTGACCGTTTCACCTGTCTCATTGAAATGGTGGTCTTTCGTTTTGAATAAGCTCCTTTTTTGTTAATGATGATTTTCTTTTCTTATTTTTGTGAAACAGTTCCTAAGTATTATCAAGTGATCCTTGTTCGTGTAGCATGAGAACTTTTTTGAATTTGATTTTAATTGTGATTTTAATTAAATGTTCTACCTGGGTGTGAACATGTAAGTCATGTGGTTTTTTCTCTGTCTAATTTGTTCTTCGTGCTGGCACATGTTTAATTAATTACACATAGCATGATATGTGTTTGTCAAGTGTGTTAATGTAATACCCGTTTTTCACACCACAATAATAGCATGGGTCCAATTTGTATGTAGGTGTCGATCCAAAATGGTCTCGGGTAGATCACTTTTTCTTACATTGTTAATTAAGATGACATGATAAATAATGGAGATGATGACAGTATTAGAGCATTGTAAAGATGTAGGTGAATGCAAGGTTTGTTGTGTGGCTTTGCAGCTAAATGCTAAACAGGACACATTTGCATGATATTATGTAATGTGACTAAGTGGAATGAGATGATCTGACTATTCACATATGTTATTCATATATCTAATCACATATCATGACAATTAATCATGTATTGACATTACTAAATGTAAAACTATTAACAGAAATGTATTAACGACATATATTTGTTTGTATCAGTTTGAAAGCATATATGGTCATTGTGTGAAACTGTATTTGCAGCAGTATGTATCAGTAGTATTTTATACACTAACATGTGTTCTGTATTTACTAACAATTAATTCTGTGCATTTTATAGAACAACAGTAACAATGACCTGTGTATTTTCGTATTCTAATATATTCCTTATTAAGCAGCTTTATGAGTTTTCGTTGCATTGTTTATTGACTGCTTTTGAATATCTTTGACAGACTAATGGCAGAGGAGTCAGGACATATGATAGAGACAAAGAGAGTTAGATAATACGGCAGTAATATTCACAATTAAACAATCAGCACAATTATCATTTATCTTTGGGCAAAAGGATGTGCTTTCGATTGCAGTTAGTGGCATTACCAGTGCTGAAGAAACAACCCCATAAGGGTAGAGGAATCTGTAACTTTTCCAATTCGATATTTCTCAACCTGAGCCAAGTTCACCTATAATATTATCATTATTACTGTAGAACATGTTGGTGTCATCTGCAAATAACATGGACATCCAATGTTTGAGACATTGTAAATATAATTTATTATTGACTGCTGACAAGGAAACCATTATCTTAAATCTTATATGTTATATATTCACATTGCTAACATTTATGCAACTTTGTGTTATTTTGTTTCATTAATTTATTTATTATCTACGAAAATGAATACTTTCTGATACAAAATGTTTTGAATCTGCTATTCCATGGCTTGTGTAAATGTTCATGATATAAAATCCTGCATTTTATAAACTGTTATTAATTATTAGCTTTAATTATTCTTCCTTGATCCAGTTTGTTGAAATGTTTATGTTTCTTCATATTTACATTTGCTATCTTTTAAACACTGGCTAATTTTTTTTTTATGTTTTATAATTAAAAAAATTATATCAGGTGTGCTCATTGCCATATAACGAGGCTGCAATGGGAATATTTACGGTAGCTCGTAGCCGCCATCCCATAATCTCACAATATTCCGGCAAAATGGCGACCCGACGTGTTCAAACCATGCCGGATGATCTTAAAAATATCGAGTTTGAAACAAGTGAAGATGTTGATGTTACGCCTACGTTTGATGGGATGGGACTTCGAGAAGAACTCCTACGGGGAATATATTCATACGGTATGTAGTTTTGGAGATATGAACATCGCTGAAATGAAGCATGGCTGCTGTGGAAGATTGCGTCTTTCGATTTAAACGTCGTGGAGTCGTTTCTCTTTTGTTGTTATAATCACATAAACAGGTTTCTTTCTACACATAGTGACCTAACATGTTTTGTTGATGACACATGCTTGTCAACAAGGTAAGTCGCTGCAACTATAGGTGGAATACAGTCGTTTGTAATGACGTTATACATAACAAGTTCTTATAATATCGCCCAGGCAGATTGGATTCTGAAAGCCAAAATTGTAATGGACCAAATTGTAACGCAGTCGTGTCGCCTGGGCATGGCGTCGCTGCTTTTACTTCAAAGCAATTGTTGGCTGCAATTTATCATCGCATCCCACCAGATTTGTTTCTCTTTCTATACCACTTGAGAAGCCTGGATTGGCTTCCTGTCCAGTATTGAATTGAAGTGTTAATGTTGCCAGAACGTTTCAGTTACTATTGGAATTGAATTCATTTTTGAAATCTGAATTGATAATTTTATGAATATATTGAATTGGAAATTATTGATCCTTGATACACACACATGAATATTGGAACTGTTAAAAGTGAATTAAACCTAGGTCTGAGCCAGACATCCAGACGCTGTTCATTGTTTTGACCATTCTTTGTGGTTACAAATGTTTATGTGATTATGAACATCACATCATTTTTACCCTTTATCTGCATTATTTGAACATTTTGTGCGATTATGGCAACTCGCCCAATTTTTAGAAATAACACGAAACAGTTTGCAGATCACAGACATGATGACAACAAGGCCCTTCATACAAATTAACATTTTAATGACTAGCTCACGTTCGTGTGTAATTAAAATAATGTGTGTGGTTTCTCATCTCATCTATAAAAATGGTAGTGTGCATCTATTGAGTAGTACATGTCTATAGGGAACACTGGTGAGCTTGGTTGATGGATGTCTTTTTCATACATTTGCTCTAATCTTCCGTTGATATCCTTAGGTTTCGAGAAGCCATCAGCAATCCAACAGAGAGCAATCAGACCGATTGTGAAAGGCAGAGATGTCATTGCACAGTAAGGAACATATGCAGAAATGTTTTATCTCTAACCAACCAAATTATAAGTCTGCACAATCACCATTTTTAATATATACTTAAGTATTTCCATTGTTATTTTACTGAATGACTACAACAGTGTTCATATATCATTGAGAGTAAGTAGTGTTTAAATGCTTTTTATGAAGTGTAACTGCTTGTAAAGCAGTAAAAGAACTATGGAGGGTATTCAATTATGTGACAGTGATGACATTCAGTGTAGCCCTGATGATTCACTGATCGACAAACTGACGCGTTTTATTGTCTGAGTCACGTACTTCTAACTTGGATTCACCCGTCAAGATGATGAGTTTTAATTTTACTTGATATGTACAATTAAAATAAAAAACTTTTTAATTAGCGATCTTGTTGCAGATGTTAAGTACATATATTATATGCACATGTTCTCAGGGCCCAGTCTGGTACAGGCAAGACAGCCACCTTCTCAATTGCTATTCTGCAATGCCTGGACACACAGTTCCGAGAGACTCAGGCCCTTGTGCTCTCCCCAACCAGGGAGTTGGCTGGACAGATCCAGAAGGTACGAGTAGTCGAGTACACATGATCAAGAAAACCTGCAGCTTGATTCAGAAATTTAAACAAAAATAGTCCTTGGGAATATGTATATAGGACATCTGGACTCTAATCACGTGTGACAGTGATGACAATCAGTGTAGCCCTGATGATTCGCTGATCGACAAACTGACGCGTTTTATTGTCTGAGTCACAACTAGGCCATATTTACCTAACAGAATTATGTAAGTGATGGGTTGTTATTGTTCAATGGTACCATTTTATTTATGTGGACATACGCAAATAAATTCAGATATAAGTGATTACAATATAAATGTAATCAATAAATTCACTATATACATACATTCATTAATAATAAGGATTGTAATGTTGATTTTACAAACAGTTAATAACCCTGTCGTGAGCAGTGTTGTCCTATCTGTGTGATGTGTGATGTCGCATCGCAGGTGATCCTGGCTCTGGGTGACTACATGAGTGTCCAGTGTCACTCGTGTATCGGTGGAACTAGCATTGGAGAGGACATCCGTAAACTTGACTACGGGCAGCACGTTGTCTCTGGCACGCCGGGCCGAGTCTTTGGTAAGGCAGGCACAACCGTAGTCTCATACATTTGTCATTGTGAAACAGTCACCAACGTCATTGTCTTGCTTTAACCATTTTTATTCCAGTTACAGTTTTTGGAGCAGTTTAGTCATTTATTATTGATTTTTATAAAATGATTTTATGGTATGAATTATTCGTCATCGGCTAAGTCATGTTGCAATAATTGACAGCAAGACTGACTAGTTTCACTTAATTGAAAATTATTGCCATCTGACAGTTCAGTTTAGATATGTTGTTGCATTAATTAGTTTCTACAAAAAAATAAGATATTACAATTTTAGGGTCATATTTTCTTTGATTAGTACCACATTAACATTACCATACAGTTGCATGTTTAATTAGTAGCAAAGTAGCAGACTTATAAAGTCATATACTTTGAATACATCTTATTCAACATGTTGTGTTCCTCAGACATGATCAGACGGCGTAACTTGAGGACACGTTCAATTAAGATGCTGGTTCTTGATGAAGCAGACGAAATGCTCAACAAAGGTATGTCAAACAAATTATATCAGATTGGTGAGATACTTATATAAAACATTAAAACTCAAAATTGTAATAAATAACAATATTGTAAGGCAACTAAAGCTGCTCTAAGACACTGAGTACACGATTTGATAATTGCTGGCATCTCAGCACCTTGCTGAACTGTTGTGTATGTGGGCGTATGTATGTGTGTCAGTTGTAAATTGTTATAAAGCATTGCAAAGGGGTTGTCAAATCCAATACTCTATTAATCTGTCGTGTGTGTGACAGTGATGACATTCAGTGTAGCCCTGATGACTCGCTGATCGACAAACTGTCGCGTTTTATTGTCTGATTCACAACTAACTGTTTGATTGGATTTGAATCTTTGTCTGTGTTGAGCCATATGTCACCAGTCTGTGTTGTACCTTGGCTTCAGCCATATGTCACCAGTCTGTGTGTTGTACCTTGACTTCAGCCATATGTCACCAGTCTGTGTGTTGTACCTTGACTTCAGCCATATGTCACCAGTCTGTGTTGTATCTTGGCTTCAGCCATATGTCACCAGTCTGTGTGTTGTACCTTGACTTCAGCCATATGTCACCAGTCTGTGTGTTGTACCTTGACTTCAGCCATATGTCACCAGTCTGTGTGTTGTACCTTGACTTCAGCCATATGTCACCAGTCTGTGTGTTGTATCTTGACTTCAGCCATATGTCACCAGTCTGTGTGTTGTACCTTGACTTCAGCCATATGTCACCAGTCTGTGTGTTGTACCTTGACTTCAGCCATATGTCACCAGTCTGTGTGTTGTACCTTGACTTCAGCCATATGTCACCAGTCTGTGTTGTACCTTGGCTTCAGCCATATGTCACCAGTCTGTGTTGTACCTTGACTTCAGCCATATGTCACCAGTCTGTATTGGATCTTGGCTTCAGCCATATGTCACCAGTCTGTGTGTTGTACCTTGACTTCAGCCATATGTCACCAGTCTGTGTGTTGTACCTTGACTTCAGCCATATGTCACCAGTCTGTGTGTTGTACCTTGACTTCAGCCATATGTCACCAGTCTGTGTGTTGTATCTTGACTTCAGCCATATGTCACCAGTCTGTGTGTTGTACCTTGACTTCAGCCATATGTCACCAGTCTGTGTGTTGTACCTTGACTTCAGCCATATGTCACCAGTCTGTGTGTTGACTTCAGCCATATGTCACCAGTCTGTGTGTTGTACCTTGACTTCAGCCATATGTCACCAGTCTGTGTTGTACCTTGACTTCAGCCATATGTCACCAGTCTGTGTTGTACCTTGACTTCAGCCATATGTCACCAGTCTGTGTTGTACCTTGACTTCAGCCATATGTCACCAAGTCTGTGTTGTACCTTGACTTCAGCCATATGTCACCAGTCTGTGTTGTATCTTGACTTCAGTCATATGTCACCAGTCTGTGTGTTGTACCTTGACTTCAGCCATATATCACCAGTCTGTGTGTTGTACCTTGACTTCAGCCATATGTCACCAGTCTGTGTGTTGTACCTTGACTTCAGCCATATGTCACCAGTCTGTGTGTTGACTTCAGCCATATGTCACCAGTCCGTGTTGTACCTTGACTTCAGCCATATGTAACCAGTCTGTGTTGTACCTTGACTTCAGCCATATGTCACCAGTCTGTGTGTTGACTTCAGCCATATGTCACCAGTGTGTTGTTGTAGGTTTCAAAGAGCAGATCTACGACGTGTACCGCTACCTGCCCCCGGCCACACAGGTCGTCCTGTTGTCTGCCACACTGCCCCACGACATCCTGGAGATGACCAGCAAATTCATGACTGACCCCATACGCATATTGGTGAAACGGTACGTATTTCCTACTTGGTCGCATGGCCGCTGTTGAAATCAAAGGCCCATTGGTAGCACCGCCCTGACTTTCTATGTGTGTGCAACTCATAATGTGCCTACAAATTTATCCAGTCAATATGCAGGAATGCCGCAGGGATTTTATTGTGAAATATTTTCTTGCTGTACATTTCACTCGGGGACTAGCAGCATTTTTAGAATAGTTGATGTCTAATCAGAGAAAAGCAAAACTTAGGGAGTATTCACTGATTGTAAACATTGAAGTGAGAGCTACAGTATTCAAATGTTTATTCTAGTATGATTTGGCTATTGAGGTTGCTTTGTGGAATATTATACTTGTGTAATGAGGTAGTTGTTTGTACTGTGAGGTGGTTGCCTGTACTGTGAGGTGGTTGCCTGTACTTTGAGGTGGTTGTCTGTACTGTGAGGTGGTTGCCTGTACTGTGAGGTGGTTGTCTGTACTGTGAGGTGGTTGTCTGTACTGTGAGGTGGTTGCCTGTACTGTGAGGTGGTTGCCTGTACTGTGAGGTGGTTGCCTGTACTGTGAGGTGGTTGTCTGTACTGTGAGGTGGTTGTCTGTACTGTCAGGTGGTTGCCTGTACTGTGAGATGGTTGCCTGTACTGTCAGGTGGTTGTCTGTACTGTCAGGTGGTTGTCTGTACTGTCAGGTGGTTGCCTGTACTGTGAGATGGTTGCCTGTACTGTGAGGTGGTTGTCTGTACTGTCAGGTGGTTGTCTGTACTGTCAGGTGGTTGCCTGTACTGTCAGGTGGTTGCCTGTACTTTGAGGTGGTTGTCGGTACTGTGAGCGTGGTTGCCTGTACTGTGAGGTGGTTGCCTGTACTGTGAGGTGGTTGTCTGTACTGTGAGGTGGTTGCCTGTACTGTGAGGTGGTTGCCTGTACTGTGAGGTGGTTGCATGTACTGTGAGGTGGTTGTCTGTACTGTGAGGTGGTTGCCTGTACTGTGAGGTGGTTGCCTGTACTGTGAGGTGGTTGTCTGTACTGTGAGGTGGTTGCCTGTACTGTGAGGTACATGTTGCAGTGATGAGTTGACCCTGGAGGGCATCAAGCAGTTCTTTGTGGCGGTGGAGCGTGAGGAGTGGAAGTTTGACACGCTGTGTGACCTCTACGACACCCTCACCATCACCCAGGCCGTCATCTTCTGCAACACCAAGAGAAAGGTGTGTGTCATCAGAACACAGCCGCTGCAGATACAGATGGCCATTGTGTGAATAACACAGTGTTGTATTTGGCAGTGATGACATTTCAGAGTGTTGTATTTCATGGTCATGACATTTCAGTACGGCCCTGAAATTCTTCTGATAGAAAAACTGGCACATAGTTGTCTTAAAGGCAAACAAAAGTTAGCTGTTTCGTGGCATACACCTAATAGAGTTAATATAAAGTAACAATTTTCACATATACTCAAATTTTTAACGTCAGCGGTTTACTCAGAATATGACTTTAAAGTCTAAAATTCTAACGAAATCCACGATGGTCTAGACGCCGCCATTAAGTGAAGGGTTAAATTGACTTGGCCATTCAGCGCGCGACATTCTATGTCTGACCCTTAACCTGCGACGTTGTTAAGGGTCAACAACTTTGAGTCTTCCACAGTTCGTTCAGTTGGCGTGACATCTAGCAGTTGCTTATAGACGTGTATCTAAATCTGTGGTTAAATCTATGGTAAACTTTAGTAATTATGCCTTACTGTTCGGCATACGGTTGCAATAATAGTTGAAACAACCGGTAGTATTGAAGAAATTGATTCATATTTGCGGGGGTACTGTTTGGAATCCCTCCAGTCCAAGTACAGTTCACTTTGCTCGGTCCATTTTTAGGAGAAATGCTTTGAAGTAGACATGTAGTCATGTATCATCAGTTGATGGGATGATTTCAGCGATAACAATAATAGACAACTTTATATTTATCGTCATCAGCATGTTACGCGCGTTGCCGAGTTGCAGCCATTTCATGACAACAGCCAAACCCCATGCAGTGAATCTGCATGGAGAGCGCCTCGATCACCGTCGTAACATCATTCTTCGTCTAAGATGGAGTAACGCGTAGTATTTGGATGGCTGGGTGTTAAAAAATATTTTTCTGGTAAACCGCTGGCGTAAAAAAATTGAGTATATGTAAAAATTGTTACTTTATATTAACTCTATTAGGTGTATGCCACGAAACAGTTAACTTTGTTTTGCCTTTAATGCTGCTTCAATTACTGGGGCAGACACACACTTGTATGTTTAACTTTGGTAACAACAAGTTATCCTTACAAAACTAACTACTGCAGGTGAGCACAGTGTAATGACTTGGATGGTTGTGTTTTGAGGTGCACAGTTGCATGGTGAGCCCTGTTTGGTTCTAGAGAAGCTCCTGTCATATTCAGTAATTTATTTATGTCCTTCCCTGTTATATGTAATATATTTGTTATTTGCGTGTGACCAGATCCAGACTGCACATGTTTCTCATGCCTGGTGACAGTGGTGTTGTGTTGTGCTGCAGGTGGACTGGCTGACGGAGAAGATGCGTGAGGCCAACTTCACCGTGTCCTCCATGCACGGAGACATGCTGCAGAAGGAACGCGAGGCCATCATGAAGGAGTTCCGCTCCGGGGCCAGGTCAGTCCACTCAACACACCACTCAACACACCACTCAACACACACCACACCACTCAACACACACCACACCACTCAACACGCAACACTCAACACGCAACACTCAACACACACCACTCAACTCAACATACAACACTCAACACACACCACACCACTCAACACAACGCTCAACACACACACCACTCAACACGCAACACACACCACGCAACACTCAACACACCACTCAACATACACCACTCAACACACACCACTTCACCACTTGAAAGTGACGTACTCTTGTAATTCTGCATGTGACAGTGATGACATTCAGTGTAGCCCTGATTACTCACTGATCGACAAACTGACGCGTTTTATTGTCTGAGTCACACAACAATGAATGTACTTAATTTAAGGAAAGGTACGGCAGTTACAATGAAGTTTTGTGGCAACAAAATGTGTTTTTGCTGTTTTCTAATACTTTTTGTATGTATTTTATCAATAAAGTTCACTTTTATAACAATTACCTACCTCTAAGTAACTTTTTTTGATAATAAAATGAGCCCCTATCTATTATTAAATCTGTTTTTGTTTTGAAGACGCAGGATGTGTTGGAAAATACACTCAACACACACCACTCAACACACAACACTCAACACTCAACATACACCAGTCAACATACACCACTCAACACTCAACACACACCAGGCACACACACACTCAGGAACCAGGTTAATCAAGTCATTACTAACACAAAACAGAAGTGTATGTTGTGTCTAGCTTTTGAAAGTGACATACTCTTGTAATTCTGCATGTGACAGTGATGACATTCAGTGTAGCCCTGATTACTCACTGATCGACAAACTGACGCGTTTTACATTACAACAATGAATGTACTTAATTTAAGGCATGATACGGCAGCTACAATGACGTTTTGTGGCCCCAAAAATGTGTTTTTGCGGGTTTTTTAATACGTTTGTATGTATTTTATCAATAAAGTTCACTTTTATAACAATTACATACCTTTAAGTAACATTTTTGCTATATAATAAAATGAGCCCCTATCAATTATTAAATTCGTTTTGTGTTGAAGACTCAGCACATGCCACTCAACACTCAACACGCAACACACAACACATACCACGCAACACACACCAGTCTCATGCACACACAGGAACGAGGTTAATGTTATCATTACTAACACAAAACAGAAGTGTATGTTGTGTCTAGCTTTTGAAAGTGACATACTCTTGTAATTCTGCATGTGACAGTGATGACATTCAGTGTAGCCCTGATTACTCACTGATCGACAAACTGACGCGTTTTATTGTCTGAGTCACACACAACAATGAATGTACTTAATTTAAGGCAAGGTACGGCAGTTACAATGACTTTTTCGGCAACAAAAATAAAAAATGTGTTTTTGTCGTTTTCTAATACTTTTGTATGTATTTTATCAATAAAGTTCACTTTTATAAAATTACATACCTCTAAGTAACTTTTTGTGTGATAATAAAATGAGCCCTTGTCAATTGTTAAATTCATTTTTGTTTTGAAGATGCAGGATGTGTTGGAAAATACACTCAACCCACACCACTCAACACACCACTCATCACTCAACACACACCACGCACACAGGAACCAGCTTAATCAAGTCATTACTAACACAAAACGGAAGTGTATGTTGTGTCTAGCTTTTGAAAGTGACGTACTCTTGTAATTCTGCATGTGACAGTGATGACATTCAGTGTAGCCCTGATTACTCACTGATCGACAAACTGACGCGTTTTATTGTCTGAGTCACACACAACAATGAATGTAGTTAATTTAAGGCAAGATACGGCAGTTACAATGAAGTTTTGTGGCAACAAAATGTGTTTTTGTTGTTTTCTAATACTTTTGTATGTATTTTATCAATAAAGTTCACTTTTATAACAATTACCTACCTCTAAGTAACTTTTTTGCGATAATAAAATGAGCCCCTATCTATTATTAAATCTGGTTTTTTTTTGAAGACGCAGGGTGTGTTAAAAAATACACTCGGCACATGCCACTCAACACTCAACATACACCACATACCACTCAACACACACCAGTCTCATGCACACACAGGAACCAGCTTAATCAAGTCATTACTAACACAAAACAGAAGTGTATGTTGTGTGTAGCTTTTGAAAGTGACATATTCTTCTAATTCTGCATGTGACAGTGATGACATTCAGTGTAGCCCTGATTACTCACTGATAGACAAACTGACACGTTTTATTGTCTGAGTCACACACAACAATGAATGTACTTAATTTAAGGCAAGGTACGGCAGTTACAATGACTTTTTCGGCAACAAAAATAAAAAATGTGTTTTTGTCGTTTTCTAATACTTTTGTATGTATTTTATCAATAAAGTTCACTTTTATAAAATTACATACCTCTAAGTAACTTTTTGTGTGATAATAAAATGAGCCCTTATCAATTGTTAAATTCATTTTTGTTTTGAAGATGTAGGATGTGTTGGAAAATACACTCAACCCACACCACTCAACACTCAACACACCACTCATCACTCAACACATACCACTCAACACACACCACGCACACAGGAACCAGCTTAATCAAGTTATTACTAACACAAAACGGAAGTGTATGTTGTGTCTAGCTTTTGAAAGTGACGTACTCTTGTAATTCTGCATGTGACAGTGATGACATTCAGTGTAGCCCTGATTACTCACTGATCGACAAACTGACGCGTTTTATTGTCTGAGTCACACACAACAATGAATGTAGTTAATTTAAGGCATGATACGGCAGCTACAATGACGTTTTGTGGCCCCAAAAATGTGTTTTTGTCGTTTTTTCTAATACTTTTGTATGTATTTTATCAATAAAGTTCACTTTTATAACAATTACCTACCTCTAAGTAACTTTTTTGCGATAATAAAAATTAGCCACTATCTATTATTAAATCTGTTTTTTTTTTAAGACGCAGGATGTGTTGGAAAATACACTCACCACTCACCACTCAACACACACCACTCAACACACCACTCAACATACACCACTCAACACACACCAGTCAACACTCAACACACACCAGTCACACACACCAGTCACACACACACTCAGGAACCAGGTTAATCAAGTCATTACTAACACAAAACAGAAGTGTATGTTGTGTCTAGCTTTTGAAAGTGACGTACTCTTGTAATTCTGCATGTGACAGTGATGACATTCAGTGTAGCCCTGATTACTCACTGATCGACAAACTGACGCGTTTTATTGTCTGAGTCACACACAACAATGAATGTACTTAATTTAAGGCATGATACGGCAGCTACAATGACGTTTTGTGGCCAAAAAATGTGTTTTTGCCGTTTTTTTAATACGTTTGTATGTATTTTACCAATAAAGTTCACTTTTATAACAATTACATACCTTTAAGTAACATTTTTGCTATATAATAAAATGAGCCCCTATCAATTATTAAATTCGTTTTTGTGTTGAAGACGCGGGATGTGTTGGAAAATACACTAAGCACATGCCACTCAACACTCAACATACACCACATACCACTCAACTCACACCAGTCTCATGCACACACAGGAACCAGCTTAATCTTATCATTACTAACACAAAACAGAAGTGTATGTTGTGTCTAGCTTTTGAAAGTGACATATTCTTCTAATTCTGCATGTGACAGTGATGACATTCAGTGTAGCCCTGATTACTCACTGATCGACAAACTGACGCGTTTTATTGTCTGAGTCACACACAACAATGAATGTACTTAATTTAAGGCAAGATACAGCAGCTACTGTGTTTTTGTCGTTTTCTAATACTTTTGTATGTATTTTATCAATAAAGTTCACTTTTATAAAATTACATACCTCTAAGTAACTTTTTGTGTGCTAATGCCCCTATCAATTGTTAAATCCATTTTTGTTATGAAGATGCAGGATGTGTTGGAAAATACACTCAACCCACACCACTCACCACTCACCACTCAACACATACCACTCACCACTCAACACAACACTCAACACATACCACTCACCACTCAACACACCACTCATCACTCAACACAACACTCAACACATACCACTCAACACACACCATTCAACACACACCACGCACACAGGAACCAGCTTAATCAAGTCATTACTAACACAAAGCGGAAGTATATGTTGTGTCTAGCTTTTGAAAGTGACATACTCTTGTAATTCTGCATGTGACAGTGATGACATTCAGTGTAGCCCTGATTACTCACTGATCGACAAACTGACGCGTTTTATTGTCTGAGTCACACACAACAATGAATCTACTTAATTTAAGCTCCCTGTTAGCTTAATCTGTTGATTTGTTGTGATATTACAAAAGTTATGCCTTGCCAACTATTCCAAATAACTGAATAAATTATGCAATATTTTTTTTTAATGGTGCAACATTGAGTTCACACAGGTTTTAAGAATCTTTCGAGTTTATATGATCAGAGAGTGACATTGTTTGTTTATGTCACAAACTATGATACTGGCAACATTGTTGGAACATTGTTAACATTGCCTATGTATTTGTTTTTTTCAGCCGAGTTTTGATAACAACCGATGTGTGGGCTCGAGGAATCGATGTCCAGCAGGTGTCACTAGTGATCAACTATGATCTTCCGAACAACCGAGAGTTGTACATTCACAGGTGAGAGGAAGGCAGAATTAATATAAGACATGAACCCCAAAGTACCATTTTTGAAATATTTGTGTCAAGTGAAAAAGTTGATTAGTTAGATTAATTTTAGTTAGGTGTAGGATTACACTTTTTACTTTATTTTATGGTCAACCGATTTAGTGAAAATCCTGTGTAGTCAAATTGTATCATACCACCAAAGGTAAATGAGCAGGCTAAAGAAGCAGTTACAGATATGTTACTCAACCCTCGTGTTTTCCGTGTCGGTAGTAATGTCTCACTAAGCAGCGTTCCCTTGTGTAACTGTTGTGGTAATGTTCTGCAGGATTGGTCGATCGGGTCGGTTTGGTCGCAAGGGTGTCGCGATCAACTTTGTGAAAAATGACGACATCAGAATCCTCCGAGACATTGAGCAGTACTACTCCACACAGATTGACGAGATGCCTATGAATGGTATGTTCACAGTGACCATCCCATGTAACAACATATTGAAATATTATACCGTATTCGTTCTATTTATTAACTGTACATGCCCTAATTAGAATGACAGTATCCACCAGTGCTGGTGTCATGCCAATTCCCTCACATTGCAAAATTACTCCCACCTGTGTGATTCTCGCAACTAGGTGGACTACTCTGGCATTGTCTCCATGTCATACTCCTCACACCTGCTTAATTCCTCCCCTAACGCAGTCTGTCTTGGTCTCTGCTATATTTCTTATGTTATCAAGTAATTCGTTTTTTCTTGTATCGATTATGGTAACAAGGCTAATGTTTTTACAAGAAATTGTGAGACCTTGCACGTACATCTTACATTGCACAGTGTGGCAGATGGGAGTAGTATAGTTTCCCAAGTTGTAATGCTGTCCACCATACTATGGTTTAATACTACTCATTCATTGACCATTACTTTCATTTTATTACAGTTGCGGATTTGATCTGAGAAGCAACAGCAGCACACTACACTTTGTTCGATGAATCAGAGAAGATCGTCCACCATGTTCCATTGACCATCTTCAAGAGGATGAAACAGGCAGCTGTCATTTTCAGCTCCTACACACCGATTCAAAATGTCACAGTAGCTCCATGAAATTTGCTGCCGTTGAGCGGAAGCTCTAGTTGAACTAGACCGGCCATGAGTTTGTCATGTGCACAGGACAGTGGCGGCAAGGAGATGACACACTCATTGGCAGGAAACTAAGTGGCAGATGTTCGGCCATCAGTTTCTCTCCATCCTCCTCCCTGAATACACTGCCACTTACTGGCACATGTCGCTGCCTCTCATCCAGACCACAAATACAATAGACAGTGGGTTTCCTTGTTCGTACTGGAATTGTTTTTATACTGTTGGATACAGGCACAGTGTATATATATAAACACCAGTTTAAGATATCCAAAAAATGTTCTTATTGCAAGAATCAACAAGTGATGTCCCCAGCACGTTAGTGTTACGTTTGATAAAAACCACAGGTATTGTAAACGTTTCGATGAGAAAAGTATTTCCTTATAAAGTGAACTACCTTGAAGTTCACCAGTTGTTGCTCTGTTGCTGGCTTTGTCGAATGTTGCTGCATTTCACATGGACAAAAACTGTAATGACTATTCCATTGTAGTAAAACTATTTCTTGCTGGTGACTCAATCCAGGCACAATGCACACTTTTTGAAATGTTGTTTTTATTTGATGATGTTTTCCCGACACAGGTTAAGGATTTGTGTAAGATGTATTTGTACTTGTATAGAAATAAAACTTGCGACCAAAATGAAGCATGTGTACTTGTAACAATGATTTGATGTCAACTCTAATCCCAGATTTGTAGAATAATCTACTTTAGATCATTGCCTTCTCTCCCGAAGCTATGATAATTTATAAATTTATATTTTTGCTAAACATTTCCTAGAAATATTATATATTGTTCACTTAGTGAATGGAAACAATCACTTGGATCTTAGCAATATAATCTTCCAATCCACGGAGCAGTATTAGTGTCTTGGTTCTTAGAGAGCCATCTACTGGAGAAAGTTGGTTCACCACCAATTCTCTTGGTAGGAGAAAGACGAAAAACACTATAAAAAGAGGTATTTTGTCAATGTAGCGTCCATTGTAGGTCAGAAGTGAATGGGCCAAGGAAACAAGTGGACCGAAGATGGGGATTGTCTCAGATAGTCAACATCTCGTATCAGATGAGGACCTGTAAGACCCTATACACATGGTACAACACTGGTCCCATCATCACTAATTGCACAGCGACTACCGTGGTAGTGTTGTAATAAATGTTTTATTATTTTGCATCTTTGTTACAATGTTCAGTCTAATTTGCTTCAGCTCGTGTCCACCAGTAGTTTGTATCCTGTCTGGAAGAGATGATGTCCTGGTCATGGTTTGACACGAATATTGAACTAACAACTTCACTTGCTGGGTTAAAAACTGGCGAGTTAAAAACACAAGTTAGGTGTACAAAACATGACTAGTACCCAATAATGATGAGATGTTTAAAAAGAAGCATACTACATAAAACACAGACAATAATTATAACAAAAGGATTGGTTTCAATATAGTTATAACAGGTCTAAAATTATATAATATTATGTACAATTTACTTTGAAGACCACATATAATAAAAATAAGTTTGCATGAAACTATTTGAATAAATTAAACTTTAAATTGACTGCATATACGCAGTAATCAAAGCGGAAAACATTTGATTGTCAAGCAAAATCAATAGAGATAGTGTATTACCTGAAATACCAGCATCAAATATTCAGATTTTGGGTTTATCGTTATACCCACACACAAAAAATGTAAACTTATGTTTGTATCAGATAATAAATAGAGGAGTTAACGCTGTAAGTGCACTTATAGTATTGTCACTATGAATATGATGTTACTTGTTAAAAGCAGACACACTTTATACAGAAACTTTCATAATGATATTCTACTGGCCGCCTTTAATGTACATTTTTCATAACTCACTGAAAATAAGGATTTCCATTACTTGTGCTTGTTCAGGTGTTAAATAGTAACTAAAATAATCTCTACTAAAGTAGTCCAAGCACATGTGTACGTCAGGAAAATTGATATGAATACTGCACACCACCTGTCTAAAAGCACACGTTATCATGTCCAATCAGAACAAATAAGTACTGTACTTAAAATGTACAGGTGTACCAGTAAGTACAGCAGTGAACTAATGAGCGTGTCATCCAGATGATAAAACTATATTATCTGTGCATTTGTTCCCTTATCATTATATTATTATTCACCATAATCATTACATTACATTATATTTCACCATAATCACTTTATCAAAACCAACATTAATTATTTTACAAACAAGCACCAATGGCATATCACTAGCATGCAGGACAGCACATGTAACTGACCGGCTAGTACTGACCACATTCACAACTGTTCACAACCCCTAATTGATCATAATCCATAGTGAAAATGCCAGCATCAACAGCATTTTATCCTTGATGCGACAATGTCATTGACGCTATATTAGGATCCACCTGACACATGTATATAACTAACCCAACAGCATTTACATCACAAGTCTACCTTTGTTAATTCTAACGCAGACTTTTTGCAAAATGTGGGCAACTTAATAACAACACTTCTGCTTGCCAGTTAACGAAGTTATACTGCTACTGAAGATACTACTTTAAATCGAAACCAAATATTACTACGAACTAATATCGAGTACCTGACCACAACAACATGTCATCACACTGTCACAGGAAGATGAGCACAATATGTTCTCGGGAAGTTGCTAAAGTGACCTGGCGGGAATGACATCATAACGTTGACGTTTCACTGACTATTGTTACATCTTCTGCCACCAGGATAACTCGACCATGTCGCGTGTCTTTAGCACCTCACAGGTTGAAGAGGTCCTTGGCTCTGTCGGCGACCATCTTTGCGATGGCGAGTGAAGACGTTGCCGCGGGCGACGGGGCATTGCGTACGTGCAGCATGCGACTGCCGATGGACCCAGTGCCCTTGTCAAACACAAAGTCATCGACCAGCTTGCCATCGGGACCGAGAGCCTGAGCTCGCACTCCTGCCTTGCCACTGGAAGTAACAACCACAGCCATCTCAGTCACTCAGTGTCACAGCCATCTCAGTGACTCAGTGTCACAGCCTCTCAGTCTCAGCTATGTACAATGTGAACAACTGTCATTTGAAAATAACTGCCTCATATTTTTTACTGAATTCCACATTCTATACATAAATTATACATTAATCTGGTGACTTGATGTATAGCGAATGGAATCCAATCAAGTGTCACTATGAATCATGCTACAAATTGTTCTTATATCACACAAACCCCACTAGATTTAGCTAGAAATATGCCTCAGACCAAACAAACATGTGATTCGATTGCTATAAGTTTAAGTAATCAGTGTTAGTTTAAGTAAATAATTCCAGAATAATCTGCATGCATTTCTACCAAAACACACATTTTTAGACAAGTCACAAGTTGGCCTGAACTGGTGCACTGTTTGAGAGGACACTTACAACTCAACGTCGGAGACCTTCAGCTTTGGTATGAATCTCTGCAGCTGCTTCACTTGAGCCGTCAGAGAGAAACTACAATACAGCTGATCGGCTGCGTAGGCGAAGTTCGAGAATATCAACTTCCAAAGCCCACTGAAAACACACGCTAACACGATTAGTGACCCAATTTGTACTGATATTCTAGTATGCTTTCAAAAAGAAGACTATCACTAATAACAATAATTATTATAAGCAACAAATGACTCAAGAATATGCATACAATGGTGAGACGTCAAGCAGGAAAACAGAAATGTAACAGTTCAGTTCAGAAATGTAACACTTTATTGTTCACTCCATCCACCAGAGTTATTTGTCATGTTTAAGGAACATCATATATTGCAACTATCTCTACATAAATATAGTCAATCTGCTAAATAAAGTGTAACAAATACATAGCAACTGAAGTTCTAAATTCTAGGGCTACACATGAGAAATATCACATACAATGAGAAACAGCTAAGGGAACCAACTATAATTAGGCTTCACAGGCCAGTTCATAAGCACACATATAAACTAGTTTCCTAACGTGGGATCTTCTTTAAATAACGTAGTCAATGACTGTTTCAAAACATAGCTTAGTTATGTACATAAAAGTGTCTACTGTGAGCATGTTGTAGTCTTACCCGAATGTCATGGAATCAGCAAAGTCGAGGGGGTTGAAGTCTTTGAAGCGGTAGCCCTCTCTCTTGAAGGCCAAAATTGCATTGGGGCCCAGCCACACGTCTCCGTTCATTCGAGGCGTGAAATGTACCCCAAGGAACGGAAGACTGGGGTCAGGTACCTAGGTCACATGACAATATCAGGACTAAGATTAACACGGATGCAATCTCATGCGTTGTATGAGTGGATGAGGATGTGCATGTGTGATATCAGTAACATGTATGTACGTGAATTTAGTTTGAAAAAATGATACAGTAGATGACCAGAGTGAAGAGTGGGAATAAATACAACTATCAAGTGACTACATTGTGGGTTCTCACAACTGAATAATGAACTGCTTTCACCCAGATAGGGAGTTAATACGACTATCTCACATGGTCACTTGCACTGGATGACCATATCATAATGTCAACAATACACTGTGTTAGGTCCATTGTCATACTAAAAATTAGAGCATTTCATGTGACATGTATAAATGGTTTTACATGCTCAAAATCCTCAGGGTTCAGTTAACAATTGACAATCCCCAAGAAGACATCTAAATGTTCATCACTTACTGTGTGAGGTCACTACTTACTGGGTAGATGTCACTGTGTGTGAAGTCACTACTTACTGGGTAGATGTCACTGTGTGTGAGGTCACTACTTACTGGGTAGATGTCACTGTGTGTGAGGTCACTACTTACTGGGTAGATGTCACTGCGTGTGAGGTCACTACTTACTGGGTAGATGTCACTGCGGGTGAGGTCACTACTTACTGGGTAGATGTCACTGTGTGTGAGATCTCTACTTACTGGGTAGATGTCACTGTGTGTGAAGTCACTACTTACTGGGGAGATGTCACTGCGGGTGAGGTCACTACTTACTGGGTAGATGTCACTGCGGGTGAGGTCACTACTTACTGGGTAGATGTCACTGCGGGTGAGGTCACTACTTACTGGGTAGATGTCACTGTGTGTGAGATCTCTACTTACTGGGTAGATGTCACTGTGTGTGAAGTCACTACTTACTGGGGAGATGTCACTGCGGGTGAGATCTCTACTTACTGGGTAGATGTCACTGCGTGTGAGGTCACTACTTACTGGGTAGATGTCACTGCGTGTGAGGTCACTACTTACTGGGTAGATGTCACTGCGTGTGAGGTCACTACTTACTGGGTAGATGTCACTGCGTGTGAGGTCACTACTTACTGGGTAGATGTCACTGCGGGTGAGATCTCTACTTACTGGGTAGATGTCACTGTGTGTGAAGTCACTACTTACTGGGGAGATGTCACTGTGTGTGAGGTCACTACTTACTGGGTAGATGTCACTGCGTGTGAGGTCACTACTTACTGGGTAGATGTCACTGCGTGTGAGGTCACTACTTACTGGGTAGATGTCACTGCGGGTGAGATCTCTACTTACTGGGTAGATGTCACTGTGTGTGAAGTCACTACTTACTGGGGAGATGTCACTGTGTGTGAGGTCACTACTTACTGGGTAGATGTCACTGCGGGTGAGATCTCTACTTACTGGGTAGATGTCACTGCGTGTGAGGTCACTACTTACTGGGTAGATGTCACTGCGTGTGAGGTCACTACTTACTGGGGAGATGTCACTGTGTGTGAGATCTCTACTTACTGGGTAGATGTCACTGCGTGTGAAGTCACTACTTACTGGGTAGATGTCACTGCGTGTGAGGTCACTACTTACTGGGTAGATGTCACTGCGTGTGAGGTCACTACTTACTGGGTAGATGTCACTGCGTGTGAGGTCACTACTTACTGGGTAGATGTCACTGCATGTGAGGTCACTACTTACTGGGTAGATGTCACTGCATGTGAGGTCACTACTTACTGGGTAGATATCACTGCGTGTGAGGTCACTACTTACTGGGTAGATGTCACTGCGTGTGAGGTCACTACTTACTGGGTAGATGTCACTGCGTGTGAGGTCACTACTTACTGGGTAGATGTCACTGCGTGTGAGGTCACTACTTACTGGGTAGATGTCACTGTGTGTGAGGTCACTACTTACTGGGTAGATGTCACTGCGTGTGAGGTCACTACTTACTGGGTAGATGTTAGTGTGCACGAGGTCTTTTGCTTTGTCCTTCAGCTTCAGGTACTCCCCCCGGAATGGTACAATCTTGGGGTTGCTGGAGCAGCCGGAGTAGGCCGCCACACGGTCGGAGTGGAGGCCTGCGCACGAGATCACGTACTTCGCACGGACCCTAAGATGGTCAAAGAAGACGTTCTGAAAGCATAATTAATAGTATGATAATTAATGAGTTTAACAAATGCCACCAGCATGTGAACCACGGAAGTTGTTCAATGTAAATGTGTGTGAAAACTGCACAGAAAATAATGTCTGTCAATGCTGCAGAAATCATAGAAATATTTTAATAAGGTTGACTTCTTAGCACCACCCTCAACAATTGTGACTAGACACATACTATGTTGACCCCCTTCTACTGTGACCAGACATTTACTGTGTTGACCCCTTCTTTCTACTGTGACCAGACACGTACTGTGTTGACCCCTTCTATTGTGACCGGACACGTACTTGTTGACCCCCTTCTATTGTAACCAGACACGTACTGTGTTGACCCCTTCTATTGTGACCAGACACGTACTATGTTGACCCCTTCTATTGTGACCAGACACTTACTGTGTTGACCCCTTCTATTGCGACCAGACACTAACTGTGTTGACCTCTTCTACTGTGACCAGACACTAACTGTGTTGACCCCTTCTATTGTGACCAGACACTTACTGTGTTGACCCCTTCTATTGCGACCATACATGTACTGTGTTGACCCCTTCTACTGTGACCAGACCCTTACTGTGTTGACCCCTTCTATTGTGACCAGACACGTACTGTGTTGACCCTTTCTACTGTGACCAGACACTTACTGTGTTGACCCCTTCTACTGTGACCGGACACTTACTGTGTTGACCCCTTCTATTGTGACTAGATGTATACTGTGTTGACCCCTTCTATTGTGACCAGACACTTACTGTGTTGACCCCTTCTATTGTGACCTGACACTTACTGTGTTGACCCCTTCTATTGTGACCAGACACTTACTGTGTTGACCCCTTCTAATGTGACCGGACATTTACTGTGTTGACCCCTTCTAATGTGACCGGACACTTACTGTGTTGACCCCTTCTATTGTGACCGGGTAGTCAGAGCGGTTCACTGACTCGGAGAAGCCGGTCACTTTAAAGCCCATGTGTATCTTGCCTCCCCTCTCCCTGTAGGTGTGAGCCAGGGACTGTGTCACCAAGGTGTAGTCTATGATGCCAGTGTGTGGGGAGTAGAGAGCTCTCAGCGCCTGGGAAAAGAAAACATCACGGTCAACATGCACCAGTTGTAAGACAGCGCAAGTGCATTAACCTGATGTAAATATGACGCAGCAGAAACATGGCCGTTTAGTTGGCACAACTGAAACCTTTAGGTAAAACACTAAAAATTTGTCACATCTGTTATCATGGTGAAACTCCACATCTGCTCCAGCCAGATCTCACATAAACCTGACACATCAATGCATTGTAGTTGACATCATTCTTGTTACTTTTTGAATACACTAGCAACAACACCAAACCTCCAGATGGATCAGTAGTTTGTAACTGGCTCTAGGTTACTCTTCACATGCAAGCAAGCAACCAAGCCTGTCATTTGATAGTATCTGCCATCTAGAAGTGAGTCAGATGTTTCAATACATACTGAAGACAGTTCAGTAGATGATTTACAACTTTGACATATTTAATTAAAGAGATCATTTGGCCATTCCCTTACACTGTTGTGAGCTCTTTAGCCCAATTTTTGTACTTAAAGTAAATTTTGCTCCTTAACCATGATCTATCTGGTACGTGTATTGAAAACACCAGGCTACATCACTGGGAAACTTTCGCCAGTGCATAGCTTGAAGCAGAGACCCAACCACCTATCAATAGATGGATACAACCTGTTGTGGAGGGGCTCAGGTGGGTGGACAGGTAAACAAAAGGAGCAACAAATGCCATTGTCAGTTATGCCTTGAAAATGGGTGTCGCATGTGTAGTTGTTGTTTTGTTTCCGGTCATAAAACACACCTCAACTGTCGTGTATGACGTGTCCACCAAAAGTGTGACTGGCAAAAATGTTATCCTGCATAAGCTCCTTAGTGATATGGCAATGTGATTTTTTCATTTTGAAAACGCCCCTTATATTTGAAAATAGATTCTGTTTAAAGATGAGTTTTCTCATGAGTTCAGCAGTTTCATGAAAGAGTCCCCAGAACTGATACTCCACCGTGCAGTTCGGCTCGATGTCCTTGACCTCCTCTGGATTCAGCATGCGTACGTCTGCCACATTGTTCTTCTGTGACCTGTCGTAAAGGTCGTCCAGTCTGGGCAGCTCCATCGGTTCAACGGCCACTATCAGCTACAACATGCAGCTTCTAAATCAGACAGCCTTAGTGGTAACACTGCTCATGAAAGGTCACTAGTTTGTCAACTGTCACAACTACTGGTACTTTACTCTGACTTAGTTCAGTGTATCACATTTATGAGGAAAACATACTTGGTGTTGAAATGTGAGATTGTAAGGTGTGCCTTCTGCCAAAATAACAAAACTAATGAAACCTGACCAAGTTAGCTTGTGTTTCACTGTGGAGGGTCACAATTCTTAGGGTTTATTTATGTGATCACGACTGCCAACCAGGTGCTGTATAGTACCAAACTGCCCACTGCCCACTGCCCACACCAACCAATTTAAGAACTGATATTTTGTAAAGGCACCAGTAGTCTGGACTTAACTAAATGAGAAACAAGTTCAAGTTGAAACCATTACTGATTTCATCTGTGTATCTTGCACACTCAATAACATGCACACACCATACAGCCACACACCACCCAGACACACACCACCCAGCTACACACCACCCAGCCACACACCACCCAGACACACACCACACACCACCCAGACACACACCACCCAGCCACACACCACCCAGAAACACACCACCCAGCCACACACCACACACCACCCAGACACACACCACCCAGCTACACACCACCCAGACACACACCCTCAGCCACACACCACCCAGCCACATACCACCCAGACACACACCACCCAGACACACACCACCCAGACACACACCACCCAGACACACACCCTCAGCCACACACCACCCAGCCACATACCACCCAGACACACACCACCCAGACACACACCACCCAGACACACACCACCCAGACACACACCACCTAGCCACATACCACCCAGACACACACCACCCAGACACACACCACCCAGCCACACACCACCCAGCTACAAACCACCCAGACACACACCACCCAGACACACACCACCCAGACACACACCCTCAGCCACACACCACCCAGCTACACACCACCCAGACACACACCACCCAGACACACACCACCCAGCCACATACCACCCAGACACACACCACCCAGACACACACCCTCAGCCACACACCACCCAGCCACATACCACCCAGACACACACCACCCAGACACACACCACCCAGACACACACCACCCAGCCACACACCACCCAGCCACACACCACCCAGCCACACACCACCCAGACACACACCACCCAGCCACACACCACCCAGCCACATACCACCCAGACACACACCACCCAGCCACATCCCACCCAGACACACACCACCCAGACACACACCACCCAGCCACACACCACCCAGCCACACACCACCCAGACACACACCACCCAGACACACACCACCCAGCTACACACCACCCAGCCACACACCACCCAGCCACACACCACCCAGGCACACACCACCCAGCCACACACCACCCAGCCACACACCACCCAGACACACACCACCCAGCCACACACCACCCAGCCACATACCACCCAGACACACACCACCCAGCCACATACCACCCAGACACACACCACCCAGACACACACCACCCAGCAACACACCACCCAACCACACACCACCCAGACACACACCACCCAGCCACATACCACCCAGACACACACCACCCAGCCACACACCACCCAGACACACACCACCCAGACACACACCACCCAGCCACACACTACCCAGACACACACCACCCAGCCACACACCACCCAGCCACACACCACCCAGACACACACCACCCAGCCACACACCACCCAGACACACACCACCCAGACACACACCACCCAGCCACACACCACCCAGCCACACACCAGCCAGCCACACACCACCCAGACACACACCACCCAGCCACACACCACCCAGCCACACACCACCCAGACACACACCACCCAGCCACACACCACCCAGACACACACCACCCAGACACACACCACCCAGACACACACCACCCAGACACACACCATCCAACCACACCACCCAGACACACACCACCCAGACACACACCACCCAGCCACACACCACCCAGCCACACACCACCCAGCCACACACCACCCAGACACACACCACCCAGACACACACCACCCAGACACACAACCTCAGCCACACCCCACCCAGCCACATACCACCCAGACACACACCACCCAGACACACACCACCCAGACACACACCACCCAGACACACACCCTCAGCCACATACCACCCAGACACACACCACCCAGACACACACCACCCAGACACACACCACCCAGCCACATACCACCCAGACACACACCACCCAGACACACACCACCCAGCCACACACCACTCAGCTACAAACCACCCAGACACACACCACCCAGACACACACCACCCAGACACACACCCTCAGCCACACACCACTCAGCTACACACCACCCAGACACACACCACCCAGACACACACCACCCAGCCACATACCACCCAGACACACACCACCCAGACACACACCCTCAGCCACACACCACACAGCCACATACCACCCAGACACACACCACCCAGACACACACCACCCAGCCACACACCACCCAGCCACACACCACCACCACCCAGACACACACCACCCAGCCACATACCACCCAGACACACACCACCCAGCCACATACCACCCAGACACACACCACCCAGACACACCCCACCCAGCCACACACCACCCAGCCACACACCACCCAGACACACACCACCCAGACACACACCACCTAGCCACACACCACCCAGCCACACACCACCCAGCCACACACCACCCAGCCACACACCACCCAGACACACACCACCCAGACAGACACACACCACCCAGACACACACCACCCAGACACACACCACCCAGACACACACCATCCAACCACACACCACCCAGACACACACCACCCAGCCACACACCACCCAGCCACACACCACCCAGCCACACACCACCCAGCCACACACCACCCAGAAACACACCACCCAGCCACACACCACCCAGCCACACACCACCCAGACACACACCACCCAGCCACACACCACCCAGCCACATACCACCCAGACACACACCACCCAGCCACACACCACCCAGACACACACCACCCAGACACACACCACCCAGCCACACACCACCCAGACACACACCACCCAGCCACACACCACCCAGCCACACACCACCCAGACACACACCACCCAGCCACACACCACCCAGACACACACCACCCAGACACACACCACCCAGCCACACACCACCCAGCCACACACCACCCAGCCACACACCACCCAGCCACACACCACCCAGCCACACACCACCCAGACACACACCACCCAGCCACACACCACCCAGCCACACACCACCCAGCCACACACCACCCAACCACACACCACCCAGCCACACACCACCCAGACACACACCACCCAGCCACACACCACCCAGCCACACACCACCCAGCCACATACCACCCAGACACACACCACCCAGACACACACCACCCAGCAACACACCACCCAACCACACACCACCCAGACACACACCACCCAGCCACATACCACCCAGACACACACCACCCAGCCACACACCACCCAGACACACACCAGCCAGCCACACACCACCCAGACACACACCACCCAGACACACACCACCCAGCCACACACCACCCAGCCACACACCACCCAGCCACACACCACCCACACACACACCACCCAGCCACACACCACCCAGACACACACCACCCAGACACACACCACCCAGACACACACCATCCAACCACACCACCCAGACACACACCACCCAGACACACACCACCCAGCCACACACCACCCAGCCACACACCACCCAGACACACACCACCCAGCCACACACCACCCAGACACACACCACCCAGACACACACCACCCAGACACACACCCTCAGCCACACACCACCCAGCCACATACCACCCAGACACACACCACCCAGACACACACCACCCAGACACACACCACCCAGACACACACCCTCAGGCACACACCACCCAGCCACACACCACCCAGCTACAAACCACCCAGACACACACCACCCAGACACACACCACCCAGACACACACCCTCAGCCACACACCACCCAGCTACACACCACCCAGACACACACCACCCAGACACACACCACCCAGCCACATACCACCCAGACACACACCACCCAGACACACACCCTCAGCCACACACCACCCAGCCACACACCACCCAGACACACACCACCCAGCCACACACCACCCAGACACACACCACCCAGACACACACCACCCAGCCACACACCACCCAGACACACACCACCCAGACACACACCACCCAGCCACATACCACCCAGACACACACCACCCAGACACACACCACCCAGCCACACACCACTCAGCTACAAACCACCCAGACACACACCACCCAGACACACACCACCCAGACACACACCCTCAGCCACACACCACTCAGCTACACACCACCCAGACACACACCACCCAGACACACACCACCCAGCCACATACCACCCAGACACACACCACCCAGACACACACCCTCAGCCACACACCACACAGCCACATACCACCCAGACACACACCACCCAGACACACACCACCCAGCCACACACCACCCAGCCACACACCACCACCACCCAGACACACACCACCCAGCCACATACCACCCAGACACACACCACCCAGCCACATACCACCCAGACACACACCACCCAGACACACCCCACCCAGCCACACACCACCCAGCCACACACCACCCAGACACACACCACCCAGACACACACCACCTAGCCACACACCACCCAGCCACACACCACCCAGCCACACACCACCCAGCCACACACCACCCAGACACACACCACCCAGACAGACACACACCACCCAGACACACACCACCCAGACACACACCACCCAGACACACACCATCCAACCACACACCACCCAGACACACACCACCCAGCCACACACCACCCAGCCACACACCACCCAGCCACACACCACCCAGCCACACACCACCCAGAAACACACCACCCAGCCACACACCACCCAGCCACACACCACCCAGACACACACCACCCAGCCACACACCACCCAGCCACATACCACCCAGACACACACCACCCAGCCACACACCACCCAGACACACACCACCCAGACACACACCACCCAGCCACACACCACCCAGACACACACCACCCAGCCACACACCACCCAGCCACACACCACCCAGACACACACCACCCAGCCACACACCACCCAGACACACACCACCCAGACACACACCACCCAGCCACACACCACCCAGCCACACACCACCCAGCCACACACCACCCAGCCACACACCACCCAGCCACACACCACCCAGACACACACCACCCAGCCACACACCACCCAGCCACACACCACCCAGCCACACACCACCCAACCACACACCACCCAGCCACACACCACCCAGACACACACCACCCAGCCACACACCACCCAGCCACACACCACCCAGCCACATACCACCCAGACACACACCACCCAGACACACACCACCCAGCAACACACCACCCAACCACACACCACCCAGACACACACCACCCAGCCACATACCACCCAGACACACACCACCCAGCCACACACCACCCAGACACACACCAGCCAGCCACACACCACCCAGACACACACCACCCAGACACACACCACCCAGCCACACACCACCCAGCCACACACCACCCAGCCACACACCACCCACACACACACCACCCAGCCACACACCACCCAGACACACACCACCCAGACACACACCACCCAGACACACACCATCCAACCACACCACCCAGACACACACCACCCAGACACACACCACCCAGCCACACACCACCCAGCCACACACCACCCAGACACACACCACCCAGCCACACACCACCCAGACACACACCACCCAGACACACACCACCCAGACACACACCCTCAGCCACACACCACCCAGCCACATACCACCCAGACACACACCACCCAGACACACACCACCCAGACACACACCACCCAGACACACACCCTCAGGCACACACCACCCAGCCACACACCACCCAGCTACAAACCACCCAGACACACACCACCCAGACACACACCACCCAGACACACACCCTCAGCCACACACCACCCAGCTACACACCACCCAGACACACACCACCCAGACACACACCACCCAGCCACATACCACCCAGACACACACCACCCAGACACACACCCTCAGCCACACACCACCCAGCCACACACCACCCAGACACACACCACCCAGCCACACACCACCCAGACACACACCACCCAGACACACACCACCCAGCCACACACCACCCAGACACACACCACCCAGCCACACACCACCCAGCCACACACCACCCAGACACACACCACCCAGCCACACACCACCCAGACACACACCACCCAGACACACACCACCCAGCCACACACCACCCAGCCACACACCACCCAGCCACACACCACCCAGCCACACACCACCCAGCCACACACCACCCAGACACACACCACCCAGCCACACACCACCCAGCCACACACCACCCAGCCACACACCACCCAACCACACACCACCCAGCCACACACCACCCAGACACACACCACCCAGCCACACACCACCCAGACACACACCACCCAGCCACATACCACCCAGACACACACCACCCAGACACACACCACCCAGCAACACACCACCCAACCACACACCACCCAGACACACACCACCCAGCCACATACCACCCAGACACACACCACCCAGCCACACACCACCCAGACACACACCAGCCAGCCACACACCACCCAGACACACACCACCCAGACACACACCACCCAGCCACACACCACCCAGCCACACACCACCCAGCCACACACCACCCAGACACACACCACCCAGCCACACACCACCCAGACACACACCACCCAGACACACACCACCCAGACACACACCACCCAGACACACACCATCCAACCACACCACCCAGACACACACCACCCAGACACACACCACCCAGCCACACACCACCCAGCCACACACCACCCAGACACACACCACCCAGCCACACACCACCCAGACACACACCACCCAGACACACACCACCCAGACACACACCCTCAGCCACACACCACCCAGCCACATACCACCCAGACACACACCACCCAGACACACACCACCCAGACACACACCACACAGCCACATACCACCCAGACACACACCACCCAGACACACACCACCCAGACACACACCACCCAGCCACACACCACCCAGACACACACCACCCAGACACACACCACCCAGCCACACACCACCCAGCCACACACCACCCAGCCACACACCACCCAGACACACACCACCCAGCCACACACCACCCAGCCACATACCACCCAGACACACACCACCCAGCCACATCCCACCCACACACACACCACCCAGACACACACCACCCAGCCACACACCACCCAGCCACACACCACCCAGACACACACCACCCAGACACACACCACCCAGCCACACACCACCCAGACACACACCACCCAGACACACACCACCCAGACACACACCACCCAGACACACACCACCCAGACACACACCACCCAGACACACACCACCCAGACACACACCACCCAGACACACACCACCCAGACACACACCACCCAGACACACACCACCCAGACACACACCATCCAACCACACACCACCCAGACACACACCACCCAGACACACACCACCCAGCCACACACCACCCAGACACACACCACCCAGACACACACCACCCAGACACACACCACCCAGCCACACACCACCCAGACACACACCACCCAGACACACACCACCCAGCCACACACCACCCAGCCACACACCACCCAGCCACACACCACCCAGACACACACCACCCAGCCACACACCACCCAGCCACATACCACCCAGACACACACCACCCAGCCACATCCCACCCAGACACACACCACCCAGACACACACCACCCAGCCACACACCACCCAGCCACACACCACCCAGACACACACCACCCAGACACACACCACCCAGCCACACACCACCCAGACACACACCACCCAGACACACACCACCCAGACACACACCACCCAGACACACACCACCCAGACACACACCACCCAGACACACACCACCCAGACACACACCACCCAGACACACACCACCCAGACACACACCACCCAGACACACACCACCCAGACACACACCATCCAACCACACACCACCCAGACACACACCACCCAGACACACACCACCCAGCCACACACCACCCAGACACACACCATCCAACCACACACCACCCAGACACACACCACCCAGCCACACACCACCCAGACACACACCATCCAACCACACACCACCCAGCCACACACCACCCAGACACACACCATCCAACCACACACCACCCAGCCACACACCACCCAGACACACACCACCCAGACACACACCATCCAACCACACACCACCCAGCTACACACCACCCAGCTACACACCACCCAGCCACACACCATCCAACCACACACCATCCAACCACACACCACCCAGACACACACCACCCAGACACACACCACCCAGACACACACCACCCAGCCACACACCACCCAGACACACACCATCCAACCACACACCACCCAGACACACACCACCCAGCCACACACCACCCAGACACACACCATCCAACCACACACCACCCAGCCACACACCACCCAGACACACACCATCCAACCACACACCACCCAGCCACACACCACCCAGACACACACCACCCAGACACACACCACCCAGCCACACACCACCCAGACACACACCACCCAGACACACACCACCCAGCCACACACCACCCAGCCACACACCACCCAGACACACACCATCCAACCACACACCACCCAGCCACACACCACCCAGCCACACACCACCCAGACACACACCACCCAGCCACACACCACCCAGCCACACACCACCCAGACACACACCACCCAGACACACACCACCCAGACACACACCACCCAGACACACACCATCCAACCACACACCACCCAGACACACACCACCCAGACACACACCACCCAGCCACACACCACCCAGACACACACCATCCAACCACACACCACCCAGACACACACCACCCAGCCACACACCACCCAGACACACACCATCCAACCACACACCACCCAGCCACACACCACCCAGACACACACCATCCAACCACACACCACCCAGCCACACACCACCCAGACACACACCACCCAGACACACACCATCCAACCACACACCACCCAGCTACACACCACCCAGCTACACACCACCCAGCCACACACCATCCAACCACACACCATCCAACCACACACCACCCAGACACACACCACCCAGACACACACCACCCAGACACACACCACCCAGCCACACACCACCCAGACACACACCATCCAACCACACACCACCCAGACACACACCACCCAGCCACACACCACCCAGACACACACCATCCAACCACACACCACCCAGCCACACACCACCCAGACACACACCATCCAACCACACACCACCCAGCCACACACCACCCAGACACACACCACCCAGCCACACACCACCCAGCCACACACCACCCAGACACACACCACCCAGACACACACCACCCAGCCACACACCACCCAGCCACACACCACCCAGACACACACCATCCAACCACACACCACCCAGCCACACACCACCCAGACACACACCACCCAGCCACACACCACCCAGCCACACACCACCCAGCCACACACCACCCAGACACACACCACCCAGCCACACACCATCCAGCCACACACCACCCAGACACACACCACCCAGACACACACCACCCAGACACACACCACCCAGACACACACCACCCAGACACACACCATCCAACCACACACCACCCAGACACACACCACCCAGACACACACCACCCAGCCACACACCACCCAGACACACACCATCCAACCACACACCACCCAGCCACACACCACCCAGACACACACCACCCAGCCACACACCACCCAGCCACACACCACCCAGACACACACCACCCAGACACACACCACCCAGCCACACACCACCCAGCCACACACCACCCAGACACACACCACCCAGACACACACCATCCAACCACACACCACCCAGACACACACCACCCAGACACACACCACCCAGCCACACACCACCCAGACACACACCATCCAACCACACACCACCCAGACACACACCACCCAGCCACACACCACCCAGACACACACCATCCAACCACACACCACCCAGCCACACACCACCCAGACACACACCATCCAACCACACACCACCCAGCCATACACCACCCAGACACACACCACCCAGACACACACCATCCAACCACACACCACCCAGCTACACACCACCCAGCTACACACCACCCAGCCACACACCATCCAACCACACACCATCCAACCACACACCACCCAGACACACACCACCCAGACACACACCACCCAGACACACACCACCCAGCCACACACCACCCAGACACACACCATCCAACCACACACCACCCAGACACACACCACCCAGCCACACACCACCCAGACACACACCATCCAACCACACACCACCCAGCCACACACCACCCAGACACACACCATCCAACCACACACCACCCAGCCACACACCACCCAGACACACACCACCCAGACACACACCATCCAACCACACACCACCCAGCTACACACCACCCAGCCACACACCACCCAGCCACACACCACCCAGTTACACACCACCCAGACACACACCACCCAGACACACACCACCCAGCCACACACCACCCAGCCACACACCACCCAGCCACACACCACCCAGCCACACACCACCCAGCCACACACCACCCAGCCACACACCACCCAGACACACACCACCCAGACACACACCACCCAGCCACACACCACCCAGTTACACACCACCCAGCCACACACCACCCAGTTACACACCACCCAGCCACACACCACCCAGCCACACACCACCCAGCCACACACCACCCAGACACACACCATCCAACCACACACCACCCAGCCACACACCACCCAGCCACACACCACCCAGACACACACCACCCAGACACACACCACCCAGCCACACACCACCCAGCTACACACCACCCAGCCACACACCACCCAGCCACACACCACCCAGCCACACACCACCCAGACACACACCATCCAACCACACACCACCCAGCCACACACCACCCAGCCACACACCACCCAGCCACACACCACCCAGACACACACCACCCAGCCACACACCACCCAGCCACACACCACCCAGACACACACCACCCAGCCACACACCACCCAGACACACACCACCCAGCCACACACCACCCAGACACACACCATCCAACCACACACCACCCAGCCACATATCATAGCCAATATTCACATCCAAACAACTGGTGTATTTGTAAGTATTGTACCTTGCCACATTTCTTGTAGGGTACATTGTTGGCGTCACAGTACTGGTACATGAGGGCCGAACCCTCGACACACAGCTTTGCCTTGAGGGTGCCGGGCAGGTAGTAGATGCCGGCATGGATCACCCCACTGTTGTTACCCGTCTGGTGCGCCGCTGTCACATGTCAATCAATAGATGAGTCAGTTGACAACCTGTCAATCAATCTTCAAGTCAATTACGAACCAATCACTGACTGAGCACACTTATAATTCTTATAAATTTATTCCAATAAAAATTCAGGAAATAAATGGCTATATATTCTATTATATAGCATTTAATATGGTTACAAATTTGCATTCACAGTTAAGTTTTGTAAATTACATGATCTCATAATTTTAATTTTTTATATTTAATTGGTTACTTGTAATTTATAACTACATGGCTAACTTACTACATAATATGTGACAGTTATCATATGTGATGTGTTCTAATGAAACCAGTCGTCTGTCAGCGAACTTGATTTCAAGAAAACACCGCATAAACATGTAACAATGATTTCCAATGATTTTGACTTTTTGACACCAAAGTATACTTTGATATGTTTTCTGTCAATTGGTAATGCTTATTTCTCATTTATATTATTATTTAGTACATTGTTTAGCCTTTTACAAACACTATGTAACATTTCACAAATGAATTTCGTAAACACAGAACCGATATTTGCACTTGTTCAAGTCGCATTCTTCGGAGTTTCCCTCAAACCATAGTGGACATATTTGGTACTATGGGAGAGCCCGGAATGCCCTCTTTCAGATTCTTTTTGCAGGAATCCCACTGGCGTCAACTTGAGCCAATAGCAGCGCTTTTGCGTGAGACCTATCTGTAAACAAACATCACTGGACGCGGGGCAGGGCTGATAGTGAGCCCCTGATTGGTTTAGAGCTGTGAGCGCAAGCGCAGGGCGCACTCACTAACTGTATACAAGCCTGATCGATTGGGTCGCAGCTAGAAAACATTGCTAAATACTCGGATTATGTTGTAATAATTTCAGTAAGCAGTTAGCACGATATATCTTCGACAATGAACATTACTAGGAAGTTTATTCCAAAAGTATCAAATCGAGTAATAGAAGGAAAACGGCCGATTTTAGAACAACAATGTACTCAATCGTGTACTTACGTGACCACGAATTTCAAGTGTGCTTTTCTCCGTTTGAAACTTTCTACCCCAGGCATGTTCAGCATCCAATAAATTTGGCTGTGTGTGAGATAGGTCCATGATTTTGCACTGTGGAAAGCTTAATAATTATTTTTGACATACGACTCATTTCGTTAGAACACATCACATATAAGCATGCTTATCTTTGTGTGTGCAAAACTGTATTGAGCAGACACTTTGTACATCACGTGAAAATATATTGTACATTTATATCTGTACTATAACTATGGCATAATAGTAGACAAGATGCATGTCTTTGGCGATACATATGTATCAGCAATGGTGCAAACCAGTACAGCAATTTACTTACCAACTGTGGTCTCTTTATCGAGAACAGCATATGTGAGGTTGGGATAGCGACTGATCATCTCCACAGCTGTCCCCAGGCCCACAATTCCTGTTCCCACAATGACCACATCGTACTCAGCCACTCCATCATCAGGTCTGCAACAAACATTCCCAATGATGGAATGCATCAAACATGGCACAGAATGAGAAAAAAGTTACCCTGCCAGAGATATAACAATACTGTCATGGCTTTGGGCCTTAAGTGTTGAGAATTTTAAACTCTGTAATGTAAACAAATTTGCATTAATCCTGTCAACATAATTATTTTGTGTAATTATATGCTTACATTTAATTACAAATAGGGTAAGCCTGTTTTAGTAATCATTTATAATCATCACAACATATCTAAACAATTACTCTGCATATGCGGAGTTTCTAGTTTGGGCTCTCCATATGCTATTTGTATAAGGCATGGTCGTGAATATTCAGGTGAGTTCACCAGGTTTCGATTTTATCCCACAAGTTCACTGTTTTGAATGCATGGTTCACTGCGCAAGCATGAATATTCATTATAATCGGGCTGCATAATTAATCGCGCAATTTGGTACAGATAACACCCAAGTTATGCATAGATTTGCAAGACAAAACTAGAAGAGAACGTATTCATGTGAAATTATCAAGTTTTATATATTACATTTCAAATGTATATAAAGTGACAAAGAATCACTTTTACATAAATATGCCTGGGATAATGTTGAATGATGGAACTTAGGGCACTTGTGTAGAATCAGGACTCACCTCAATTTTGCTGTTGCAAGTGTATCTTTACCTACATTTGATATTGCAACGCATTAATTCAATCATTCAGCATCATCCCAGGGATATTCATACTACATAAATATTGTGTCTTGTACACCTATGAGACACAAATAGCACCCCGATTTGTGCGGCCATGTGTTACTGCACCATGCACTTAAAATGTGCGATACAGCCATTGATACTGCACTATGTACTTGCACGATTATTGCACTTAAAATGTGCAGCCAACACAGTTTGTTTATACCGACCGTAATCTGTTTGGGCTCAAATCGGCTCCAAGATGTAAAATTTGTCAAACCTAATTTCATAAATATACCTGGAATGTTGCTGAATGACTATCACAATGACGTATTAAATGTAGGCAAATATGCAGTTATAATAAATTAATAATAGAAAAATATAGCCATTTTGAGGTGGGTCCAGATTCTGTACATGTGCGGCAAAATCAACATGGGTCCGGATACGAGAAAATGGTAATCTTCCAGTTAACTGGCCAAAAGTCCTCAATTACTAAAGGGCCTTTTCAAAACGTTTTTTACTTGCTTTTTGTGTGTTTGGAATGTCATTCTACATCATTTCTGGTACAAAAAAGCCAAATATTATTTTCTTTAATTGTATTTTAAACCAATTTAATTCCGTTGAATTGATATAATCAAGCTGATGCCACCAGACATGGGGTCAAATACATTTGTATTTGTATTTGAAAGTATTTAAATACTTTTGTTAAAGTATTTGTATTTGACATTTAGGAATTGAAAGTATTTGTATTTGTATTTAAATACTTTCCTAAAGTATTTGATATTTCAAATACTTTTCAAATACTTTTTCAAATACTTTTTCAAATGTGTATACTAATTGCAAATTTAAATAGTGCTTGATTGAATTATTAAAACTCAAGTAACTGTACTGTGTCTTGTGGCAATTTACTCAGGAATTACAGCCTAGTAAAGGCAATTAAGCCATCATATGAGCAGTCATTGAGGCAGTGGACCTTTGAGACCACTTTATAAGAAGGCTTGTTACAAGAAGCCACTGCCTCACTTGTCAGTTGTCACTGTGATGTAGTTAGCAACAACAAGACTCTCTTGCACTGTCTTATTAGTGTTTTCATGGTCCAGTTAATGAAACTGAACTGCCTGGTGACTGCCAGATGTGGTGACCAGCTATTGTTTCAAATATTTGCTTCACCTGTAGCCTTAAGAGAAGGTGGTGGCTTCTCAGGTCAGGTGGTATCTTCAAATCATAGAGGGTAGATGTGTTGTAACTGAAGACACAGATCCCTCAGTTTCTGGAAACTGAATGAAAATAAATATCCAGCACTAGCAAAGTTAGCCCCCATCTTTCTTTGCATCCCTGCATCCTCGGCTCCAGTTGAAAGGCTTTTCAGCATCGCTGGGAAGGTGTTTCGCTCAGGGAGATGCCGCCTCACAGACAACACTTTCCAGCAGCTGATGTTTCTGCGGTGTAACTCTGGGAAATAGTGAACTCGGCAAGAGTGAACACTGAACACTGGGCAGTAGCCAGATAGATACTAGACCACAGAATGTAACCAGACAACTTAGTCTTAGACAATAGCAATAAACTAGATGAACTGCTTGATATATCGTTTTGTTTCCTTTACCTATAATAGTAATATATCCTGAAAATGAAAAGTATTTGAAAAAGTATTTGAAATACTTTTCAAAAGTATTTGTATTTAAATACTTTTGCATTTAAAAGTATTTGTATTTGTATTTGAATCCCTCAAAAGTATTTGTATTTGTATTTAAATACATTTCAATGTATTTGACCCCGTGTCTGGATGCCACAGCTATGTGCATCCCACAGGCATCAGAACCGCTAAGACAACTGCTTACGGTTTTCTGAACATATCCCCAAAAATCAGGTGATATCATTTATTTATTGCTGTGTAGATTTTTATTGTTGAGGATCTTTAAATTTACAAAATATTGCATTTTTTACCATTTTCATAATTTCTGAAGTTGCATTGTACACGCAGTGGCATCAGCTGGTTTACATTGACTTGACGGAATTAAAGTTAAACTGGGTCTGGGATCATAAACTGGTCTAAAACACAATTTAAAATATAATATCCGACTTCTTACACTTACAGTACCACAGAAGTGATGCAGATACAAACACATCAAGTCGTAGTAAAACCATTTTGAAAAGGCCCTTATAATTTAGGCCAGTTAACTGGAAGATTACCCGAGGAAAGTGCCTCACCATGTAGACTTTCTCACTTTATTGACTGATTACTCTTGAGAGGGCGCCACTGATGACAAGGTTCAAAATGACAGATGACATGACAACACTCGAACGTGCAAGCGAACGTTAGAAATGATCTGTAACTGCACTGTGTACCTTCCAGTCAAATGCCTCCGTTGAGACGAAAAGCAACCGCACACTTTATCGTGCGCATACAAGAGTCGTGACTTTGCACGTAAACTGCATAAACTACGAATTGTTTTGCCAAGCCGACAAAATCCAACCTCAGCCATCGTCCCAAACTACCCACCCAAAAGTGTCTTTCAGCATCTTAACTCGAAAACATCTCAACTGATCGATTGCGAGAATAAATATTATAAACAGTTACTTTTGTGGATTTTAATGGAAACTTGCAACGTTTCGATCCACCACATGACACCCGTGCATGATAAAGATCCACAAATCGAAACGTTGCACATTTCCATTATTTCCCATATCTAACGTGAAATACGTGAACGTTTATATCAGAGAAAATTAAGTAAAATTATATCCTACGAGGCTACGTTATAATTGCATGCTCGTCCAAACGTATTAAATAAAAAAAAAATTAATAACTACAATATAATTGTTTTAGCTTGAACTTTGGTGAATGGTCTGAATGAATTGGCCTAATTATAGTCTTGCGAGTATGTTTACAAGAACGATTGTTGACACGGACGAGTAAACACTGTCGCTCGGCGCACGAACAGATCTAGACCGCATTTAAGGGGTCACCTGCCCCTGGAATTTCCGTAGGTGCCCGAGATACTATATACAATCGGCCATCATACGTAGTATATATACAACGTGAACGATTACATAGTAATTAACGTACACGTGTGTCAGCTGATAAATTTACGAAATGTAAGGTCTGCCGGCCCAATTAAGCTGTCGATCGTGTTATGTATTATGAAAAATTATTACGAAACATGTATGTTGTACGGACTATAATTATATATGTTATCCAATGACTGTGACTGGTCAATATCTGCTTACCTGTACCATCTGTGATTGGTCGGATCGTGCGACGCACAACGAAGTCGTGCAGAATAGGATGCAGATCTCGAGCATTGTTCGACGGTTTAAAACGACAACAATTTACATTGTTAATGCACAGATCTACTAATGGAATGTGAGGAGACCATGCACGCACGGGCGTCGATCGGTGGGGGACGGGGGGACGCGTCCCCCCCCCCCCACTTTTCAGGGTGGGGGACAGCATAGGAATTTTCAGTTCAGAAAAATTGCGACGCATATAGCCTGATTCAACACTCCTCTCTCTTAAAAGCTGCTACATAGGACTAGCTAGACAATAAACTCACGATATGAAGTTTAACAAAGTTATTTATCGCAAATGAACACGAGGCAAACATATTTTATTTTGAGGCATGTTTTGCTGTTAGTGCGCCATAATCCGTGATAGTTATTTAAACAAACGTAATATTTTAATGTATTGAACGAAATATTAAACAACTCTTCAAAGTAATCATCACAGGAGAGTTATCGAACAGCCCGTGGCATTTATACCAAAAATGCTTTGTTTTTTAACTGCACATTGATGATTTTTAATTTGTCGCGCATACGCAGAAAGGCCACTCGGAAAGTTTATAACTACCGAAATAATGTAAGCTGCTGCCGGGCTCTATCAACCTTGTGTTGATATTATTAATAGGCTCTAGCCATCAAATACATTTTAAATGATGACATTTGTGTTGCTCTTTCACCCCCGCCTGCTTGATGCTTATCGCCTACGACAGAAGCGGCGGATTCCTTCACTTTGTGCAACTTATTCGCATTAATTTTTGAGTGACGAAACATTTCTTGCCAAAATGTTGGATTGGGAAGTTCAACTCAGGCACAGCATGGGCGTCGATTAGTGAGGGACGAGGGGAACGCTGACCACCCCACGACTTGAGGGGGTCAGCATAGGAAATTTCCTCATACTTTTTCAGTTCATAAAACAAATTTATAGGCATATATAGCGAGATTGATCACCCCCCCCCCCCCTCTCTTAAAAACCCTACATCGATCTAGTAGTAAAATTAATAATAAGATATAAACTTCCCACTATACCTAGTGGAAAATCACTAGATAAATTGCTTGGTTGGCCCGCAACTTGATCTTAGTCCAGTAAATTGTCATCATGCCGGGCTCTGTCATTTTGCACCCTTGTGTTGATATATTAATAGGCATTAGCCATCAAGCACATTAAAGATTATTAATTTGGCTTGCCCTGTCACCCCTCGGATTGCAGCCTGGTCGCCCTGGTCGATATTTATATCGCCTACGGCGGAACCAGCGGATTTATGCACTTTGTGAAATTTGATCTCATTTTAGTGATGACAAATTTCTTTGCCAAAAGGTGGGATTGGGAAGCTCTGCATCTTGTCACTCTGTGAATCAGACAAGCAGTGTTGGATCCAAAGTCTACTCCCCAAATGTTCAGTGATTGGGGTAGGCCATGGTCCCTCTTCAAATATATGTTGCCAACATAACTATTATAAATAGCGTAACATAAAGGCTTTTTTCAGTTTATTTAGAATTAGCACCAGACCAACAATAAATTCTGTTTTATATTTAAAAACAGTAGTTACGTGTAACGTGTATTTCAGGTCATATATATATGTATATATATATATATATATATATATATATATATATATATATATATATATATATATATATATACATATATATTATACATGTAATAAATATATATTATGCATACATATATGTGTATATAAATTGGTCCCCCGTCCCCCCCCCCCCCCACTTTTAAAACCGGATCGACGCCCCTGCATGCACGACTACGATACACTGACTGTATCTAGAGATATGTACATTGGCGCTGCTAGTATCGATACAACAACTTCTGAAGAGACGGCTCATGATCGCAGCGCGTGATGTGCGAATGTTCGACAAGCAGACATCAGCGCTTCGCGAAGCAAAAAGAGCAGCCGATGCAGAAAGTGAAAGACGACATAACTGGCGTAAGACCACATTTGCATTTTCCATAGGCGACCATTATAACGTTTCCTTCATTTCCTATTAATCTTGAATAGCTCTGTTATTGACAATTTCACAGCATATTTACCCTCCATAGACAGAGGTTCAGTGAAAAATTCGTGAACTTTTAATACCTCAGGCTCCCACAAAGTTCATTCAAACCTTACACCCCTCCATTTCTGCTTGAACCACCCACGGATTGCCCCTGATTACATCACCAAGCAAAATGACAACTGTATTAATACGCAGAAATGCACCGAATGACAGCTGTCATAATTTGACAGCTCTGATGTCACGCTGCACAAAAACATCATTTATAATCACTCCACACTACATATGTGCTCACAGAAATTCAGACAACCTGCATAATGCTGATTTTGTAGGGAACTCTGCGGTCGGGGAATGGCGGACGTGCACCTTTTGGTGGTCTTACGCCAACTAGCGAGTAAGCAAATGAACTGCCCCAACAAGATAGTGTAAGGGTGTAGAATAATTCTACACCCTTACACAAGCTGCATGTCACCATTCCTGTGCGGCCATGCACGCCCGTCACTGGTCGAACTGTTACTATAATAATTGTCACACGAGCGAAAACGTGACCCAAGACAATAAGAAAAACAAACACATATATAATGTCGTCTTCCAAAACAAGGAGACTACCAATTGATGGTACACAACAAATATCCAGTTGCCTCCCCCGGGCCAAGGTACTCAACCCCTTCCCACATATACGCACGCACACACGCACACATACGCACACGCACACACATACGCACACACGTACACATATATATATATATATACACATTGATTTTGTATCCCCATTGAGATTCACTAAAACACCAACTACCCCCCCCCCCCTCTCGGTTAGAAAACCACCATGGGGTGCTCCAACAAATCTCAATTCAATATCCTTTCAAGCTAATAAAAAAGACATCGAGACCCTTAGAAAACGTCAACATCTACCCATCTTGAGGCCCTCTAAAACACAATAAAGCTCATTAAGAATATTCCATTTGCACGTCAAAGTCCACCTCCCCGTCTGTGCAACATGGTGGCAACTTAAATAGTGTAATAGATGGCTGGAAGAGAAGGGACGGTAGCATACTTATCTTGAAGCACAAAACGGATGGACCGAGGACAGATGCAGTGACATTGAACAAGGAAGGACTAACAGCAGAACGAAGCAAAAAGGGCTGTGCACACTCACAAGATTCTAACCGAGACCCCCAAAACACAAGGTAGCAGCTATATATAACAGCAGTGGGAATATCGTGACGGAAAACAGCGGTATACTGAACCGATAGACATAATACAGCAATGATCTTTATAACTAAAACACCCAGCCGGACACCAGTATAACCAACGTAATCCATATCCATAACTTGCAAACCTTCTTGTTCTAAGGAGAGAAGTTGAAGGAACAATGAGAAAATGGGGAAATCCCCTGGGGTTGACAACATCCATGCTGAATTGTTGAAAAAAGGACGGAGAGGCAACAACAATATTCCTCGTAGTCATATGCCAATAGATTTAGGACACACACTTTTAACACCAGCGTCATCCTAGAGAAACATCTACAGTGTCAACGAGATGTCTTTCACAACCCCACACACTTCAAGAAAGCATTTTAAAAAGTTTGGCATGATGGTTATGACCATATATACTAACATACAGTTATATCTGGATAAACAAGCAAAACGGGGAATTCTTTAAAACAACGGTTGGCGTCCGGCAAGGATGCTTGCTCTCCCCAGTGCTCTAACAAATCTTGGTGAAGATGTAAATCATACTACATAATAATAATGTTTTCCAACTCCGGTGGTAGATCCATCTCCAATTTTCGCTTTGCTGACGACACCAATGGCTGGCAGGCAGTGGCAGCAATATTGAACTTCTTACGAACAGATTGGTTCAGATTTCGAACAGAGTACATACACTTACAATATGACCTAAGGGTTAGCAGTATAAACAACATCAGTTCAGACATCATTATGAATTACAAAAAAATTATATAAGAAGTCGACAGTTTTAAATATCATAGAGGAACCTTGTCGAGATCTAAAGGTGATAGAGCTCCATCTGCACCAGAGAGATTCGCATCAGGATTGCGATCACGAACAACAGTCATGTCAAGATTGGCGAGGATCTGGAGAACTAGTAACAATTAAGTACAGCTTATTCATATCACTTAATTATACTCTCCATATTTCTATACGGATGTGAGACGTGGACACGTCTTGATGACCAACGCATTCCAGTGCTTTATGAAGCTGTTCCGCATCTCCTACACCGAGCGTAAATCCGACGAATATGCGCTGAACAAGATCACATCGCAAGAATCTTCACTGGCAAATGTCAAAAGAAAGATCGAATGTGGCATGATTTGGGCATGTAATACGACACACTAGCCTCCCAAAGAGGATCCTGCAGGACAACCTGGAGCGCTAGCACCGCCGTGGACGTCAGAGGAAGAGCTGGGTGAACAACATAATAACGCACGGACGGCATTCTTCATGCCGGAGTCAAAAGACTAAAAAGTATAGATGCATGGCTGGGGATAGGATTATTTACAGGCTTCTAATATTTGAGTTGGTGTAAATCGAGCTATTTGGAGACCGTGAAGAGGCTTGACTTGGAATGGCAGTTTTAAATCTTCAGCCAGAAATCATCATCCCACTTCGGATGCCATGATCTTAGCTGTGAGAAGCTGAAAAAGGTAATGGCGGGATGGCGCGAACATTGTTCAACAGAAGCCTCTCCCACCAACCTCCCGTATTCAGATGCCATGGCCTGACTTAAACATCATCGACACATCCCTTCACCAACTTCCGATGTGATGAGCAGAGTCAATGGGATACAGGAGACGGAATGACGCTGAAGCTCCGCCTCCGGTGCATAACCCGCATAATTAATTTCGTTACCGACGTCGGGATTATACCTGGCGAAACAATCAACAAGTTAAACTATTACTCTAGTTGTTACAAAAAAAAAAACATTACTTAACGCGGTAATATTATATATATATATATATATACGCGAAATATAATTTAAATGATCACAATTATTGTTTTACGTTATTCGCCAGACGGCAGCACCACATACTACAAGATTGTATGTAAAAGTTTCATCACAATATTTTATGCACAATTCGTGATATCATCACTCCGTCATTCTATGCCTTATTTCCAACTGCGTTTTACCCACTTATTGCTTTTGCTTTTATTTGACGGTGCTAAGCCGCATTATAGAAGGAAACAACGCCGTAATCTCTCCAGTCCAGAAGAGCAGGCTCCTACTACCGTCTACAAAGACTACGTTATATGCGTTCAGGAAAGTTTTGTAATGCTTAACGTTCGAATGGACACAATTTCAAAAGATAACTTAGTACCACCCATTGCTAAGTTTCATTTGTGTGATTAACATTGTTTTAGCTCGGGCCAATACGGAATTATTATTACGTTAAAACAGTTCCCAGTGGGTGTTGTGACGTCTTCACGAGCAGATGTTTCTGACGTAAATTTGTCTGAAATCGCTGCGCGTCCACGCGCATGCGTGCTACGGGAAACCGCTCAACGCCAGTCGTCTGCGATCGGCGGCCGCTCAATCGGCGTGTTGGTAAACAGAAGTGAAGTGACGGCTGACCGCGATGGAAGAGGAGTTAAAGTGTCCCATTTGTCGGCGGCTTTATACTAACCCTATCGTACTTCCGTGTTCCCACTCACTGTGTCTGCACTGTGCTGTGAGTATCCAGGTGCCGGCGTCGCAATTTCACGTTCCGGCGTCGGGACCAGGGGGAGGGGATTCGGCCGAGTCGGTGTCTTCGGGGGGAAGCGGCAGCGGTGGCAGCGCGGCGGACTACGATTACCTGGATATAGATAAACTGAGCCTTGTCAGCGAGACCGACTCCGGCGTCGTATGCAATACTAGCCGACCGAACAGCTATGTAGGCACGCCCAGCATAGGCAACTTGTTCAATCTGTCATCTCTACAAAGTGCCGTTCTAGGATTATGCTGTCCGCTGTGTAAGAAAATCATGCTTCTGGATGAGCAAGGGGCTAAAAGCCTCCCGAAGAATTGTGTGTTAGAGAACATCATTGACAAGTACAGCGAAACGAAGCAACTCATTGTCAAATGTCAGATGTGCGAAGACCAGAATGCGAAGCCGGCAGTGGAAATGTGTGAACAATGTGAAGTGTTTTACTGTGAAATGTGTCGAGAAAGTTGCCATCCATCTCGGGGGCCGCTGGCAAAGCACAGCCTTGTAACGCCACATGAAGGCAAGGCACTGTTGCGTGCTAAGCACAAAAACAAGGAGTTGAAATGTACGGAACACACTGACGAGACCCTAAGCATGTACTGTGTGCTGTGTAGGACCACAGTGTGCTGTGCTTGTGTGCAGGATGGACGCCACATTAATCATGATGTTCAGCCGCTAGGTGCCACATGCAAGGCCCAGAAGGTGAGCAGGTTGTTTCAGGTGTCTCTTTGTAGATATCCCAGTGAGTATGAGTTGCAGTTCAGTAACATCCCTTTTGAAGTTTGGCAGTCCTTTTTTCAAGGGTACTTTTGTTTGAAGCTTCCAACACAAGGCTAGTGTAATTATAGCAATCACTTTGTATGTTTTTGCTATTTCAATTTTTATTTAGAAAATTTCAATGTCATATGGTTTGAATGAACGCAGTTCAAATTTGGACTTTATTTCATACAGTGGTCCACATTACAGTGACATGCCATTACTGTATTTATGACTTGACATCTGCATACTCTGTCCAGGCTCAGAGATGAGCAAATTGAATCATGAGAACAAATCTAATTATACCATTTTAGCATGTTCATTACATGGATTGTTCATCCACTACCCCCACACACACACCCTGCCTCCAGACATGTCATTTGTCTACTTCATTTAAACAATTAAATGTTCCTTCCACCCCAATTTGTACTGCAGCTTGAGCCCTGAAGCTGTTACTCCACTAACCATTGTGATGTAACAACGATTAGAACTGACTTACTGGTTTTCATTTATCGTCAAGGTTACAGTCTCAGACAAGAATACGATATTAATTAGTACAGTGACACTGAATGTGTGCCAGAGCATTGTCTGTGACGTTATCGTTATCACAAGTATCAGTAAATTCAGTTGATGCAGTGCGTGGGATATTGCTGACAACTGGTACCTAGCAAACTAAGCTAGCTAAGTCTAGACAATTATTTTTAAAATTAATTTTGTTGTAACAAAAGCCACAAAGAACTTTGAACTCGCATGTTCATAGCTAAATGAAGCACACACAGGCATTGCAATTAGTTGATTGCTGGTGGTCTAATTACAATTTGACAGGCGATACTGTGTTTAGGCAAATGTTTTGCTTTTGGCCTGAAGGCACAATCTCTGTGAGAACTCATTTGCACAGTTGTTATCACACCTTTGTGTTCTGAAGCTGGTCAGGCAATTGAAAATAGGAAATTGGGTGAGTCAGAATGGCATTGAACCATGGCAGGGATTTCCCTGGGGTACGTCAGGCTAAGGAAAGGAGAAATGTGTAGACTGGCACTGGATAGTAATAAACAGTATACATTTACTACATGGTTAAAAACATAATTTGAGTAACCTTTATCTAAAATTTGTTTTTGTTGGGTAGACCAAACAATAAATAAATATAGTAAAAAAAGTTGTATGTTGTTTTCACAGATAATGCTATTTTTTAAAGCATACATTTTAAAACGAAAAACCAGACCAGTGTAAATCTCATCATGTTATCAGATGTTGTTGGAATACAAAGACCATTCACCAGTAATGGATAGCATCTAGGGGATGGCTATGCCATAAAATAATGTCATAGATTTCCTTTTAGTGTATATCAGATACAAACAAGTGCTCAGAAGTCACCGTTGAAGTGTTCAGAGTGATTAAGTTAAACCATTCTACAAGTCAACCTTTTTGCAAGTTATTAAGTTATTGGGCATTGTACAGCTGAACCTCTCCTAGCAGTAACCAGGATGAATGGTTGTGTGTCATTCTGCTTATAATGTAACATTACAGTTTTATTCTACCTGATTTACTTATATGGATGGAATCTGGAATATTTAAAGCACTGCACACATGCTGCTCTGTGCACTCCCCGTGTGCTTAGTTAACAAAGTTACAATATCAAATATTAATGCCGAAACACCACTCTCCTAATTCACTGTCATCCAGACTATTCCTGCTGCTTTCATATCCAAGGTGGCGCAATTTTCATTTTGAGAAAGTCCCCAGTGGTTGGACAGTGACAGTACAATGACAGGAGTGACAAATTGCCCTGGTGTATTAGTACTAACTGGATGTAGTAGTGGTAGTAATACCATGTCCACTCTGGTCTTGTCCACTCTGGTCTTCTCAACACTACAGATGCTGTGCCAGATGTTCCCTTGGTGTGCAGCCTCCCTGTCAACTGTCAGGTCCCTTGGGGGACATCTTGGTCCACAAGAACAATGGTCAGGACATGTTATAGGCTGACTTCTAACCTGGAGCAATTCGTTCTCGATTTTATTGTTGTGAAATGTGACACGGTCTTCCCATGAACGTAATCATAAACTAGATCCCCCATTGTGTCTTTGTTATGAGACAAACCCACACCAATAAGTCATGGCTGATTGCTCCATTGTTCATAGACGTTTCATGTTGTCATCATATTATAACTTGTAGATGATGTCAACATTGCATCACTATGTCATTCTGTGGGTCATTGTTCTTTTGTCTGACACAGTCATCAAGTCACTGTATTAAAATATAATGATGTCAGTAGTATGTAAATCCACTGTAATTATTATTAAGTGAAATTGTGCTCTAAACTCCTACATTACTGTCTAGTCTATTGTGTAAACTAAAATGAGTAAAACAAAGTAATCAAATTACGTATCCTAGAACATATGGATTAAGTTGAATTAATATTATAAGTACTGTATTTTGGTTGGGAGAAATGTATATATGACGACCAGGTTCAGAATGCAGTAACCACACAATAGTTTTACAGACCTCTGCTGCCAAAATAATGTTTCTTGGAATACTTTGCATGAAAGCAACACACACATTCCTTGGAAATAGGGAGTTGGTTAAACAAGCACCATAAAAGAGTGCCGTCTTGAGTACACTGTTTCTATGTTGTGTAAATATTCCCACTAATCGCCAGTCTAACATACAGACTACACAGGATTCATGGAAAGGTATCAAAGTCACTAAGCTGTTGTGTCAACAGCGTTGTCACCACCTATAAAGGTGGGCATTTCAAATGGAAAGGAACCTTCATTCATAGCGGCTAGATGTCCTCTTACTAATCAACACCGTTCTATTGAGAGAATCACATATGTCTAGACTGGTAATGGGTACCTCTATTCAGATGAGCACATGGCATGCTTACTTGATATCTTGGCTGCGAACACAATATTGTGCACATGTTGACTTTTGTCTGGCTTAATTTGGCCACAACTGTCATATAACATATGACATTGTATGACAGCTACCAGGCCTGTGTCCTGATAAAGCTTTTCTTTATGAAGTTATAAAAACTAACAAGTTAAATTATTGTCAACCTCTAAATGACCTCTTCTCGCCATGAATATGGACACCACACCTTCTTTGGCTTTATGTCGTACAAAACCAGTTCCGTGCTTTTGTATCGACCTGTGCAGCGGCATAGACAAAACATCTGTTGCGGCAGTTTTTTATACTGCCTTAAGTTTTTATGCTGCCTGGTGCGTGCTCACCCCGTGCTGTGGCATTGTGAGGATATTTAGTCCCGTTGAGTTGTCTTGAAAGGTATTATATATGAGTACAGATTTGTTTGGTTTAGTTATTTTGACACACTATATCACTTGATATTTGAAACTTAGCATTTTAAACATGTTAGAATATTACTGCTCAAGTTATGTTTTTATGTGCTGCAACATAAATTAGACTGATGCCAGTTTACAAGGCCATTCTGTGTGACCTGTCATCAACCTTCTGCCCCCTCCCATGTTGTTTCCTCTACACCCCACTGCCTTTCCCCTTTCCCTGGGGAAGCCACAACAATACATCCTGACTGTTGTGCCACCCCTGTTGTGCCACTGGGGTATAAAGTGCCCCTTGGGTGTACAGTGTGAATTGAACCCACTCTTCTTGCCTGTTTCCTGCAGTCAGGTGTTACAAACTCTTCACAAACGGAGATGAAGTTTCCGCACACTCTGCGAGATATAAATATATAACACTGAGTCTAGAATAATCGATTACATTTATAGAAATGAATGATTAGCAACACTGTTTGAAAAGGATCTTAAAATAGTATAAATTGCAGTTGTCAGAATTTAGACAGTTTAGTGTCAATTTGTGAACACCTGTGCATGCTATGCATGATAGCAAAATACACATTTAGTGGTTGGCGAATAAGAAATCTGAATTTGTACAGCCTTGGTAGTTGAACCTTGCTACCCCCCCCCCCCCCCCCCCCCCCAACACAGTTGATGGTTATGTCATGGCCACTTGACTATACACTCTGTAGTAGGCCCTGTATACTATTATTGTAAAGTTTATGGTATACAATGCAGTACTTAGATCATTTCAGAATTGTTATGTGCATAGGTATAAAATTATATATGTATGAAGTAGGGGATCAACAGGACTTGCTGCCAATATCCATCCACATTGATCATGGTGTAGCAGATGGAGACAACGCCTGAGCTAAGTTCACCTCTGTACATGTTTCCTTATCTCAGTGTTTACTTGCAACCTGGGACTGTTGGCAAATACATGCAGTTACTTTACCACCCGCCACACATGCAGCAGTCCACACATAGCTGTGATGGATGACCATTTAGAAACTCTCCCTCCCTGCATTCACTTGTATTCTATGGGTCGTTTCCTGTGTAAAAGATATTTAATAGAACTGTCACTGTACATAATTGGAAAAGGAACATGTTAATGCAAAGGTGTGTTTAAAGTGAGGACAAGCTGGCTTAAGTGTTAAATGTTAAATAATGGGTTCATGGTGTGTTGGAATTTATTATACTTTGTAAATTTTATGATAAGTAGAAACTAGGAATAAATAGTTTTTTGAATCTTAAGTGGAACAAGTTGTGTTTTGAATGGATGTACAGCACAGCATACTGTTAAAGGTTTAACCAGATGTATCTAGACTCCTTGGAATGAAAGAACGTTTTGGAATCTCACAGTTTTCATCATATTAACACTTGTTCTTCTGAATATAATGTCGTTTATTTATGGCAGCTGCATAACATTGTCCTTAAAATTCAATTTTTTCAAACAGATCTCCATAGCAACAATTGCTCACCTGATCCGTTGCAGTGCAGCAAAGCTGGTAACCAGCCAGTTGTTACATCTGACACTTGGCATTTCACTGGTTTTTCAGTGTCACACTGCACTGTCTCAGTACCATTTGTTTGTCACTACACCTGCTATGTAAAGTTCCATTATGAATAAACCACATCTGCAGCTAACCAGGCTGTTATGCAAGATCATAATTTTGCCAGTCCAACATGGAAATACATATGCTTGTGCATCCATTGCATATATACATCGAGTGGAACAGTGGATGTTTGGTGTAATCAGTCGATTTGGAGCTCATATTTCTGCTTGTCCACTCAAATTTTTACCTGTCCAAAATTAACTTTACCCATCCAAAAGATGGGTGGATTGATCTCTAGCTGAACTGTGCCAGACCAGTTCTCTGTGTAGGATAACATCCATATAGATACACCAATGTGACTAATATTTGGTTGTCACTTGACCTATTGAAGGGGACTGGCTGTTATGTCATCATTGACATGTTCGATGGCTGTCATCCCAGCTGCAAGTTTGGTTATGCAATGGAATATCATTGAGTATGCATTGTAGTAATTGGGCAGGCTTGCAGATTAATGGTGTTGTCATTGTTGTATTTGGTTGTCACAACAGATGGGGTATTCTGAGCAACTCACTGGTCTCAACTGATGTGAGAGGATAGGACTGATTGTAAAATTGTTAGTACCAGGTAATGTTACTAATTTCAAACTTAATACTCCTATCTAAAGAGATGGTTCACTTTCGGTAGGTAAGCACCAATGCAGAACAACTATCTGTATATATTTTGTACATCAAAGGATAGGTTAGTTTAAATTATGATAAAACATGAGTTGTGTTGAACCTGAGTTATTTGTTTGGCGAGAGTTCCATTTTGCCTGTTTTAGTTTTTTGTCTACTTGGTGACTCCTGTGGAATTTGTCATGCCCCAAGGTATGATAACATTAACAATGCTACGATTCTTATTGTTAAGCAATTACAGACACTTAGCTAGGTACCAATTTTCTCAACAAACACTGCACATATGCCAGGTCTTATCTCCCTGGGTCCACTGAGTACAGTTTCCATCTCTCTGACGCTTGTAGAACAATACCTGTGGTTACTGAGTTCTTCCAGAAATGTCAAACAATGGGTTTGTTGAAATTTTGTAGTTTAAAATACTCTAAATACACAATGCAATCGAATGGGTGAGTAAACACAAAGTTCTGAGAAGAATACAAACACAGCACAACACTAGAGGCTTTCTTTTGTTAAATCAACAACATGCAATTGTACTCAACCCCAGTGTAATGGCTAATGGCACTCTGTCTTTTTACAATGGAGGGGTCACACATACTGAGTTAATATTGTGGAGTTAGTTGTACCCAAAATGTACCATCAGAAAGGTTCATCTACAGATCATTGAACATATGAAAGCCATTTTTATTATGTACAAAAATCATCAGAAATCATATTCCTATGTATATAATAGTTGTATCTTTGTGTGTGTTGCTTTTCAAAAATGTCATATTGGCAGTTATATACACACTCATGTCATTTTATTGCTAAAACTGCATAAATATAAATAAATGCTAGCTGGATCCAGAAACGGTCAGAGGTCAATGCACAGACATGTACCTTGACAAGATGTAGTGTCTCCATGCATGATGGTGACACATGTTTATGTGGCTACCTGCTGTGAGTGACCAGCCCCTGGGCCCTGGGCTTGGCTAATGTCATGAAGTCACCAGTTAGCCAAAGAAGGCCACCTGATCCTTGCCATGTCAACCAGATGTTATGTTGACATGGCAAGGCTTTGAAGTTTGCTGTGTTCCTGGGTGATGCATATGTACTGTACTGCTGTGTGTCTTATGCAAATGTTTTGCATAAATTTGTTGACAACCAGAGCAGGGGGCATGTTTACTACTGCACACATCCAAAGAGTGCATTTAACAAATTAGCATTTGATAAAAACTAACTCTATGAGGGAACAACATACTGATTTATTTGAAGACATATTCCAGATATATGTTCGCTTTGCATAGACTTTCTGGACTTGTTTGTTAGCCAACAATGCTGAAACAACAACATTAGCTGAGGCTTGGATCAATGCAGTCCCTGTTACAAAGGCTGCTGAGACTGGGATTTGGTGATGGAGCTATCAATATTGTGCCGAATGTGAGCATGCCAACTCACTTAGCATGGAAACCAGCTGACTGGGGTGATTGATCTGCCACTGGACCACAATACCCAGCCTTTGTGCGGCCAACCGTGGCATGCTGGGATACGTCAGTATGGCACCATCTCGGTGGTCATTTATGAGAGAAGTGTGATGCCACGACGTATTGTTTCGTGCACATTCTGTGTGCTCAGGAAACACTGCTGGCACGTGTTGTGTTGTCTGGGTTACGCTGGTGCTTGTGGGGAAACAACGCACATGTGACCAAGTGCAGCCATGCATGACATTGTATGCCGTGCGTGACATCACTCTGTCATATTGTCATGATTGATTTGTATGCACTCACTGTATAGTGGATTATAGTTGTGTATTTGGTCATTACAATGCTTCACATTGACTACCAGTTTTTCTAATAATCCTGTATGCTAGATTCAGTGTCTATATTTGCACTCAAAGTACCCGGTACAAGAGAAAACTGTAAACACATTATGCTCAGGCAGTGATTGTGAGGTGCGCGTTACAGTACAATTATAAACCATTATTGTAGTGACTTAATATTGACTCATCTGTGAAGTTGTATTGTTATAAAAAAGTTTACTATTTCTATTGTAGTAAAGTGCTGTGAATGTTATAGTAGAGTGCAGCGGGCCAGGGGTAGAGCTTCGGACTCTCAACTAATAGGACCGGGTTTGAATCCTGTGAGATGGTGTCTGATTGAACAGATCTGTCAGGGAAGTAAAATGTGAAGCGCTTTGAGCAATCCTGAGGAATGGGTACTGCACTGTATAAGAACTTACCTTTACTTTTTTGCACATATTTGTACTAAGAAACTGATTGATTTCGTCTTAAATATATCACCAGGTTACATTTGTAGTACTTTATGGAAGTGCAATTTTTATACTCATCTTTTTCTACTGGCAGACAGTGAAGTATCTAACCCAAGTGATAATAATTGCCTCTGTAATTGGATAGTCTCCATCAGCTACCTAGACAGCATGATGACTCAGTAGATACTTTCAGGCTGTATCACCTTTTGGGTTGTCATGACATATGACTCTGACTATGTTGCATCTTTACCTGGACGGCAGCTGTGAGTGGCAGTGACTGAGGTAGTGTATCAGTGCCTGGAATGGACCATCACCCAGCTGTCGTCTGTGGGTTTATGCTCAGACACTAGACAGACAGATATTGTAGGCGGCACTAGACCATCTGAGTGTTCAGCTGTCTGGGGGGGTTGGTTTATGCATGGCACATGCCCGCAATTAGGCATAAACTAATTGGCTGGCGCCAGTCTGTCCTGGCTGTGGTCTGGCTCGTTAACTGGCTGATGGTAATGAGACAGGCTCTGTCATCAATGTCCACTCATTGTGCTGGACAATGCATTGACCTTCAAGTCAATCACCTTAACATCCTTACAAGTAGTTTTTCTGCAAGTCAAAGTTTTTTCATCATAAGTGAAGAGTAATGTTTATTGATCAGACTATAACAAGATATAAGGTATACACATCAATGCAACACCAGAAATAGTTTATCTCCATTGAAGATTTTGAAAATGCACAAACAAAAAATGCTGTGCACAATGTGATGCTGGAGGCCTTGAACACACTCTAGCTGATACAATATTCCACATGCAGAAATTCCGGAAGAACTAGCCTGGTATTGTGGTCCTTATTACCTGTGACATTCCACGGTTTCTAGGCATTTAAAGTCATCCAACTACTTTACTGTCTCTTCCCAGCTTCTGCCCAGGTACGATTGTCAATATCATATTTTCTATTCAGAATAAAAAACAAGTTGATTAAAAATTTATAAAATTTCCATCGAAGTATAGCCATGGGATCATTTTATAACATACCACATTTGTGACAAGACCCATCAAGCTGTGCAAGACTTACCCTAAGGAATACTGAGACCACCACCCTTTATCAGACAGGGGATACTTGGTCAATATTTATTGCTGCTCCCTCCTAATTGCTGGTACTTAACATTCAGTTCACCCTCATTTGGGGTGGGGATCTTTACCCAGGAGACACAGGTGTCAGTTGTAATTTAATTAGGGGATCTTATTTGGCCATTTTCCACATTGACAACATTACAGGGTTGATGGCTTTTTAATGGCTTCACCAAATGGTTAACATAATGTATTGTGGGTTGTACCCAAAATCAATAAATATGCACAGCTGCTACAAGCATTTTTCTATGAGATACAAGAGTGTTTTGTCTCATTAGATATTACTGCATAGCACTGTGACAAAATCACATGTGACAGTATGTAAATGAGAGAAATTGCTGTGCACATTTCTTCAATTTATTAAATTTCCACACGTAGCGAGTGAATTTGCACAAGGGTGAAATCAATTTATAGCAAATGTATTGGAATTTCATATTCCTACCACGTGAGACAAGTTGAATAAAAAAATTGTGAGAGAAACATCATCTAGTTGCCAACAGACATGTGAAAGCATTACTGTAACTACAATGTAATGTATTCTTGCACTGGTAGATATGATTTTCAAGACAAAATCATAACTTGTCGATTTTTTGTTCTTAGAATTAACATTTATTTCAATACTTTCCCGATAGGATGAGCATGCTTGTTGTTGGGTTAACGGGAATTTGGGAAGATGAGTTTGTGCAATGTTTTATACTAGCAAACCAGTACAGAGAGTTCTATGCACTGTGAGCAATGAAATTATGCAGATGCACCAAAGAAGCTGTATATGCTTTCTTGAAGCAGTTAGTGGGAATGATTCATTTGTCACATCGTTTAAGGCCTTGAAAAGCAGTTGTCGGCCAGTCTCATCAGGCAAATTATGAGCACAATAACATTAATTGCCCCAGGCATTGAGTCAACCAATCAATACGGAATGTCATTACGAGCCAGGTGTACAATTATTGTGATGAATCTGATGTGGTAATTTCAAAATCGAATTAACAGTTGTTTCATAACGACGTTACGTTTTGATTTATATGCAATGATTGTTTTTTGCAAGCCGGCTATTTCCTTAGCCCATTTTTGGAGATTGATTTATGGGCATGCTTTAGAATTACCCTGGGTTAAGTGCATTCCATATGCAAATTGTTCATTATTTACATTTTCGTCTATGTTTCCTTTCTAGATGCATAGATCTATATTTAACAGTAAATACTCTAAATCTATGTAGGATTTATATTGGAGTGAATATTGTATAAACAAGTATATTGTTATGTGTTGCTATAAATACATGTATTATCTTCAGCCTTTAAAAGTGTCAGTGAAACATTATCAGTGTAATTTCTGTTATAGAAGTCACAAATTGCAATACCCTGTCAACAAACAAAGTCCCCATTGGGTAGTTTACCATCCATGCTGGAGTACAGTATGGCAATCAATTAAGGTTGGGTCAGATAGTTGACCCCCTAGTTCTGACCATTTAGCCTACAGGGGGCAATTACCCCTGTAATGTAGATTAAGGCCTGTTTATGTTACATTTGTTTATTTATTTTGGATGGGACATTTGGAGTTAATTAAATTGTGTATAAACTTGGACTTAGCCACATAGGGTTTGAAGTGTTGCATGTAGTAGAGACTAAGCCTAAGATGCTTTCTTTGTTATTTGATCTGACATGCTTCTAAAGCCAGATTGTTTATATTAAATTGTGTATTCCCAAGCGAAGTCAAATGATGTTTGATTGAACAGGGATGGACATGGGGTGTGGGTGCCACTGGGTGGGAGGAAGGAGAATGAAGGAAAGGTGGAGGGGATTATGCTGCAGGGGGTACTGTAGAGAGAGAACAATGAGGAAGTTGATACACAGGATATTGACATTGTCAGACAGGTGTGAACCGTGTGATGAAATGACAGGTGTTGAATAATCCAGGTGAGCCATATGGCTCAAAAGGCACTCAGAGACACAGGATGACAGCATGTGAATGCTGGAATCCCTCTCCCACCTGTTCAGCTGGTTTTGCACGTGCTCTGACCAATCACATTAGTAGCATATGACTAATTCCATGCATTACCTGGATGTGTGTAAATGCAGTATTTTGCATTCTAGAAATAGGTGTTTAAAGTATCGTATTAACATTTGTTATTTTTGCATGTTTTAATTTGAATGTTATTAACATGAAATCATGAATATATATTTATCGTTGTCTGTGAAATTAAAATCTGTTTCTAATATTAGTAGAATGTTCATACTAACATATCTGCAACAGTGTATGTGATAATAATGATGTTGAAATGCAGTCAGTAGACTATCTCCTACACATTCCAGCCCCACCTCCTCTGTACATGATACTACCCACAGAGACAGATAATATTTAAATGTGCATCAGTATATCTTTCAGTTGTGCATTAGAGGGACCTTATGTACGTACAGTGCACTCACAATGTCTCGTACAGTGCACTCACAATGTCTCGTACAGTGCACTCACAATGTCTCGTACAGTGCACTCAGAATGTCTCGATGCCGTCTCATTCACAGAGACCCAGTGTGTGTGATACCACAGATTAGTTGACATCCCAGAGCAATGTGATCACTGATATTCCAGAACTCACCATTAGATAGTTAGGCCAGCGTCATCTTATATCCTGAAATAGCTCACCTTCACTGTTCTCGTGAGTCACTTCTGTTGAAATCATGGTTTTATAAAAATTATCACCAATGTGGCCAATGTCCAGTTTGTTCATACTGATGTAAAATGGAACTGTTTTTCGTTCAGGTTGTGGTAAAAGGGACTATGTCCAGCAGATCTGATGTCCAGGTTGTTGAGATTGTTGTAAAATGGGACTATGTCCAGTTTATTCAGACTGAAGTAAAGTAGGACACTGTCCAGTTTCTAATATGTGTATAATAAGCTGATGTGATTACAGGGAAATCGTGATGCACGGTGTATCTACCATACAATATCACAGCACATGTGTTGTATCTGAACAAAATAGCATGATATCATCAATGCTAGGCCGCAGCAATTTTATTACTGGAGTTGTTAATATAAATATAAATGATAAAGTCAGACTATGGGCCCCTTTGGTCAGATTGAAATAAAGTCGGACACTGTCCAGTTTGCTCTGTGAGCCTGTGACCATGTCCAGTTTGCATTCACCTAGGTGACAGACATTGCTTTGTTAAATGTCACACAGTCAACATGTTTTTCCCATGGTTAATCAGCTGCTACTGAATAGACTGTGTTTGTGGTTAGCATAGCATATCTGTACCCTAAACATAGACATAATAAGGAGAGGCAATTTTATATAAATTCATAGAAAGCAGAAAGTTGCCACACAAAGAATGGCTGACACGTGTATTCAGTCAGATGTATTCAGTCAGCTTGTACTCACACAATAATTGCAGCATAGCTGAATGCTTCCAAGAGAAGTGGACATGGTGTTCGTTTGAATAGGTCTTTTAGGGAGTAAAAGTGTCAAGCACTTCAAGTAGTCCTAAATATTGGATACTGCACTAATAAGAACTGACCTTTCTGTACAATTCTGAATAGCAGTATTAATTCACAACGCCAACCTTTCATGTCTGATGTCATAACTGAAACAGTATTCATAACATTGTATTTAATGTAATATTTTATGTTAAACGCAAGTGGTGACATCAGAGGTTATTTGTGTCACAATGCAGGGAGGACTCCATGGTTAGTGAACACTTGAGACAGTCACAGTGTGACAGATGTCTCATAATCACATTACACAGCCGCAGGAACAGATCTCAGTCCATTAGTATTCCAAGCGAGATCTCCACCAAATTGACAGAAGAGCCCTACACCGTAACTCAATCCCGCCAACTCTTTGCTACCAGTTGAAAAAATTCCAGGCTTACCAAAGTTAATTTCAGCCTAATCCCCCCGGGGGACGGATCTTATAAAAATGGCGCCTTCCCGCGGGGTTTGAGAGTCTTCGGGGATTTAGGGTTTTCTATTGTGTCCATCTGGTGGCCGTGATGAGGCATTAATATAGGTGCTGAAATTTTAATCGTGGTGTGACTTGTCTGATGCTTTGATCCGTGGGGAATTGTGGTATCTTTGAGAGTCTGTGAGCAAGAAAACTGTTTTACATGAAATGCTGTTAAATGATAAAAACATTCACACAACTGTGGTAATAGGGTTGATGTGTAGATGCACTCGCTGGATCCAAGAATAGTACTAAGGTGTAGTAGCACTGTGACTGGGCCAGAGATAAACAGATATGTAAACAGATGGGTCGTTCATCTTGCAGCTGTGCTGGATATTCAAGTCATTGGATGATATAATATTATTAACAGAATCCTGTTGACGCATGTAACTGTTAATAGTGTGGTATTTAAATTTTGATATTGGTATATGATTTGTTATTAAAATATGGATTATCCCTGAGAGAAACCGTAGGTAGGTATCACATGATAGTTATGAAATGCCACATTTAGCATCATCTTTTTAAAACCTGCCTGGAAATATCAGACACAGGATGTAAACATTCACCACAGAATCAGTGATAATAATGTCTTACTCAGACATGGATAATCTTTGAGTGAGACCACAGTAAGTGTCACATGCCTTGAGTTGGTGACAATAACAGTGTCTGGTGGTATGCTGGAATTCATGTCATCTGAACATGTTACAAATGCAATGCAATGATTGTGATTAAGTTGTGATCACATATGATCACCTGCTGACCTCTTCCCCAGAGGTCTCCAGCTGCTCGTGTCTGTAATTGTTAATCACAGTTCCATGTGAAGCCTAATTTGAAGTAAGCTACATGAAAATGGCATCAATACCTGCTCAAATACCATCTGTCCCCTCAGCACTGGGCTATATTGAGTCAGTAATCTGCCCACATCAATATTCATGGTTCGCCTTGTTAGTCACATTGCTCATTTTGTGTTTATTATAGGTGTACAAATACTTGGTGGTATTTGTGTGTGTAACACAAGTATTTTTGTTTGCAGTGTTAATAAAACATTGATTCTGAGGTATGATTTTCAGAGTTCAAGCAATACTTTGGATCTGACATCATGACTCCTAGTTTTCACGTACCCCTGGATATTATTAATATTAACTTTAAATAATAAGTTTATTTTATATAGCCTAATGTGTTCAAATATAAATCTGGTCATAGGCGGTGATTAGTATACAACGTTATTGTGATGATGAGCTCAATAGTAACTGATGTTTTGTCGTGTGAAAGGTCAGCCACATGTGTCCCTTACGTAAAGTTTGGCATTGCATGGATTATGACACTTCACTGATAGATGTAAGGTAGGTTTGTGAATTTAATCACTTTTGTTTGCAATACACATCCCTGATAATCAACTACAGCCCAGACTCCTGCTTGAACCACCACTTGAGCTTATCCTGTCCAGGCTGGACAACTGTCACAGACCTGTCAGCAGTGGTCAGCCTCTGTGCTCATGGTCACGAATGGCCGCCTGTGTCAAGTGTCTGGTCTGTGCACAGATGCACCTGGATGCATTCATGCACGCAAGACACTTGCTGGAACATCAAAGCAATACCTCAGCCTCACAGCCTGGTACATACACACCTCACCATGTAGTGGCTGTAATTACATAGTGATTACATGGACTACTTGCTCTAGTGGACCCACTCAGCTACAAATTGGCCCTGACACTGACAGGGGCTGTTAGAGTGAAGTACAAACACAGACTTCAATGACAGAGAAAACAGTAGCCGTCTGTTAATGAAATACCTGTCTGGGGCTTTAATTAAGTTCAAATCACCCTGAGACGTTACTAAAATATGTGGAGCCGCTTAATTTAAAGTCCCTTTATTTAATGTTGCTTGTGTATCAGTATATACATATCTGATGTTGATACAGTTTAGTTTATTCTTTGTGGTTGGTAAACGAACATATAAACATATTATTATGTAGTGTAAAGTATTTTGAACAGTTGCAAGGACTGGATGCAATCATAATTAATTATTGGGTTGGATGTCTTTTTTCTGGTGCAAGTTTAAACTTCCATAATAAAGTCAGTTTGTTTTCTTAAAAATTATTCTGTGTGACAATTGCAGCTGTCTCTCTATTAGCATCCGCCAATTCTATAGTTCTGTTTTCATAAAAAAAATTCTACGTGACAATTACAACTGTCTGTTCGTATCCACCATCCATCCATTCTACATAGTACAGGCATATGTAGTACTATGTACATCTATTTACAGTTAACACTATTTACTACTTCCTCCCTCCCGCAGTAACAGTACATCACTGCTGTGTGGCCGACCAACCCTACAGAGTTGATGACATGAGCCCACTCTGGTGATAATCTCTGCCAGCCTGCAGTGCTGGCTGTGTGGGTGGCATCTAGTCATCTACCTCATTGTTGCTCCTGCACACCTACAGACTCACAGACTCTCTGGAGGCAGGCGTGACTACAAATAACCCGCAGAGAAATGCCACATAGATTAGCGTGAATAATCCTCCTCAACACAGACTTTGTAGCTAGTGCTAACACTAATAGACTCACCCACACAGTTCATTCAGTGTAGATATTACAGTCCAAAGATGATGGTGATGAATTAACTCCTGCTCCTTAAATAAATAAAGCGGTCCTCCCATATTCAGTGCACAAGTCATGGCTGGCTGGCATTCCCGAATCCAAATTTGTATTTTTGTCTGTCTTCTGGTTTGATAAGACATGTATTTTTACACATGTCTTCTCTCAAGAGATAGCGTGTGAGTTGGACCAAGGCATTGCCATTAATCTTACGGCAGGCATTTTGCACTAAATTACTGATTTCCCAAAAAAGACAGTATAATATTATATGAATTCACAAAGTAGTCAAAAGTAACTGATTTACAAGACGTTCACTGACACTATATTTTGTTGGAGTTTTATTTCGTTGGTGTAAACACAAAACTCCCCTCAATGTACAGGTAATTAGCTTCCTCTCAGAGCTTTTAGGATCATCACAGACCATTAATATGTACCAATATCATGTGACCAATGTGGTGGACGACACTGTCATGTCACATCATGACAGCAATTTTCATGGAGCTGCTGTCATGTGACTCACATGACAGCAGTTCCATGAAAATTGCTGTAAGGTTTAAATCCTTGTCTCTGTTACCAGTTGTCTCTGTCTCCTGCATTTAATTCCCGTCACAGCTGTGTGTTTTATGACGGTTCTACGATGTTAAACTAAAAATCTAAAAAATAGCTAGCTTATGACATGCAGTAAGTTGGATTATATTAATACAGTCTTCATCTATTGTAATATTTCTGTCTGGTCTGGCTCTCTGAATGAAGACTGGTCTATATCCCTGACACAGTCCATGTGTTCTGTTATGTTATGTACATACAGCAGACAGGCCAGTATGTGTTATTTCCAGACATTCCACATGTCACGTTCATTACAAGCTTTTTATAGCTCTCTTGAAAAAATCTTGAATTCCATCGTATATTGCATGCAGTTGTCCTAGTGTGTTACATGTTTAGAGGTAGCACCGACCAAATACAGGACTTGTCTTATGTAATGTCCCAGTGTCTACAGCTACAGACTCTCAACTAAGAGAACCAGGGTTTGAATCACGTGCTCCAGTCTCAAACCATGGCCAAGTTATTTCACTCTACCTTGTACTAGTTCACTCAGTTGTATGAATAAGTACCTGGCTATATATATATAGTGGTGGTTATTTGTGTACACATCTTTCACCTATTAATATTAAACATTGCAGTATGGGTGGAAACTCTCCAGAGTAGTTGAGATGGTGTTCAATTGAACAGGTCTGTCAGAGTAAAGTTGTAGCAGTTTGAGCTGTCCTCAGGACTAGATAGTAGATACTACACTAAATAAAAACTTACCTTTCTATTGGCAGTATTCTTTTTGTAATATAATTTTTTTGTTAGGAGGGTTTCATCAAAATAATGGTATTTTATTGCGAGACCATGTAGCAGCAAAAGTGGCAATGCAAAGCAGAGAAAATGAACTGTTTATCACCTTTGCATGACACATTGCTTCCGAGAGTTAGGTTTGTCAACAAAAGGCATTTACTTAACAAAGCAGCCATGACTCTGTCGTATACACTGTGTCTTCTGAAAGCAGTGTGGTTTGCACCAGCCACGTGTAGGTCAGTGATGTTTTTGTCATGGTTTGGCATGCCTGAACCTATTGACAACCGCAGGAATAGGGTCTCTAACCACGCACGTTTATCAGATCTCTCGTTTGTGTCACTCCCGTAGTTTTGTGTGGGTCCTTGCGCCTGTCAGATGTTAATCAGAGATCCGGCAGTTGTGTTTACAATGGTGGCTTCTCGTTGCGTGTTTGATGCCGGGCATCAACGCCACGGATCTGACGTGTGAATAGCGAATCCTTGTCAGCATATGGCTATCAGGTCTCTGTGAGCTGGCTCAAAAATATGCATTATCATGCTGCAGTGGTGCTTGACTGGAGTTGTTGAACCAAACGTATGTCAAAGACATACCTGGCAAATTGACTGCAACCATCCTATTTCTTGTTTCTGTATGGCAGTACAGTTTCTAAGGACATGTGTCATGGTTAGGCTATATAGAAATGTTTTGATCCAGATAATACTGACTATATTTTTGTAATTTCTTCCTCACATATTTGCAGAGTCCTGAATTCTGTCAAAAAACAGTAGGTGTAAATAGAGTAAATACCACTTAAATATACCTATCTAGTATTGTTATATTCTATCAAACACAGCAGGCTTAGGCTATGAAATCAGGTTGATACATAATATCATCACTTTATAAAAATGATCCTAGGTACAATCTTTCATCTGTCTTTATAATTAAATGTAGGAATGTTTTCACTCCCACTGATGCAGCACATGTAATGTTCTTTAGTAAAACTTACCATATTAAAGTAACTACACATTTTTTCGTTGTTTTACCTGTCAAATGCCAGGCCTTGTTTCCACACTCAACCATTCCATTCCATCCATGCTTTTGTCAGCCAGTCTGGAGTTCCTGGCATCCCTCAGGTACATTAGTTCCTGGCCAGCCGTGTTATCGAGACTCCATAATGACCATGTCTCTGGCCTGTAGGGGGAGCTGTCAGCACCCAGACTTCGATGATTGATGGCTGTACCCAGATAGTATGCTTATGTCAGGCAGTTCGTAAAAATAGCCTAATGGTGGGGGCTCCCGTAAGGTAAATGATAATGTTCCCCTCTTAAATCTTAATATCCAAAAGTTTGTGTTCAACCAGGTGTTAACTGTTCACTGAACCCATTGCTGATGTATTCAGACTTGTCACATGTTGATATCTATGGATCAGTTAGAGCTTTCTCTACATTTCAACAGCGATATACATATGTTTTATGATGGTACATTAATACATACTTTACATGTCATTTACATACAATGCCAGGTTCTTTGCTATCAATACATATAAATACACCACAAGACGCATGTACACAGTCTACACACACACACATGATAACATACACAAACATGCACAAACATGCATGCACACATGCACGTACACATGCATATGCTGCTACGTGTTCTAATACATGCCTCTACTAGCAGTGTGTTCCTTTATTTACATAGCTGTAAATTCTATCATGTGTGGTAAATACCGCGAAAATATTGTCCTCATATCCATATAATTAACACTCGGTATTATCAAAATAGTATCACCTACATCAGTACGTTATATAAAATCCAATACAATCAGCTGTGCTTCAGATAATACATCAAACAGTTCCGATCGTGCCTGCCCGACTTGCTCACTGACAGGCCTAATAATAACACGCTTTTACAAAACCTCTCAGCAGTGCCGTCCGTTACACACATTTGGCGCCGTTGTTCAATGCGTTTTTATGAAGATTTCCTGCGTGATTTCTGGTCACGAAACACCAAAGCCAGCCTGGAATGTCACTGACAATCTTCTACATCCATGTAACATGCCGTGCCATACTTGGAGCGTTGCTAGGGGAGAAAAAACAAAGTAACAAAATACATTTTCTATTCGGCCTGCCGGGTGATTAGATAGAAGATGACGCTCCAATTTCTGGGCAGGTTGCGATGAGACGAGAGCTCAAGCCCACAGGAATAAACCTTTCAATCCTAAGGTTACCACGGCACAGAAATGAAATAACATTAAGCAGTGCGTGAAATATATATGAAACTGTTTGTAGTGGCGGAAAAACTAATTGTCAGACTGTTTGTGTTTTGTTAGATGTCTTTCTGTGGTTCTAGTTGTCACAGTGTGTGTCCTGTTGACATGTGTAGTGTGTACTGTGTACAAAGTAAGAGATGTTACACAATATAAATGTGATAATTTATATGCATTGAAGATGAGTACTTTTATAATTTATGTAGTGCTAAACCTGTATGACATATGTACAATTAGCTTAAAATGTCAAGAATATGGGGATCAGATTGATAACATCCATATTTCTTAGGTTTGTAAAATAACATATCCAGTATTTAAAAGACAACATGGTCATAAAAGAAATACTGATTTGAGCTGATGAGATGCTTACGCATTGATTTACAGAGTCAATTTTTTTTAAATAAAAGTCATGACCTAAACCTTTATAAAACATTAGTTCTCTTTTTCACCAGTTACAAATAGTGTGATGTTGTCATTGTTCATATCATACTGTTGACCAAAGAAATGGTACAGTTTGTTGATGAAAAATGGTGGGTATATCTTTTGTTGCCGGTATCCATGGTGACTAGATGTAATTTGTTGAAAGACTTGTAAGATTGTGCGGGAACATTGTATAGCACCAGATGTGCCCTGATACACAGTAACAGTCTAAACACGGCTTCCTGCACATTGTTACTGGAAGGATGTAGATAATACCAGTATCATTCATCATATTTCTCTGCACAGCTAATAATGACATTACATACCATTTTGTCGTGACTATCTGCCCTTACAAATCTCACATGCAGACGTAGATAATTGCGGTCGCTTTCCTGTGTAAGATACACTTGCAAAGGGCGTTTTCCATTGTGTGCCTTTTAAAGACACATTACTAAATTATGTCATATGCTGGTGGTTATGAAAAAGTGCTTGGTGAAAGTTGACCTAGTATATATAATATATATGCTGAGCACAAATTAGGTAAACATCAGCTGAGTTCAAAGTGTCAGTGACAGTGACGGGAGCCTTTTTATTTTGTAAGAGCACTTACTTAGCCACCTGTTTGTCAGTCAACAGTCACATTGCTTCCAGGGGGAGGGTGCGTTATAGAAAGTGTGCACAGAGTGCCCCTGGATATACTATTATCTTGTCATGTCATCCTGGTGGTGTTTGTGTTTAAGTGCTCTCATCTGGCTGTTGACAACGTCCCAGATCTAGTTGGTAGTTACCTGTAGTAATGCAGGTTCCTGTAGGCACTGGCTGTAGACATGTATGTCTTCGTCAAAAGTCAGACAAGTCTTTCTGGTGCATGTTGGCTGTTAGAAGGAGGCACATTCTGTAGTGAGGGAGAAGTCAGTTGTTTGTAAATAAACCTGACATCATGAAACTGGAATGTTCAAAATATTTGAAATGGAATGTTTAAAAAGAATAAGATTTTGAAACGTGACAAACAATGTATAAAATTGAACCTAATATACTCTGAGATATTTAGTTTTAAGCATCTTTGACCATTTTATAGGAAATGAAGTTTCATGGTTTGTGAAACATACAGCATTTTGACCCATCTTACAAAACAACCAAATCTTGGAATCATGAATAATATATTCCATGTGGTTTTGACAATTTTATTTACATTTTTGTAATATGAAATCAGACCTATTTGTTTGAAAAATAAAGATGGTTTAAAATTCGAGTTGATCAGTGTTAATTGATGCATAGTAATTATAAATGGAGCCATTTCTAGTGTGATTTATACATCATTTCGAGCATCTGCTGTGCACAGGAAAAAGGAGGGTTTTGAATTAACTAGATCAATCAGAGAGTTGGTTCAAGAGATTAATGTTGGTCAAACGTTCTGCATTGTCCACATTCACCATTGTCCGGATTCTGCATTGTCCATCCGTCTTTGACCAGTGGCACTAGCACACAGACAATGTTTACGTTGGACAATTGTCATTGTAATGACAGTTCTGTCTGCCTGGCTAATGCACACAGAATGTGACATTAGAAGAGACACGCTAGACTGTGCTAATGTCCAGTGTAAGCTTGTGGAGCCAGTGTGGCTGGGCCCTGGTCAACACAGACACTGCCCCAGGGCACTGGTTCACCCCAGCACCCCCAGGGCGACACTGGGTATCACCCCCAGGGCAGCACTGGGTATGAAGCATGTTTCACAAAGATATGTTAGTTTTTCATGAAAGGAATCTATCACACACAGCACAATCGCACATTCTTAATGTTTTCCTCCAGTGTATCTCCATGACATGTTGACATTTGGTAAAAGGCTGAGGTGACCTTCCATACTGCATTTTTTATGAGTGACAGTGACACTAATGTCCGTGTTATGAGGAGGTGTTTGCAGAGTGCCTGGATTGGTTTTAATTTAAGAGTGGTCCATCTTGGAATGGTGTAATTTGAGACTTTGACCAGCCACGGATATGAATCTAAGCATTAGGAAATAAACCACACTGTGGGGCATTTCATGAGAGAAAGTGGAGAGCTCATTAAAAACTGCAGGCCTCACTGACCAATGATGTCTTGCCAAGTTGTATTTATAGAACTGTCTGGCCCTGTGGACAGTCTGGCCTGGGACATAGGAACTTCCCTTAGGGGGTTGGCTATTTCTGTCGTCATTATGAGTCGTTATAAAACATATACAGGGTTTAGGGGTGTTCTCAGTGTTTCAGTGTGATAGGAGTTAACAGAACTGTCCAGTTTGTCTTGTCACCTATACTTGTTGTATTTGAAAGTACTCTAAATGCTTTCTACACAAGTATAAATATTAAAATTACAATGTTTTATTCAGGTAATCACAAAGATATGGTTATAAATATTATTAAGTTAAAAGAGAAAGGCAGTCCTTATGATTGTGATAACAACGATAGAAATGATCAATCTCTTTCATCATCAGAAGGTAATCATTACACAACAGTAACAACTGATTGTTAAACTGAAAAAAGGAAATATCTCCTTTGTTCATTTAATTTTTGATAAGACTTGTTTGGGAATTGTGATTCAGGTTTTCATCTGTGCTACAATCCCAAGGTTCCAACAGCAACCTTAATTTATTATATATAATCCTGTTTTAATTTAAATAAGCATTAAAACTGCTGAATAATAATACAAACATCAAAGTGACACTACACAATGGACAAGATGGCCTGTGGTCAGTGCCTGTGGTGGTCACTCCCAGGCTGGCCTGTGCCTGCCTGCCTGTGAGTCATGTTTCCTGCTGACCACTGGCTGGACATTAACTCTGGCAAGGTTCCAAACTTGATGAAACCTGACCAGTTAAAACACTCATCTTGTATTATGTCTACATGGTTGGTACTCACTCTAGCTGTCATGCCTGTCAAAAATAGGAAACTGACAAAATGTCAACCAACTGGCATAATCTTATATCTAACTGACATGAAATGGAATCTGATTACCTTTAGGATCATAGCTGACTAGTCATTATATTGCTTTCAAACACGAATGAAACAGGACTGGATCTGCATAGCAAATGTCATACTCGTAAAATTGGTTTTAATATTAAAGAGGCCGTCTGATATTTGATTACACAGTGATGTAGTGCCTATTGAGAAATGTCATCCCATGTTATATTCCTCCCGGTTGACACAGCCTCTAATGTCAGTTGACAGAAGCAGCTGATATGATGAATTCGAGGGGGTTATGATTTACACAGCAATTCAATTAACCTGCAGCGGTATCTGTGGGTTTTCTGGGTGATGTTTGTGGGACAGTTTGGTTTATCGGTGGTCATCAGCAGCTGTAAGAGACAGAAGACTTTATCTGTGAACACCTGGGGCTAGGTGGTCAGATAGGACTAGTACAGTCATGCCTTGCCTTGTAATGTCACTTGGCTTTGTCCGTGTATCTGGACCAGTTGATATATTGCATTAGGCAGCTGGGTGTCTCAGTAGAATGACACAGAATGATGGGATGACTGTGCTCTAATAGGATTAATGTGCCATGATAAAATGGGGAAAAGTTTTTTGCATTTTGAAGCACTATTATCACTAAAAAAGGTGTTAATCAATAACAGTCCTCCCGATTTTGATGAGTCATTGGTGGACTGTTAACTGATGTGTATATTGTACCTGAGAAAACTGCGTGATAATTGTTGCATGTAAAAACCTTCAGAGTAAACATGTTGTTGACCTCTGTGGAGAATAGGTTAGGTTCAAGTGAATCTTGATGGCACTATGGTCAAACTAAAAAAAAATATTCAAAAAAATCAAGCAATTCAAGCATACAAATGAATGAAAGATTTGAATGAAGATTTGAAAGGATAAGCATAGAAGTAAAACTACTAAGAAAAGCATGCTTCTCCTTTGTTGGCGATTTCTAGCAGCTTTATGTTTACATGATGTTAAATTAATTAATTATATACAACATGGCAATCATTACAAACAGTTTCGGTGCTTGCTTAAAAAAGTGAAGAAAAAAGTGAAATTAAAATGACAGAAATAAACTTTATGAATGTAAATTTATGCATTGCACCGATGATAAACACACAAGTTTCCTGGCTGCCAATGCAGAAATTATGCTTGGGCATTCCATGAAAAAAAATCAGAATTAATTTATAGAGGTTTTATAGCCAAGTACCTTTGAAGTGTATTGCTACGTGCTGTTATATGCCATCTTGGCATCAGACACACTGGAATAACTAACAGATGTTGTAGTGGAGTTTTTGTGGCAAACATCTTGAAAAGTTTGCCAAAGCCTCATTCAGCAAATAATAAAAACTGTGTTTGAAGTACAAGAGCTTTACCTCACAGTGTGGGAATTGTGAACTGGCTGTGAAGTTTTATTTGTTACTATAGCCATATATACATGTACCGTAAATCAATATCGTCATAATGTGATCCTGAGCAGTTCACAGGCCCATGTCAGTGCCCAAAACACTGTGTCATTGGTTCCTAGAATAGGCTATTTCGCTGGTTCTCAAGTGAAATATTAGAAATGGACTGCATTTCATATTCTTCCTTGTGGCTGTTGGTTTTGTTGAGATAAAAATGGATTATTTCATATTCTTACTTGTTAATTTTGTGAGTTGTAGTGTATACTTTGTGGTATGTTTGTCTATGAGACTAGTATGAGTTGTTGCATACCTTGTTCTAACAAAACTGTTTCTTTGTGTGTTGTAGGTAAGTTCACAATTGGAGACAGAACTTGTGAAGGAAGTCAGAATATGTCAGGGTAATGTGGACTAACACATAGTGGCTGCACTGTTCTAAACGTGTTCTCGGCAACAACTTGAATTAAGTTAGAATAGTCACAGTGAGTTGTGTCTGAATGGGTAAGTTGTTCAGAATGATGGATGAATAGTCTTCAGGTCTTCCTCATGTTTCCCTTATATGGGGTTGAGGTCTAGCCCTTGTACTGTTGCATTGCTCTTTCTGTAGTTGCCCTGTGCTGTCCTACCAACAACCCCTCACTCACTAACAACCCCTCACTCACTAACAACCCCTCACTCACTAACAACCCCTCACTCACTCCTCCCTCATCTTCTTCCAACTTTCTCAAACCCTTCCCCATGCAGCCCTCAAATCTCGTAGTGAATTATGAATGACACACGACACAATATAAGACTCGGTACCTCCATAAGCATGTATGTGCGGCGAGTGATTTACAGCAGCCACGTTTGTTAATCGCTTGTGGTTGTCACGCAAGTAACAGATGTCGAAATGTCTCTGGGGTTATGTCTACGACTTCTGCTTTCAACTCGAACCCATGTAACACAGTAGGCGTAATCATAATAAACTATCTGCCACATCGAAGCAGTTCTCTGCCACTGGAGACTCGAGATGAGATGAGCAGGAGCCGCTAATGTCAGCGCAGTCCATAAACGTAGCGCTGAATTAGCAGCCCACGTTAGCAAGACATAAACTATCAGAGAAACGACCTATGAAAAGAGGAGCTGTCAGCCCGTCATTGCGAGCCGTTGGTTCGCTCTGATCTTAACAGCCTAACTGCCGGGAATAACTAGAGCCAGTTTGGTATTTTGCTGCTTAACTGCGCACGCTAACTCTTTCTAATCCGTCCGTTTCATGTCCGGTTCCACCACAGAAGACACAAACTTGGTTTTGCTGTGCCAGTCGGTCCTGTGCTTTTTACACGGCACTTACTCATGGTCAGACATGCTGTCTTCATCTGTAGGTTGGAAGGTATTTTGCAAAGTTATCCGGAATGGATGACTTCCGGTTGTCATCTCCGGATTTGATCTTATTTTGCAAGTTCGCAAGTATTTTGAACACAGTCTGGCTTGGCTGGTTTTCGTGTAAGGTTACTGTTATTTGGCAGCAACGTTATTTTAAACTGGTGTCATCATATGATTATCATCTTAGTATGTTTAGCAGTAATTTTGTCTTGAAAATGTAGTACAGATACCACTAAGAATACATATTTGCAGCTTAGCAGATTTGTTTTCTAGTTATTTTGTCCATTATTACATCGTTATTGGGATGTTCTAATTAAATTTTCATAATACAAAATGGCTGATGAGTTTTGGACTTGTTTTGCGTGACCTGAACTTGCAGTTGAGCGGACCGTGTTGTTTTGGGACCAGTATTGGCAAGTGATGTATTGTTTTCCTGCCTCAGACAAGGCAGATCCTGTTAATGGGCCTACAGCCGCTGCACTAGAGCCCTGTCTGTGGCCATGACAAGTGATGATTTACAAATGCATTGTTGTGACTAACTGCCAGATTTCATACCCAGTATCTGGCCAGTCGTTGACGGGGTTTGTCCACGATGCTTGCACTGCCCCCTGGAGGACTTCGTGGAGATTAAGGCAATTTGTAGTGTGAGTGGATCGAGTGTGATTTGGCGTCAGCGTTTGACAGTTTGACAAATGAGTCTGGGAACCTCACTGCGGATTTATCAAGTGGAGACAAAAATCCTGCCATGGATATTTGCAAGGGCATTGTCCTTTTGGCAGGCTTAAACGGCAGTGCTCTTTCTTAGCCTTTGTTTTTTTGATTAGTCGCAAGAGGCTGGCTTTGCTGCAGTCTTTTGGGAAGTACTCGTTGACATATTGATTGATTATTCTTCCATGGCATTTTTTAGCCTAATCTTTGAAGTGGTTGGGAGGTGGTGGGTAAAGTTGGCACTGCTAGGAATAGGCTGTCATTCACAGCAATTGTTCATTGTCTCACACGTTTACCAAACAGTACATGTCTCCCTCATTTATTCACAAGTTCACCTAAAACTGACGGTCTTGTGTTTTTCTGCATAAGCAGGTCTGCCCCATGCAGTGAGTCAATAGTCACCTGTGGCCGTTTGATAAGGGGTTCATTACAAATAACTTGGAGGGTTTCTTAGGAAAGAGTCTGGGGGTAATTTCATAGGCAGGGTCTATCTAATCTTGTATTCCTTAGACACTTTGCTGATGTTGACAGTTCCTCGAATATTCAGTGTTGTAAGATTTCTGAAGTTTCTTCAGTCTTCACAGCCAGTTGAGTTTATTACATAATAAGTTTTTTTTGCAAATTGTTAGTAATTTGACGGGGTGGAAGAATTAATTCTGCTATTCATCACCAGATGCATCATTCATGAAACAATTTGTCTCTAATCTGCACATGGTCAAGTCTGTTCACTTAATTCACTACAGGGGTACAACACCCATATTAACTAAGCTCCTTGTTTCTTAATCTTAATCGTCTCCTGTCTAGTTGTCACCCTTTCTTTCCCGCCCTTTCTTTCCCGCCCTTTCTTTCCCGCCGTACCTTTATTAGTCACTCTCATCTTCTCTCTCTCTCTGGCCAACCTAATTAATTATCTTGTAGACCCAAAATTATGTTGTTTCTTGATAGATGGTGTGTGTTAGTGTCAGTTTCATGGTTCCTCTCTTGTACTCATGAGATGGCAGTGGTGACTTATTAAAAGAGACAGCCTGTGCTAGCCAGTGGTCACTTCGTCAAGTGACCAGATGGTTAGTCAGAATCTTGGCAGACATCCAAAGTTTGCAAGGGTTCAGACAGTTGTGAGAGAAGCGGCATCATTTTTCCAGGCTGTCTCAGATCTTAGACTACCAGGAACCTTTTATTGATTGGGTCTAATTGTGACTTAGTTGCAAGTTCTCATCAATACAATGTTTGTCTAGGGTTACTCCCCTATCTCTGACAGGATAACCAATTGTTCCTGTTGATTCACCTGGACAAGGTAATTCATCTGTTAACACATTCTACACGTTCTCGTTACATGATCACCAAAGAACATGCCATCTTCCCATTTAATTTTTTCTTCAGTCATCAACTTTTTAGAGAAATTTCCCTGTGCAGTTTCACTTTTTGATTGCAGGTAATAAATAGCATAATGTGCACAAACCTTTTTTGATAATGTGTCAACAGTAGGCCAGACAGATGTAATGAACTATTACATTTAGAGTTATGCTACGACTGCAAGTGTCATAATCTGAAGTAAGCCGATGCCTGGTCACATATGAATCATTGATTTCCTTCAAAGAAACAGCAGCTCAGCAAAGGTCGGATCCCAAGAAAATAGATTCACCTGTGGTCATTAAAAACCCGTTTATCTTCTACCTTGGTGTTTAGAGCTGATGTAGTTGTTTTTCCTCTGATCGCCGTGCTGCCGGTGTGGCGCTGATGCAATGTGTTGAGAGTTTGTCTACACCAATCAGAGACTAGCTTGGAAGGAGACACCCAGACTGCGGTCTCCTCATTTATGTCTCTCATTCTAATTCTCCCGATGACCGGTGGCAGCCAAATTACTAATTTGCTTCCGGTTTCTGGGCTTAGGAGTGAAAAGCCAGTGATTTTGATATAGCAGCCTCATTCTAGGATTTTTTGCTCCTGTAAAAATGTTGCCGGACAGTGAAATTGTTGTGCTTAAGGGCAATGACACTTACGCTGTGCTGAAAGTTTGTGCCTGTTTGGCATGTGAATATGTTGGTGACAACTTAATCTGCGGATGGTATTTCTACAGGGTTCTCTTTGGCCGGATAATGGCGGATGAGCAGCTTATTGTGGTCTTATGTCTGTAGACAGCCAGCTGGGATGACCAGAGGTCAAGTGTCCAGCTGGAGATGCTGCAATGTCTTGTCTCCTGACTCCCCCAGTCAGGTCTCATGGCCTCACGTCTGGGCCTGTCTCAATCTAGCAGCCCACGAGTGTTTGGTGGAATATACAGTGGTCGTGTGGATGTTGTTCTCTTGTCCATTGTTTTGGGTTGCAGACCTGCATTTTTCTTATGTCAATGGTTTTTCTTGTGTCATATTTCATGCACTACACCATTTATCATATCATTACCTGATTACAGTATTATAGATCCATAACACAATCAAACCCCAAACCCATTAAGTTCCTTACGAATCCTGACATCTTCATCCCCTCATCCCTCCCCTCATCCCTCCCCTCATCCCTCCCCTCATCCCTCCCCTCATCCCTCCCCTCATCCCTTGCCTCATCCCTCCCCTCATCCCTCCCCTCATCCCTCCCCTCATCCCTTGCCTCATCCCTTGCCTCATCCCTCCCCTCATCCCTCCCCTCATACCACACATCTTTCCTAGCCTCATCCCTTGCCTCAACCTCCTTCATCCCTCCCCTCATCCCTCCCCTCATCCCTCCCCTCATCCCTGTCCATCCTGACCTGTCTGTCAGCCATGAATCACGAGGTGAAGACCAGCCCAGTGGCCCTGGAGCCAGTCAGTCTACACACAACCCACCATTGACTCGTCTTCCCATCTGTTTCCCATTTCACCCCCTCCCTGCATCCCAGTGATGACAGGGGATCAACTTTATTTCCTGCTCCCTGTTAGCCCGGCTACAGTGCCTAAAGGGTGGCGCCAATACAGGGGTGCCTGATTGGGCGAGGGGTTTTACGGAACTGTTTTTTCACCTCTGGAATAGTACCAGCTGCATTGTTTTTGTGGGCACAGGGGTGCTCGGTTTAGTGAAGGTAGCTGCCTTCAATGGGGGTCTGTCTTCCCGTAATTGCCCTAAACATAGCCCTCACTTCCATAGATACGTTTTTGCTTCCTGGCTGCTTCCCTAAACATGGTACAGACTTCCTACGCCAGGGTCTGCTATCATGGGTGTCTCCATCAATTAAAAATAACGAGTTCCAATTTAAATCATATCTTCTCAAATACATCATGAAAATGTTGCCTGTCCATAATTATGTATACAGAAATGTTAATGATAATGTTAATTATATGTTTTTAATTGTACATCATTTTTAAGTGAACAGGGTATTTGTATATGTTAGATAAAGCTGTGCGGGGTAGATGGTACATTTCATGTAGGAAAGAAATGCTGAAATAAGCTTCAGCCATGTGCTGATTAACAAAGGAATGGTGACACGACAAAACAATGGCAGTGAACTGTGACATTCAGTGACTCCTTCACCCGGCTAGTCGGGGACGATTTTCTGTTTATCTCTGTTGAAATGCCCGATGTGCACTTCGGTGAAGATGCTGTCAGTTTTTATTCAAAAGTACTCAGAAACCTGGAGATAATTCCACTGGATTTGGTGTGATTTTTCTCTGTGACAGACATGTTTATACTATTATTGAAACCTTTGGAAGGGCACAATGGGAACTTTTTATTGATTAAGACATTTTCAGGTACCCAATTACCACATGCCACTTTCCTTTCATACTGTTCTTGGTGGTGTCCTGAGTACTCCTTGTCAAAATTACCTTAATTAATTTGCCCAAGGTTCAACACTACCCTGGTTATCTTGGACAAGAGTCTGAAGCTCTGTCCATTGCACCACAATAAATAACCAGAGACCAACCATCAGATCACAGGACATAGGTCAATGGTCCAGCATAGAAATAGGCATATGGACCCTGATGCCATGGAGAAGATCCACCTATGGCGGACCAAAGTTTACGTATTATATAGATTTACAATAGTTAAACAATACCATTGTAGCAATGTTCAAATTAAAATGAGAATTTCCGTCCCAATCTCCAGTACACAGATGGGGTAAGTTGGTCAGCATCAGGGGGTGAAGCAGTTAATCACCCACTGATGAGGGCATCTACCAGCCTCCAGGTGATGAAGCAGGAGTGATGTCATCACCCTGACTGATGACCCTGGAGTAAGGTGTGGTGTCAGCCCTGCTTGTTGTTCTTCCCTCCTCCCTCAGCCCGCAGTCTACCAGACAACCCCAAACTATCCATCACCCTGCCCAGCTCCCAAATATTTACAAACACACATGTTGGGTGGTGATCAATGAGGCGGAACTGTTTCCCTCCATCTGGGATGACTGTCAGCCAGAGATGGGACGGGTTGGGAAGAGAGGGAAGACTCGTGTGGGAGCCAGGGGAAGGGGTTCTTTGGTTGCAGGTATGGTGACGGGGAACTACATTGTATATTTGTATAGTGTCCTGTGAAGTAGATGCCTGGGTGATGAGTAATCTTTTTATGAATGAACATGTGGAGGCGGTTAAGTTCCCATTAAGTCATCTTCTTAGAAAAGTTGAGGAAATGTTGGCAGCATTTGTCTATGGCAACAGCTGATCCCATATAAAACCAGATTAGTGAAGTATGTGGGCATGAAAAATAAGGATGTTGTTCTAACAAATAGCTACTGAGAAAGCCTTAACACTTACTACATAAATAGTTTTAAGAAATCTTCAAAGCGTTTTGTAAGGTGTTGCTGTTTTCCCACACTAACATGTAACGATCAAAACAACTGTTGCTCACTGTTTAAACGGCTTCATTTAAATTTGAGCTGTTTTCATTGTATTTGTTATGTATATAATTGCCATTTCCAGCCTCCCTCCCATAAACCCCTGGGGTAGAATGTGCCAACAACTGGTTAACCTTTGGGTCACCCTTGCTTTATCTTTTAATAAGCACCCCATCAAAAATACCTTGTGATTTGTCAGGATCTGGCGACACTGTGGCCAGTGGGATACTATGATAAATGACTTGTAGTCAGAACCTGATAGATTATGTTGAGGACTGTCTGGCTGTGTGACAGTTTGCCGTCACAGTTCCACTTAATCCATTGTCTGTCTCCGTCTCTAAACCACCAGAGAAATGACTTGATGCAGTCTCTCTGGCTCCCTGTCACTCACTCTGTTTGATTTTAACTTTTTCACTCTATACCCGTATGTGTAGTATCATACCCACTCTTTATTCCACATACACTAGTACAGCCTGTAGTTGTAGAACTCCCATTCATGGAAAACACACACATCCTGTGGCAGTGATGTATTGTGCAGAATTTTAACAAGACCAGCATTGATTCTGATGATAATTTGCACCCCAAAAAAACATAATTCACAACATTAGCTATAGTGTACTTATTATTTTATTATTACTAGAACTGTAATGACCACCATTTGTGGCTTTAGTCAGGAACTGATGAATGCAACCGATGGCAGTCGAAACGTCAACGTCAGTCCAGATTGATTAGTTGTGTGGTAATAAATCTTGCTTTAGTATAGTATTCTCCCAACACGATGAAATGTTCGTGAATATAAAGATAAAATATTCCAACATGCACTGTATGTGTTAAAGTTACAAACAAAATAACCATTTAATGAGTAAAGTGTCTGGTATAAGGTGCTGGTCCCTCTGGTCACAACACACAGGTGACTATGCCAAGAGAGTCTGGCTGACACCACAGTCCAAGGCTACACCTCCATCTCCACCTTTCAGTGTCGTAGCAGAGGCAGTGGTTTACCAGCGTCCAGCTCACGGCAAATGAAAGCCTTCAGCTTGGCAGGTAGAAACCCAACAGTTGAGGTTTCCTGTCAACTCCCGCAGGCGAAAATCACATGTTCTCTCTCTTTTGTCTACGTGTACAAAGCTGCCTGAGTACATTTTTGACATTTGACAACTTGAGCTGAAACCTTTCTCTGTTTCGACGGCTGGGTGTCTGCTTGTTTAATATAATTAGACCATGGCTAGTAAAAAGGGACGAGCAAGAGCCAGGCCAACTAGACAACATGTGATGACATGATGAATAATGCAGTCCTTTGGAAGCCAAAGATAGAGAAAGGTGGAATTGTCTGCATCCTGCAGGAAATGGGCAAGTCTTATGAGAAAGGTGAAAGATCGTATTTTTTGTATTTCTTTCAAACTTGTTGATAACACGAATCCAGTTTTACGCAATCCTTTTTAATATCACCGTGCCAAAAATGATTGTTGACAGAACAAAGAAAAACAGTTCTATGCAGTGTTACGTCACCAGCACCGATGCCATGCTCCCAGCACAATGTTGCCATCTGCCGTGTGCATACTGAGTGATTTCAAGTGACACAGTATCTCTTAAATGACATTTATCTCCATTCATTACATCATATCTCAACAAGCAGCCCATATCCAACTGGCTCCCTATTATCACCCGCACGCTTCAGTTAAATGATTTAAATGATCAGATCAATGACCTTGCGGCTGAAAAAGCGGGCGCCTACTATTTTACACATGTAATTGATGGATCACGTTCTCAGATAATTCTGGATTAAATGCGAGGTAATTGCGAGTTGTCTGACACAATTTTTTTCCCTCGCTTACTGGTAATGACCAATCCATTGCTGCCACTCTGTCACTGACAATCACGGGACAGTTAACCAAGCAGAGATGGAAAAGAGATACGGTTCTGTTTGGCTTTTCTAGAATGACCAGATCAGGTAACTCTGCAAACACAACTCAATTTGTGTGTACAACCATAATTCTGTTGGACATGCAGATTTACAGTTTAAAATGCATTAATGTTTGCTCAGAAACTTGCACTGCATTGTTGAGAGCATGAAAGGACTGTATCGCGTAACATTAACAAATGAATGATATGTAGAGAACGTAATCGGTTCTCATGTTGATAATTGCTGATTGCTGTGCAGATTTGGGGTTTAAAATTTACATAAACGTTTGGGCACTTCATTATTGACAGCATACAAAAGTCGGTGTTAACATCGACAAAAGAAATTATATATCGAACGTAATCGGTTTTTGTAGTGCGATGAAACGGGTGGTCGGCATTTCTGTGTCAAAGACATCAACATGAATGGCCACACATACAGATGACAGGGAGAGACGACTGAATGACTGTCTCCTCAGCCCTTGCCTAGTGTAGGCTCCCTGGGCCTCTTCCCTTTGTGTCTTCTGTCATTCACGGATCCAGTCACCCAGGATCACTGCCTCAACAAACACACAACAGTTTGACAGTGGTAGAATCCACAGTTTAGGTGACACTGAAAGTAAAGTGGGCAATTACCTCGTAGGTACGTGTTGTTGCCAGTTCTAAAGCTGTAGGTATCTGTTTCCCTTCATAGCGGGTATTGATGCTTGATGTCAACGGCTGCTGTTTTTGTGTCGCCAACTGCCAAATCAGCCACATTTGAGAGCTGCTTGTTTATTAGACACCTTTATCTACCTTACAGAAAGAAACATCTAAAACAATGGATCTTTTTCTATGCAAGTAATTTTGATGCAAACAAGATTTCATTTTGTATGCTACCATGATTAAGTAGAAACTACACACCCTGTCTTTGGCGTATCAACCCATATACACCCATTACATACAACATTAAACAATACTTGAAGTAATTTATTAATAAAATTATTTATTATTAATGAAATTAAATAAATAAAAATTGAATATTTAAAAATATATACTATAATGTCTCATTTATTTCCAAAACAAAATTATATCATCCCGAATCCCAGATGTACAGAAAATAACATTGATGTAAAATATCATTATTCTAATTTATAAGTTAAACTCCATAATGCAAATATAATAGGCAGATCGAAGACTTGCTTTCTAGCATTGTCTGACGTTTTAATTGAAATATTAATCTCCTTGACAGTGTGATAAAAGAATATTTAATAATGGTATCTATCATCTGCCTTCCATGCCTTTTGTGAGGTACTCTTTACGGTCACTCCACAAAGGAGTCTTGGCCTTTGTTTTTTTGAAAACAGTCATTAGATGACTCAGTAGTGTTTCGCCTTGTCACACGCATGCATTCACGTCATTAATCACGCGTGTTTCTGTCCGTGCATGCGCCAGTGCGTGCATGTGTGTGTGTGTGCATTGAAATGCATGGATTAAACTCGTGGATTGGGTCTGTGTTATCGGTGAATGCACACTTACTGGGGGATGAATCACTGATGGACAATGTGAGAGGCAGATTTATAGAGTGTCTGCCTGGATGGGCCAGGTAACGAGGCAATGACAAATTTAGTGACGTACGACATTGACCAGTGTCATCGATGTGGAGCAGACAGAGCTCACCTGCAGCAGATGGTGACACTGTCACTGGACACACCTTTGTGTGAGTCACCACAGAATGGTAGCTGTGCTTGGAACTGAGAGTAGAAGAAGTGTTGATGTTGCCAAGAGTATGGGAAGAAAACGTTTTTGTTGATTTTAGAAGGATGTTGACCTTTTGGTGATATGCTTCACAGGGAGAGATACCAGAGTGTTGCAATCTTCAGTTCCTTCGTTGACACTAAAATGATGCACTGATAGGTGTCATGTCAATGTGTGACCAGGTTGTCACATGACAGCAGTTCCATGCAAAATGGCGGGAAGGTTATAGTCACCATATCTATTAATCGCTGGATGAATTGTTTATGTTTCTGTTGCTTTGCTTATCTTTCCATATCAGAAGCTGTCTCTGTCCACTGGCGGTAATACAAAAGAGACGCCCAACAATTGTCAATGAACTGCTGTCATGTGACATGGTGATGTGATCACATGACAACAGTTACTATTTTACACCAGCACCTAGATGATTTCACAAGCTATGTAGAGCACAGTGTCATGACATTGATAGATACATCCCTACAACATAAATAACAACCTGGTGATAATGTATGTACATGTTGTGTAAATATTTTGTAGTTCTAAGCAAATTGCAAAATGGCTGAAATCGATTTTCACAGTTTAAATGCTACGAGTGGATGTCTACTTAGTTGTGGCACTGAACTAGATGTATTGCATTGACCTCTTGCAGGAAGAAGGAAGTGGGGTGGTCATGTTGTGGTCTAGAAAGGAGGGTTTATAACCCAGTGATTAATAGCCATGTGGTGGTGCTAATAGCCCAACCAACCTCGTTAGACAGATTTGGCTTAAACATAATAAATATAATTTCCTTGAAATACCACAGTTTTGCACACATGGTTGCGTTTTATGCCTTACAGAAGGGTGGTTCAAAGGATTTGTTTTATGTTGATGAAAGGGCTCTTGGATTGGTTTACTGGCTCCCACAATGTGTGTAAAATATTGTACACTAAGAAGCATTTGAAGCAAGTACAGTGTAATTAGATTTACCAATTAACATTGTTCTATCACAACAACTTAAATAAAACATATTTCAAATGGAATTTTGTTATTATCATTTAATAGAACATTTAATGTTTTTGAACACTGAGCAGTGGAGTTAACATATGCAGTGGTGTTAACATGTGGCTTCTCTTGCACATAATTATAAAAATGCAGTATCAGCAAGGTACACACCCTGGAAGAGTGTATCGGAGAAATGGACTCTCCCTAATAGCGTGGAATGGACAATTCGTCATTATTATAAAAACATTATCCTGTACTAAAACAACCCATTCCTCAGACATGTTAAGTCTCCCGCATTCGGCGGGAGACTCCCGCAATTTACAGGAAATCTCCCGATCTCCCGCACGGGAGAACCAATCTCCCGCAATTTCACTGAAATGTAAGTGAAAAAAATTGCGGGAGACTCCAACACCAAAAACAAACAAATTTGACCTAAGTTACCTAACTGGGTGCGGATAATTGGTTTATTTCTGGCTGGGTATTGTCGTGTGTGCTTTTCTGTGTCACCTCACAATGTAGTGCCAGTTAACTAATTGCAATCGAGTCTGAGACTGAGCTAATGCTCACAGACATCGCCGGGCGCTCGCCGGTGCAGACAATGATTTGAACAATGACCTGAATTGGAACTATTTAAATCCCGTCTTACTGTGATGACTGAACATTAAAAACTGTCTAATAAATATCTAAGTACAAAGCCTACACTTTGCCTGTCGCTGACATTGTTTATTAGCTTGGTAGAATCACCGCGAGCCGCTTTGATACCCTATTATCGCCCGCTGTGTACGTTCCAGTCTTGTAGTACAAAGTGCAATCCGTTTAGATCTAATGGAATAATGGCCATCCATACATCTACACTACATGTGCACGTTTGTAAATATATGTACTTTTGCTAAGCTCTTTACTATTTGAGTACATTTGACATGTAAATGAAAAACATTCTCAACAGTTGAGAAAGCATAGTTATTTAAATGGCTCCAGTCGAGCCTATGTCACCATGGCTCAGTCCAGCTCATAAATAATGAATTCCCTATTCAAGTTTTACATGTAAAGATTATATTAGTTGTGTAATAAAATATCATGTAGATGCTGCTGCTTTTCATCCAAGGGATTTTTTTGCAACATATGATTCATAAGTTCAACAAACATGCCAATGAGATTAGCAGGGAATTTATTATATTTGTGGTATTATGACTAGTGATAATAAAACATCTATTGTTCATGGCTCCAAGAATGGTTTTGCTCCAAAATAAGTTAATTCATATAACACAAAATCTATGTCAATATCTTAATCAGTGCAATTTATTCCTTTTTGTATTATATTATTTGCATTTATGGTTAAAAACCTAATTTACGTATAATAGCCCAATTTTCCAAGACCCTCCGATTTACGTATAAAATGCCGTTTTCCCCGAGACCCTCCGATTTACGTATAAATCTCCCACATTGGCATTTCCAAAACTTAACATGTATGATTCCTGACCACATTATTGTTTCTTGTGGCTTGGTAAGCCTTGTTTCCCGTGATTGCGGTACTAAGAACCAACAATGGAGCTTCATCATTGTAACAATGGTGCTTCATCACCAGCCAGTGAGCCAGCTTAATGCTCACATTGAACTGCTCCACTGGTCCTTTCATCTCATCTCACAAGACTTCCTTGTACTCAGTCGGTACAAAACACTGCACACAAACAATGACATGTACTTGCACCTGTGGTTACTGAACATGATACTGGGGGTCAGGTTACTTTAGAAATTAATTAATTTTACAGCTAAGAACACTTCTGTGACATGAAACATTTAACATGCTTTAAAATTATGTGCTTGTTTGAAATCTGTAATTTTTTAACATGAAATTAAATATCAAGCCATATAAAATCATTATTGATCCATATATGAAATATTACACAAAATCTGCTAATTTTGTTGGCAGTCTACCTCAATTCAAGAGTATATTGCCTTTGAATACAATCAAGTTAACATTCGATTGCCATTTGATTGAGACACACACAAAACTACACCTACAGTTGTATGCATTTAAAGCAAATCAATATTAAGTAAAGACAGGTTAAGGCTTTGGTGTACATAATTCCTTAAAAAATCTAAAACATCTGCAATGTATCCTGGAAATATATAAATTATATGGCTGATCTTTGCTGCTATTGAGACTCAGTTGACATTGAGCTGCCAATTTGTTGACATGGTCAGTCAGTACAGTTTTATGACCGTCCACTGGTCACTTTTCTGTGACCATCCCAACAGCTCTGACTTTGACATCCCTGGAGATCCAGACACCTAACTGTGGCATGAAATGGAGGGTGGGTGGGATGGAGATAAGGATAAGAAGATCATATTTTAATGGGACACTGATAAGGAATGATAACAGCAAGTAGGGACTTGTGTGTACAGTTGCTGCAGCCTGTTATTAGTCTTAAACAATTTGTATGTGACTGTTTTATACTGATGCTGTAAGAAGGTGCCTGGTTTTAGATGTTTAGAACCAGAAAGGTTCAGTTTCACAGCAGTCGCATGTAAGTCTAAGCTTACTCTTATTACACAATGATCAAGTTCCGCGACATATTTGATCTTTTGACATTGCAATAAAAATGTAGATCGACATCAGCCCATGGTCTAGTAGAGAGATGGAATGGGGTGATGACCTGGCAGTCAGTCTGACCTTACTGAAGTGCCACAAATGATGAAACAAGTGAATATTTGGAGTGAATTATGGGTGGGTATCAATAAAAAACATAAGTAGGTGACAGAAATGAAACTTGTGAAGAAAGTTAGAAAGTGGAGAGGTGTACAAAAGCAGCAAAGAGGGTAACAAGTTCTCAGGTGTGTGCTGTGGCTCAAAATGGGGGTGTACAAAAATGTGGTGGCACAGCATGTTAAGCAAAAATGAAGTCATAATTGTCAGTGGTGGAATAGTCCTGCCCCTCCCCTCCCCTCCACCCAGTGCAAATATCACAGTGACTATAATACGTTTTATATTCAAACTTTGTATTTTTCTGAGAAAATACAAATTCACAACAACAACAAATTATTTTACAACATACGAATATTTTCTGACACAAATAATTTTGACATGTGATCACACAAATCATCGCACACAGCTTGCCTAGTCACTACGTTTTCAGACCCCAAACATTACTATTTTTACACATGTTTTCGGACAGCTGATAATTTAATTATTTTAGATGTCTGAATGCAGTCAGACAGTGTGGTAACCCACAGAGTAGTTTGGGTTTGGGAAATGGAAGGGAAGAGACAGGCAGGCAGCCTGCGGTAGCTGTGGCAAGGAGATGTATCCCCTGCAGCTGTCACACTCCCTTCCCTCTCCCTCGGTGCAACCTGCTGGGCTGTCTGTCTCCAGGCCTATCTTGGGCTCAAACAAGACTTCCCTCTTTCTACCCTAGCCTCCACCCCATCCCCCATCCCCCAGGCACCATGCACCATCCAGGTGTAGCACACACTTGGTGCCAACAGGTGAGGAGGAAACTGACATGTGTCCAAGAGAAACAGCACAACACCTTCCTGGTTGACAGGAAGGAAGAAACAGAGGACGTATCTCATTAGACTTATAAAGTGCATGATACATACAGTCCATGCAACTGCTCAAGCTCCTTTACACTACTCCCTGGCAGATCCACTCAGTCAAACACCCATCTGAGCATGTTGTAGGTGTATATAGCGATAGTCAGGTTTCTGTGTGTATCGAGGTGAGGATGTCAGTCTTCTTTCCCTTTTTGCTTCCATGGTGTACTAACTTATTTGAATTCCTAAATTTTATCATACAGTCATATTACCCAAATTGATATTTAATGAAACCCATAAACCTCACTCAAAATCCATGGAACAAAATCACCAAATGAAATGTGACCAAAGATGGGAGATCTTTATAAAGAGAGAGGCAGGGAGATTGTTAAAAACTATCAAAACGCTGACAGGAACTAAGAGAAACATAATGTGCCACACAGTAGACACTGCTCCTGGCTAGTATTGAGAACAGTTGTTGTACGGAGACCCCACTGAAGGCCTATTGAAGACACCACTGAAGGCCTATTGAAGACACCACTGAAGGCCTATTGAAGACACCACTGAAGGCCAATGAAGGCCAGTGAAGACCTGCTGTCTGCTCTGACATACGTCCATTAGCCAGATTCTGTTAGTTTTCCTGATTGAGTTTATTTAGCTGTGATGACTGCCAGGTGGGAGGAGGAGGGTTGTGTTGTGTGGAGGCGACTGAGGGATTGAGGAAGGAAGTGGGATCAGGACCAACATCACTGGGTGTGAAACACACCTTATGGAGACCATTGACCCAATTAGAATGAGTTATTCTTAAGAAATCAGATTTGGGTAATAAATGCAGGTGTCACAAAATGGAATAGGACTATTTAAATATAATAATGTTCTCATGGTGAGGCTGTTTTTATTGCAACATATGTACTTTTAAGGTCCAGAATACCAATAGAGATAGTTATAAAAAGGTCAGTTTGTACATAGTGCAGTGTACAGTCAATATGACTGCTTAGTGCTCATAGTGTTTTACTTCTTGGGAAGCATTCAGCCACACTGCATATACTGTACGAAGACTAACCACCACTGTCTATAGACAGGTACTCATCCATATAGCTAAATTAACTCAATCAATGTAGAGTGAAAGAACTTCCCTGTGGTTCAACATAACACTGCAGGATTCAGAGCCAGGGTGTTTGTTTGAGTCTGACATGTTGCCCACTGCACCAATTATGTGCTGGGCCAGTGGTAAGTATCAGTCCTCAATCGCCTTCTTGGAAGACAATCTCCAGAACACACACTATCTCCCTCCATCTCCCACCAACACCACCAGTCCAGTGTCCTCTTCCTACAAATCCAATCATTCCCCAGCAGATTACACATTAAAAGACTCAAATTTCATTAAGGGTAATTAGCATGATAAAAGAGGCTTAGATGAAAGGCAGTGTTGGCCACCCCAGGTGGACAGCTGTGGCGGTGGGATATGTTCTCCCGTAATAAGTATAATTATATCTTAATTGTGCCAAGGTTCAGTGGGAAATAATAAGTATCTTGGATCCATTTTCCGTGATTTACAAGAGTTAATACTCGTCAGTACCTGGAATCAATTTGTCGGGCATCCTGTCCTAGATGTGGGTCAAGACATTTCGTACATTTGTAGACTGTAATACTGACATTCTTTTAATTTGTAGTGAACATTAAGTAACACAATTAGTAGACACCTGGTCTGTATCTAGATAATGTTATCCACAGTGCCATAAGGTTCTTCTTTTGTTGAAATATAGGTGAATAATATAAATTTTAAAATATTTTGTGTGTTATCAAGACGTGATTTGTTCCAATGGAGATAATTATCATATTCCTGGATGTTTGTGGAATACATTAAAAAGAAACTAATTTTAAAATATAAACATTTGTGTATACATACTTATAAACTACATGAAATGAAACAACTAAACAAAGAGTAGAACTCTGTGAGTTATGCTGCTGTAGAGGCGCCACCTGACACTGAAGAATGACAGGTCTGCCTGGTTCAAGAGCTCATGCATTTGTATTAATTTCATCATGTCCATTTAGAGCCTGCCCTGCCTGCCTGGCATTCAGTTGTTCCCAGCCAGTCTGTGCAGCTGGGCCAATCTTTTTGAGCAGCTGTCAACTGATGCAGTCTCCACACAGTCAGCACAGCTCATACTTCCTTCTCGCTCAGGGTCATTGTTCGACCTTCACAAAGATGAATCAGCCGATGAGTCTGAGCTGTCAAAGTGAGATTAATAGTTTCATAAAGACTGCATAATTAATTGTGCAAGAGTTAAATACAGCCTGGTCTGATTGGTGTCTGCTTTTTAGGTGATGATATTGAACAATTTGAATGGATTTATTCAACAAATATGCTAATACATAGTGACATGTGCTTCAAGAATGATGACACATTCAATTAAGCAAATAATATTAAACCATCATTAAATTTAATTAACGTTTATGCCAATTTTAAAGTAATTTTCAATTGGATGTGTGCAAAGGTAAACCAATCATTAAATTTAATTAATATTTATACCAATTTTAATGCAATTTTTAACTGAAGAAGTTTGACATGGTTGAAGTTACACATCTCTTTAGGATAATAACACTTTTTATGTTAGATCGGATAAATAAGTCTTCAAAACTTCATTCAGTTGATGCTTTGAGCAGAGATAACAATTACAACGATACAATCAAACAGTGTTTCTATGACGTGCAACAATACATGAAGTTGATACACCTGTGGATGTGTATCACACGAAGGTAGGACAAAACCCCCTCGGACAAAACCCCCTCGGACAAGACCCCCTCCATACATAACTCCATCAAGACATAAGCTCCTTCCGGACAAAACCCCCTCGGACAAAACCCCCTCATCATAGATACTAGCCTCAAGAATTATCAAAAGAAGTAAACTTAGCTTGGCTGTTTAGTTGTGCATACTATATATAATATAGCGGATTGGTGGTGCTGAACAACAATCTTCTCTTCTCCTGGAATTTTACCTTAACTTAATAATTGTATAAATATATTTTTTAAACAAAATTGGATGCATTCAATTGTAATTATAATTTTAAATGATATATTAGTCCTCTTATAATGTTTGTCTACTAATTTAAATTATATTTTTAGAAGATAATATATATATATATATATATATATAAGGACATTATATATATATATATATTTATTTATTTATTAACTAGTTTACACCACAATTATTGTTAAATAGATAATCTATTATTTTCATTTTGTCTTTATTTATTATATTAAAATATTTTTTTCATTTTAAAGAACAAATTATGTACAATATGTATATCTTATATCTATAGCTTATATTTATTTGCCATATTTCATTTTATATGAGTCAATGCAAGACTACATTCCAATTCATCATGTAATGCACGTTGAATATGGCAATAAAGCTTTATTATTATTATATATATATATATATATATATAATATAATATATATATATATATATATATATATAATTTGGTATGTAAAAAATGTAAATACATACCAAATATTTTATAATTATTAGCATAATAAAGGTGCTATTCAAGCAAGTTACCCTCTGTCTAGTATCATTGATGAGGGGGTTTTGTCCGGAAATGGATTGTCTAGAAGGAATTATGTATGGAGGGGGTTTTGTCCAAGAGGGTTTTGTCCAGAAATGGCTTATGTCTAGAGGGAGTTATGTATGGATGGGGTTTTGTCCGAGGGGGTTTTGTCCGGAGGGGGTTTTGTCCGCGCACCGTATCACACTTGATACAATCCCACACTCTGAATATGTCTTCCTCACTGGAGGTGGCCTTCTCAGATTACCCTTATAAGTAATTACCCCAGGACAAAACACCCTAAATGTGTTACAAATCCTGCAGTTCTTTCATCACCCCTGTTACTCCCTCCCACTATGCAAAACCACTTGTAGATAAGCACGTATTTATAACAAGATTATCTCTGGGTAGATGTGGTGATTACACATGAGAACTATCCTTTGATCTTAGTTAAATTACTTGTGTACTGGGCTGGGTACTTCACACTGGGGGGTTGATTTGTTTCTGATAAGGATTGTGGAAGTCTTATCAAGTGGTATCTACCCTGAGTATTCTCTGAGACTTGAGATTGTGCGTCCTTTGATGTAGAACAGCTTACCTCTCTGTGAATGTCATCACTAATGCCTCTTGTGTAGCAACAAGAGTTTTGATGTTTTATTTATATAGCTACAGATAGGGTCTTGTAGATTGAACATACTTCTGGAATGTGTACTGCATTTTGTTTTATTCTGCTGTAGGGGATAAACTTTCTACTTTGTTATCCATACATGGTCATTTTTACAATGGTTGAATTTATCAGTCAGTCAGGACCTTGCATTGATTCTTCTGTTACATAGATAATCAATCAATCAATCAAGCAATATGTTGAATTGATGTTTTTTTTATCAGCAGTATCACATAATGGTCCATATACTGAAAGTATACTATATAAACCTTATTACAAACAGAAGATTATGAAGGCAAAAAATATAAAAGTAAAAAAATACATTTATTACAAATGCTGTAAAGTAACCAAGCAGTAAGACTGCAATGTTCTTCTTAGCACAGAGTTCTGTGGAATTAACTTCTCCATTTCTGCTTGCATCAATAGCTCCAGAAGACAACATCTACAACAGTTTCAATTGTGGCGGAACTATAGAAAAATAAATAAATGTTAGTATTCATCAGAAGAAAAGGTTCAATCAGATATATTCTGTTAACAGAATGAGTGGTTTCACTAACAATCTATCTGGTAATTTGTTGGAATCACATATCAATAGTTCAAAACACGTATGAGTTTCATAAGATTTTGAGATTGATATTTTATTCTGATATAATGCTGACTACTGGTTGGTTAAGTAACAATTAGCAGATAACAGTTACATACCCCCCACTGTGTTCGCCTGACTCAACATAATCGGGTCTGTTCCGCACGTCAACGACAAATTGATATATTCCTTTATAGTGTTCACATTCATGTATTTATCATGCGTGGATTAATACATGAATGAAACGCACGCAACAGGATGTCACGCCAGACACAAGAATCAGAATAACTCCACACCTCAACTACATCAAAAGAATCATAATTGTTACTCATACATATAGAAGCCATAATCAATAGACAATCAATACGTTGTGTGGTGTATTCCATAAGCAATTATGACAGTGTAGATTGATGTGCCTGTGACTCAGGTAGGACTCAGCTGTGTGACAGAGGCAGCTGGTTGTGAAGTTAGGCCAGTATCAGCCATGGGGTTCCTCATCAAAGCTTCCTCTTCTCAGGTGTCTTCAATATCACACCAGTCATTAGCCTGAGTGTGTCATCAGACACAATGACAGCTCCCATTGCAGCTTGTTAGGGACCTCTGAAGCCCAATTGAAGATACCAGGTTGATTAGTGTTTATTATGCTACTGAACAGGTCTGTGGTTGGGAGCTATGTTCAGGCATTCATTTGTTATAATACATGCAAGGACACATAATGATACATGCTTTGTGGGGGATATTTTTAACAGAAGAATTCCTGTGGTTGTGCTAAATTGCCTGACAACGGTCTTTGTACAGACCATTGTGTAGACAGACATTCACAGAGATCTGTGCCAGGATTCTGTAAAGTAATAAATCAGAACTGCACAACGTACACACATTTTCATACATCACAATATTATCAGAATAGATAGATCACATATAGGAATGTTCAGAAAAATAACCTGATAGTTTAGTATGAAATTGGTTAAAACACTTATTTGATGCAAATCTGCAATTTTCATACCCAGTGTCCAGATATTTCAACTATGTACACATGGGTCTCTCTCTGTGTTTGGCTTGATGTATCTATGTACATTGTATGTATTTATTAAAGAGATAAAAGTATGAATCATAGTTTAAAAAGACTCTTGTGAAAATACATGTAATGATAGTGTTAATATTGATTCACAAAAACGCATGTATAATGATATTGGTTAAACTTAATGGTTCTTGATCTTCAAAGTTTGTCATGTTCGAATGACAGCCGCAGAAATTTCATAGTGTAATCAGATATGCCATTAATATCCATAACCTAATGGAATTTAGTATCTTTTTTAAGGCGTATCAAATGCAGCAATATTAATAATTGACAATGAAGCGTATCAGTTTCCACCCATGGGTCGTCACATCCAAGTTCAAAACATTTACCTCAAAACAGGGATGAATGTTTAATGGCTGTTGATTCCTCCCAGAGATAATTGCCAGGTCCCTGGAGGTAGCCATGTCCATGTTCAGTACCTCTAATCTACCCAGCCAGGCAAGAGGTGTCCAGGACCTGGCAAACACATCACATATGGTGTGGATTAACACAGGGATTAGTCGTGCTAATTGTTAATAGAGTCATTACCTTTACCAGAATGGATTCAGTGGCCACTGATGGTTACTGTTGGAGACAGCCTGTCTGGGTTTTAATCCCTTTTCCAGGCGGGAACTGATGACTAGGGAAGATGTGGCGCCAGGAATAGACCTGGGGAGTATGGGAGGTGGGGATAGAGGGAAGGGGAGACAGGGAGGAGGGGAGGGTGTTTATTTATGTGCACACACCAAAGGGGTGATGGGTGTCAGACACAGCTGTCTCAGGTGTTTGGTTGGAGAGAGGGAGGGAGAATGGGGAAAAGGTGTGGGGAGGGAGAAAGGAGCGGGGTGAAAATGGAGTAGGGTGGAGACATGTAACGAGGGAGGGCAGAGAAGGGGTGGATTGGGGGCAGAGAGTGGGGTGGAGGCAGAATGAGATGAAGGGAGATGGGTTTTGGGATAGTTGGGAACTGGAAAGGAGAACTGGACAGAAGGAGAGTAGGGGGGAGAACAAGAAAGAGGAAGAGCAGGAGGCAGGGAGAGCAGGAGCCAGGGAGAGCAGGAGGCAGGGAGAGCAGGAGGCAGGGAGAGCAGGAGCCAGGGAGAGCAGGAGGCAGGGAGAGCAGGAGGCAGGGAGAGCAGGAGCCAGGGAGAGCAGGAGGCAGGGAGGTCCATGATAACCCCCCTTGCAGCAGTAAGCACCCTGCACATTGTATTTAATGCAATATTCTTCTTCTTCTTCCTGTGGTTAGCTCATCACTCTGTGTTAGCCACATGTTTGTGACTAGAGTATTGTCGAGCTTGGTTTCAGAGTTGTCCTTCTCTAGAATTAGTGAGTCCACTACAGGTTACACATTTACCCCCTGTGTGGGATCTTTTACTTCCCCTGGCATAGACACCAGATAGAAGGGACCACTGGCTTTTAGTGTCGGTTCCGAAAGACACAGGCAATGTGGGTGAACGAATTTGCCTAAGTTTCGAAACGGCGGTAGGTGGGATTGAACCACTGTCCCCTCGATTGACAGTCTGGCGCTCTACCACGCGACCACCGCTCCCCAATCCTTTCTTCAAGTCAGATTTCAATACTTGAATACCTGAACTTGGCTATGGATTGTACACTAAGATGTAAACATTGTGAGGTGATAAGAACTTACCTTAGTGTGACTAAGTGTTTCCTCTGAAGCCCTGACTGCTGACAGCAGTAATACATGTGTGACTGCTGACAGCAGTAATACATGTGTGACTGCTGGCTCAGTGGGAACTCATGCAGTCTCATTGATTGAGGTATGGGTGCTCACTATGGCACCCTCACTATTTAACAGCACATTCCAGTTTCAACATGAAATGAACATTTGCAGAAACAGTTCTCAAAATAACTGAAACTGTCCTCACTAATAATTTTGCACAGCGACATAAGCAGTACAATATTTGACTGGGAATTCGTTATGCACATTTGTAAGGTTTTAGGTTCGACATGACATATAGATGAAAGGCTAAATTCATAATTGCAATGTTTTAATATTTATGGAATCTCTAAATTATGTAGATAAAAATAGTGTGGTCCAAAGACAGGGCCAGAGATCATGGTGAGTTATTATATTTAAGCACGCAGTTTGTAATGATGAGTTCATTTCTAGCCAGTCATAATTATTCAGTCAGGATGAGTTGTAATTGTTGTGTTGGTTGTGATTGATGACACAAAGGTGACAGTAATTAACCCTTTGTCTCCTCCATTGATTGCACTTTCCACTCAAAATTGACACTGATGCTTTCAGTAATTAGCAATCTGATGTCATGTGTTTGTGCTTTGGTTGCCTAATACCTGTACGATTGCATCATTACTTGTATTCATGTTTGCACACAATTGTAGACATTATTGCTTCTGCTTACAACATCAAATAGTTTTTAGAATTACCTGTTTGTAAGAGTAATTGTGCTTACAGATTAGACTTTGTCAACATTACAAAGATTTATTTCTACTTACACCTTCAGAAGTATTTGTTCGTCTAACTATCAGACTGACCAAAGGAGTTGAGCCATGGAAGTGATATGGTGCATTTTGGATGATGCTGGTGGCTTGCAGCCAAGCACTCGACTAGAGGCAGAGGAATAGTGCATTCTTGGTGCTCTACGTGAATCACCAGAACTGCCTTCTGCCTCAGCTGTTAGGTGATAGACTAGTGGAGAGATGTAATTCAGTGACAAGGAGGCATAGAGACGTGGTTAGTTATACGTCAAGACAACATTGATGTTGACACTCAAGCTAACCATTCAGCCACTGAGTAAAACATAAGAAGTTTTTATTAACATAAATAAGGTTTTTATTTGACTGAAAAAATAAACACTTTAGAGACAGTCCAAGGGATCAAAAGTGAGCTCTTGCTGGTAGTAAAAGTACAAGACGCGACACGCATAATTGATCATGAACAAAGTACCCAGGTAGTCTTGTCTCTCACATGAAAAAATAGTCGGAGACTTCTTTGGTCTATACTCACATTACACAATGTTTACACTTTCTAGCTGAAGGAAAAACAGACAACTTAGTTTAATATTCAGTGGTCCCATTGATCGATTCCCAACACGTTTTTGTGATCTCTAGTGATAGATATTCTAACACCCAGACCCCCAGCGGTCTTCCTCCCAAACGGCATTAATAAATACACGTAGTTGCTACTAAACACATACATATTAATAAAACACTGTCTTTCGCTGTCATTGCCCATTGTTGGAATCACAATCCACTGGTCTCACCACTTATGCAAATGAGCCGCCACTTATGCAAATGAGTCTGGACATATGCAGATGAGCTGGTGAGCTGGTGGAGCCGCCATGAGCCAGACTTGGTGGCGCCAGTGGCTCATGCATTATGCATGTGTGAAGGATGCAGGTTGCGGAGGTCTTGTAACACTGTCTCTTTTGCGATATTATAAAAGCCCTTGCGGACGTTTTATTACAAGAACAACTCACGCTAACGCACCGCATTAACACTACATTACGGGCACATGTTCGAGTCGATGACTGCGAACGGAAGTTATAGATGAGGCGGAAATAAATCTTAAGCAATGGATTTAATTTGCGGAGGTCTGCTTTATGAGTGGGTTAGGTTAATCAGCAGTGGATATTTGTTCTGGTCAGTGTGGCATTCTGTCATCACACAATAGGCTGCATTGTTACTGTTTCTTTGTTTTGCATTGTGATATGCGCTTAGACCACAAATCCTTAATTTTGGTAGGTGAAAAAATCATTATTTGTACAGGTAGTACATTTTATTTGCATCAACAATTTAAGCCACACATACATGGTAGTTGTTGGGCATAACTAGCACAATTCACTAGATAAATTATAAAAATGTTACTCCTTGATACAGAGAACATAATTTAGTACTCATAATACGTATGTGTAGATCATGCTGCTGCCATCAGCAATTAATGAAGTAATTGGGTCAGACAGTGTAATGAAAGGTCAGTGCTGTCTTCACTTACCCATGTGCCCTTTGACCAGCGACATCATGGCCACTGGCCAGAATCTTTTGTCAGATGTAGATGTAAAATGGATGCTGGTAAATGGCAGTGTTCTGTGCTGTGCTATTTGTGCCCACTGGTGCAACTGGGGAGGTGAGCCCCGTGCAGACTCTGTCTGATGAAGAAGCATGGCAGCTACTGCTCCAGGAATCTGTCATTGTGTCTGCAGGAAGTGGGCAGATAATGAGCTTAGGGTTGTAGACCCAAGAACAGGCAACAATTATGCCTAGAAATAGGATTGCTGTGAGCACTTACTGGGTGCCTGTGTGTGCTGATGGAGGTGAGGTGACAGTCACATTGCATGTGTGTCATGCACGTGCGTGTTTCAGTGCCTGCGTCAGTCTGAGGCTACTACATGCATGCGTGTCTGCATCCACTGACACTGTTGAATATAAAACACTCATAAAGCTTTTATGATTGCCAGAGTGAATGCGAGTACGGTGTAGCACCTAATGAATAGAGAGCGTGTCAGATTGGTGATAGATGTTTATGTGTTATTTAAAGCAAAAGTGGAGAATTCCATTACAGAGTTCATAATAATAACAATGGCCTTAACGATGTGTGAACTACACTTCTTTATTGGAATATGAAAGTGTGGAATAGAAAAAAACTCATGTCATACTGTCAAGTTACCTAATGGTTCAGTAAACTGACCAATAAGACATGACAAAGATAATCTTAATTTAATAAATTTATGGAAAATGGATGCAGTTTTCCTTTAAAAATGGTGTGTTTTTATTATACTAGTGAGAATGTATATGGTGCACATAGATGTATATTTGAGATATATAGGAAGTGGCCCCAGACATGTTATTATCCTTTCAGGGTAATTATTCACTTCAGTTGGCGGGTATACACAGTCATTGTTGTTGATGTTCTTCAAGCTGCCCCTATCACCCCCTTGCAGTAGGGGGTGGACCCAGGAGGGGTGTCACCCTGTACTAAGTGTCCCCTGCTGGTGTCTGCTGGATGCCGTTGTCTGTCCTACACATTCAATGGGCCGTGGGTGAATCCATTAAGACACCCCCTCACCCCCTCACCCCCTCACCCCCTCACCCCCTGGCCCCTCACCTGTCTTCAGGTCTCTGTGTCTTTATTTGTACAGATTGTCTCCACTCCTGCACAGGGAATGTCCTGTTGTGTGGGTGAATTGTGGCTGACACCCGCTTACTGGAATGAGGAAATCACACACACTTTGGTGGGCATTGACTCACACTGTTGGACTGTATGTAAGAGTGACCCGGACCTTGCTTTACATGGATCAGTGAATCTTTAGAAATGGAAATATTGGGCAAGACACCAAGTTTCTATCTTACAAAGTCTGCATTGTACCAAACTGTGTACATAGAGGTGTACTTGTGACAGGGAAGTCAACAGTGCTCACTTGTTTGCCAGGGAGTAAAGCACTTTGTATAGTCACAATAACTGAATATTGTGCAACAACTTTTTTACTTTTAGCAGTCTGCAATATATATGTGCAAGAGACACGTTTCAATTGTAATTTTAATATTAAGTTTTGGAATAGTTTATAATAATTATAAACTATTCCAAAATTTAATATTAAATTAAAATTAAATTATCTCTAATTTTTATTACTTTCATTCCTCAAATATCACATGTTTTTAATGTATATTATTGCAATTTGCCTTTAGTCATAATATACCTGCGCATTTCGTTAGAATTTTGATTTTACCAACGCCCTTTATGTTAGAGTTTAGGTAGTGATAAAAGAAATAATAAAATGTACACAAATGTGGCAGTGATTACTGTGATGTAATTCTTATACAGGGCCCTGTATCAACAATTATATTCATTGACATGGGAAAAGTAATAATAAATAAAGACACCCATTCCGCTTTAAGGATCTGGGGAAACTTCCCAAGGGCATAATCCCATCTGTGTCCCTCCCACCCCAGTACTGTTCCTACTCTGGCCCCCCACAGGGCAGTAGCTAATTACCCCAATCAATTATTACCCTCCACTGCCCAGCCAGGCCCAGGCCTGCTCCTGGGAGAGTGCCCATATTTCCCCCACCCAGTGCAGGAGGCAGCTGTATTTTCACAGAGTGGTGAGTGGTGCCAGGAAGTCTGCTCCAGGCCATTTGATACTGCCTCAACTGCCAGCACCAAAGTGCCACAGCATACAAATGTCCACTTGCTCTCTCCCGCAGTGTCTGCTGCCAGTAATTGCTGCTTATTGGCTGATCACTTGTGGTATAAATGACTCCTAGCAGGCGATGTAATTCGCTGAGCAGCGTGTTATTGACAAAGTGCCTACTGTGGACTCAATTTGTGCAAGTTTTGCATCAGATTTGTTGTATTATAATTTGGCTTAGTTGAATGTGTTCCTGTTGTGTCCTGGTGAAACGAAGTCTTATATTAGGCTTGTTTGGGTTATACATGATCAATAAATGGCTGGACACAGTACAGCAGCAGCAGCTTCATTTGTGTTGTTTTATTAGAGGCTTTTCATATGTGTACCCTCTGGAATCAAAGGAAGCTCAGTTTGGCCTAAAGAGACAAAGTTCTTGAATAGAAAACCTACACACTAAATGACATCAGGATTGAAGATGGACCTGCACGTTTTGCCTTCTTTTTGATTGATTTGGCATGAAATGCCTTCTAAAAATTAATTGTTTTGAATTAGTCTGGCATTTAGTGTCAGATGAACTTGTATAGTTGGCATTAAGATTAAACCTGGACCCCAGATGTACCTGTGTTGTCCAGATAAGATTTAGAGCACAAACATGGCAGTGTTTGTAAAATGGCTTTAGTTCGCCCAGTACACATTTGGTGCGCTGTAAAGCCCATGTATTGCCCAATAAGCCGCTGAGCTGCCCTGACTATAGCAGTGACTGCTGTCACATGGAAGTTGGAAGATGAAAGGAAGCTAAGGCAGGAAGAGGAGGCTGAGAGGGGCTTGGAGTAGCTGAGAGGGGCTTGGAGTAGCTGAGAGGGGCTTGGAGTAGCTGAGAGGGGCTTGGAGTAGCTGAAACAACTGAACAAAGTCTGAGTAGGAATCTACAGTGTGATGACAGTCACCAGAATGGTTCCAGTCTTTCTGTTCATTTCACTCCCAGTTTACATTTTTTTACCAGCAGTGTTTTGATCACTATCAGCAAACAACATATACACTAGATTGTGATACAGCAGTGACTTAGACAGTGTACTCACTATTGTGGGGCTGCAGTTTGGCTGCAATCAAGAAGTAATTAGTCTGACAGTAAACAAAATGTTACAAGAACAGAAAGGTAAATCAACCGCAAAATAAGTAAAAACGTTACTGATCTGTTCCTATGTGATGTGGAACGCTGTACACATAGTTATCTTGTAATCCACACGTAATGCTCTGTTACATGTATTATTTGTTAAATTACTTCATTCACATTCATATATGGTTATAAAATTATTACGGAGGTAATGAGAAACCCAAACTGTGGTGGATGTTGTCTTTTTAACTCATGGTGTGTGTAGTACTGAGACCTTTTAGCTGTTGCTTCTTGTCATAGTTAATTTGCAACACACGCGTGGCTACTCTGATGTATCCAGGCAGAGACGGCGGGAAGTGAACAAGTGCTTGTACTGTACTTTGATGGTTGTATGTACTCGGTTAATCCAGCTAAAACCCTCAATTAAATACATCCTCAGCAACCAACATTTCCTGTTCTATTTTTGCTCTCTGTTTTACTCATTCGCTCACTCACTCATTCATTATTTATCGCTCCCACAAACTCTCATTTTCTCTCAATCTTCCATTTCCTCCCACATACTCACTCACTGTCTGTCTCACTTAGTTTCACTCCCACAGCCCCACTCTCCTGTGTTCTCGAGCACTGTCTCAGTTTCCCTGCTCTCCCATTCTCATTCACACTCTTTTTGTCTATATTTGTTCCTTATATATATATATATATATATATATATATATATATATATATATATATATATCTCTCTCTCCTCACTGCCTCTGTCCAGTTTCCCACCTTCTGTATTTCTCTCATTCATTTTCACTGCCATCCTCTCCCTTTCATTTGCTCTCAGTTTCCCAACTTCAGTCTCACCTCTTCCCATCTCCCATACACTGCCTAGTGCTCTTCAGAATCTTTCCCTCCATCTCATTCTTTATTCCCCCTCTTACTCCCTCCCTCCTTGTCTCCTTCATCCTCCCCTCCCTTTATCTTCCCCCTCACTCTCAGTCTCTGCCCCTCTATATCTAATTTCGGACCCATAACATTTCCTTCAATCCTTCCTTCTGTTACCCTGTGGGAATATTCCTCTTAATGTTGTTGTCAGTATCATGGCACGGAAAACAAACACTTGTCCCCACATGTCCCACAAGTTAGTTTCGGGGATTAAGTATCCCTATTAATTTCATGCTCATTTTCCATCTCACTGCATATGGATGCAGTGAAACCTTAGGCTGCTGGGACTGCAGACCAACAAACCACCTGGAGGGACGCACATGGCCACAATTTAGCACAATTGGAGTGAAGCCACTGGTCTGAAACATATACGGAGACAACAATTGCCAAACAAACACATCATATTTTATGGTGCAGAACCCGCAGGCATCTCTTTCTCTACCACTTCCATTTTTGTGAATTATTAATTTTTATTTTGGCAGCAAATGTAATGAAGCATGTTTTCTGAATGACGCCCCACTGCTCAGACGAGTGAATTGAGATTAACAGGACATTTGTATTTGAATGATTTAGATGGTTCATTTGTTTGCCACTCCAATTGTCCAATATGCGGCGAGATGTTATTTTAATCCAACACACAGATCTAGAAAACCCATCATGCAGAGAGAGAGAGAAACGAATTTCAGAATTTGAGAGGCTTAGCTAATGTGCATCGGGAAAGCGACCTGCTGTATGAAATCCTGGATCTGGTTGTATTCATTGCTGTGATGAGGTTGGCAGATTATCCACTACAGATGTGTTAAGTAGAAGTAAATAATGCAGTATGTGACCAACAGTGCCCAGTGGCTTGTAGTCAGACTGCCAGCTATCCCAACAGTTGACTTCACCAGCTATCTGTGGGAGGAATGTCCCCTGAACATGGCCCACTGCTGGTCCCTGAACATGGCCCACTGCTGGTCCCTGAACATGGCCCACTGCTGGTCTCTGAACATGGCCCACTGCTGGTCCCTGAACATGGCCCACTGCTGGTCCCTGAACATGGCCCACTGCTGGTCTCTGAACATGGCCCACTGCTGGTCCCTGAACATGGCCCACTGCTGGTCCCTGAACATGGCCCACTGCTGGTCTCTGAACATGGCCCACTGCTGGTCCCTGAGCATGGCCCACTGCTGGTCTCGGCTGATCAGTCTTGACAACAGCTGCTGCACTCACATGTACGACACCACACCATTGGGCGGATTCCAAAAGTTCAAATTCGGATAGCACAGGATTTGTTATTGTTGCCGTGTTTAGGGACTTGTTTTTCCTCCCGACTAACATGTTTAGATAGGCTGGGTTTTTATGTTTGACATTTTTCAATGTCTCAGCATGCCACGTGTTTGTGCTTTGTAGAGCTGTTTTTTTCTTGAGTATGGTGACATTTGAATCCAGGATCTATGTCACAGCAGCTGTAAGAAGTAAGAACAGCAATGTAGTAGAACCTCGTCAGATGGGAGAAGGTTGGGACTTCAAGTTGTATCCAGACTACACCTTGCACACCAAGAATATATTGCTGATAACAGAAATTGCAGATGTTCATCCCCAAAGTGGCATTCCACGAGTTCTGTTTTAGCAACGACACTGACCTCCACAATGTACAGGCTAGGCAGATCTGTCAGATGCTGACTGTTTTTGTTGCATTCTTAAGGCTGGCCACAGCTGGATGAACTAATGGGCGTGTATGTGTGTGGCAAATGGCGATGTCCTCTTTGTGTGTGGGAACAGTTAAACAGAGGATTAAAACTGTTAACACCATGCACCATGAAACAAGGAAACCAGTCAGTTAAAATGGAAGTTAGCTAGAAAGGTAAGTATTATCATTATTATTAGCAACAGATTTTTAATTCAGACATCATTCATCATCATCATTTAGCAGTGTTTCCATCCTCTGCTGGGTTTGCCATCCTCCCAGTTCTCTTCCACCAACGGGTACAGTCCTGAGCATCCCATGAGTTGATATCCATCAGACTCAAGACCGACGCATAACACAATGAAGCAGCATTCATTACAAAGCATGATCTCGATGTTTAGCAACTTGAAAAGCTCAATGCTGCCATCTGGTGACAGTAACTGGCAGCGATACAGTTCTCGCCTCATGTTTGACTGCTAGTGTGATGTTGTCACCTCATGAGCTGTGGGTGACACATTGATCAGAGGCCACTGTGACATCAGCTGGAGGTGTGCTGATACAGGCTCATCTTGTCACTCTATCAGTCACATGTGTTGACAAGATGGACACTTGTTTGTCAATCTGTCCTGGACACAGCCATAACATGTTTGAAGTCACCCCCTGTAGTCATGATGTGTTTCATGTCCTCTCACATTCACCCTCCACCCCACTGCCCACCCCAGGACACTGGACACTGCAGTAGTTAGCTGCCCTATCAGTATGGAATCATAATATTGTACATTAGAATGTGTCTAAATGTCTTAGTTCTTATCAAGCATTGGCTGATGCCTATCATAAATAAGCACTTGCATAACTTCAAGTTCTTTGTATCTTCAGTTCATAAAAAAGATAAGCTTCCTGATTTTACAGATTTCTAAAAACAAGGACCCTCAAATCACATAACGGAAAAGGAAGTGTTAATATTTAATATTGTATAGTAGTACTAATGAGTAATAGTAGTGATTTTGTGTATGTCACAAGATGTGATAGATTATTTGATGACCAGTTTTTTTTAACATCACCAGGGCTTGCCAATAGTAAGACTAATGGAAAGACTGACACTTCCACAATTTGATGTTTTGATCATTCATTTATAGATATATCTACACCGTCTGTTGTACATTTCTTGGCCCACCATTTCCTACTGCTCACACTGAGGTTATCTGCAACGGCAGTTAAATTTTCACACATGATTTTACACATGCATGTATCCTAATATCACAGCTCAGTATTGGCAGATGTCCACCTGTCTAAGCCGATACATATTTCATGTTCGCCTGTTGCACAATGTTCACGCTTGAGCGAACATGGTCCTGTGATATGTGGAGCAAACAGATGGTGGCTGAGGGTACATAGCAGCTGGGTATCATGGAGACCCTGGATAGGGTGATCTATGATGTTTATAGGGGTAAACACTAATGAGGTGTGAACTGTTGTCTACAGAAGACTCACATGACTGAGTAGGTGTCTCCCAGCTATGGTCATTGTTTAGCTCTACATCAACATGTCAGGTGTAGAATCTTTAAATGGTTTCATTTACTCCATTACAGTGTACACTGTATATGTAGTGTAGGTGTTAGAACTAATAGTACCATCCAGACTGTCTACATTGATGTGGCTGTCGGCCAACTTGTTTCTTCTGATGGACATGCGTGGCCGATTCCTCCGAGTTGTTTCTTCTCCTGCTCGACATGCATGGCCGATTTCTGCAGAAGTGTGGCACTTGGAGAGATGATTGCGTGGCTCCTGTTATCAGTGCCACATCAGCACTTGGGTCTAACCCTGCATTACTGCTGATTAAATTGGCAGTTTGTAGGAACGCTATGATTATATCGAAATGTTTTGTTATTGGAGTTTTTAGGTGCAGTGTGTCGGTTGCCACTGTATTATAGAGCGGTTGAATTTGTACCTTTCTAAAACCACAATTACAGTTATTTAGCCAGAATCATAACGTGACTGGGTTGCATAAGTTATGTGTTCCTTTGTGGCTGGTGTTTGTGGGCGGAACCCAGGAAATGTGGGAAGGAAATGACTCAGAAGGTTAATCAAAGTTAATCAAGGTTCCTGTCCAAAACCAAGGGATCTAGACGGTTGTGGACAAAGAAACCATTGCCATAGCAAGAGCCTGACAGTTTTTCCACAATACAGATTGGCACTTCTAAGAACAACCCCCACTGTTAATTTTTGCAGCGACACAGATATATTTAAGCGAAATATATTCCAACAATGTATGTAAAAAGAAAGAAATCCTAAATTGTGAACACTGTTTATGCAGACGCCTACAGAATACCTCATATTTCAATACCCAAATTACTACAAAAAGTAACTCTGGCATCCATTATTAGATACATGAGAACTGAAATCAGACTCAAGATATAATCTGAATACTTGTATCAGTTTGAACCACTGAGTCTCTGACATTTGTTGTTTATTCTGTGTGTAGATGTTGGGAATGAGTAACATATTAAACAAATACCTGATGTAGATATCTCCATGGTAGACTCTGCTACAGTTATAATCATGTGGATATTGACCCATAAATCCCTGATATGAAGCACTGACAACTAGCCACAGTGCTGTAGGTAAGATGGCACTTAGGTGTACTGTACTGGTGCCAGGATTTCAGACCTGGTGGTCCACTAGATAAGCACAGTAAAAAGGAAATAGCACCGTGTTTAGATTGGCAGTCCTGTATTTGTATGTGACTGCTCACAGGGGGTCTGGACTCCAGTGGTTACCTCAGTGTGTGCTCCAGGTAGACAGGGTATAGGAGGGTATAGGCAACGTAGAGCAGTAGAACAATCTCTGTATAGTTTTTATTTGGATGTTGAAATATTCCCATAATAATTGGCTTTGTATGCCAAATAGAAGGGATATTATAAGTGGGTTATATATATATATATATATATATATATATATATATATATATATATATGATTCTGATATATATATATATATATATATATATATATATATATATCTGTCAGAATCATATGTTGTGCCAAACCCCGCCCCATTGAGGGTAAGCCAGTTCTCCAGTGGGTGGACCCTCCAGTGTAAGGGCAAACATTGACATTAACCATGTTACACATCAGTGGTTGTGGGGCTGATAGGGAGAGAGGGCGGATTAATTAGATGTTGGGTGAGATAAGAGGAACATTGGCCAAGTGAAGGGACAGGTGTAGATGGTTGGACTCATGCAGGTAGAATGAGATGACTGGACAGTGACACCTGGGAGGACATGCACTTACATTACTTAGCATATCAGTATATAAATTTTAGGGTGGGCCAGCCAGACCTCCCAAAATCCTCTACGTCCCACCAAGCTAGTTGTTTGCACCTGTCACGGAACTCAGGTGTGTTAAATTGCAAGAATTTTCCTATTTGTATTCAGCGTTAATTTTGAGTAGGTGTGCAAAAGTTGCTGTAACTGCAGTTAAACTTAATAAGTCTGCAATGACTCATCTTAAGTGTTATTGCTGGTCCCCAGTGACCACTGGAGTGGTCATTCGTGTGTCCTCCACTGTGGCATTGTAATGTGTTTTGTGCTGAGTTGAAAAAGTATTGGCCACAGTGACAATGGAGAGGTATTACTTTCCAGTCTGGTGCAAGCGAGAGTGCTGGGTCTGGATGTAATGCGTGTGAACATCCTGGCACCATGTTGTGTCTTGTGTAAAGGAAAGGCACCCAGCCAGTTGTATCAATATCTGCTACTCACTGGCAGATACTTAGCACATCCATTATGCTCTCAGTGAGTTAAGCCACTGGATCAATTAGACATGGACTTAATTCTCACACACAATAACAACTTTGGGAATGCTGCATGCTTGGCTGGGTCTCCTTGGATGACTCCATTCAACATTGATATAATTGGGCATGATCTAACTGAGATGGTTGGGTATGTGTGAGGGTGATTTATGTGTGAGAGTGCAAGGTATCAATTGTAGATCAACATCTGATTAAATGATGTCTAACATAATTATGTTGAAATTGCGGTTGTGGAAAAATATTGTGTGATTATTATAAAAGTTAGGGTTTATTGCCATGTAGTAATGTGCTACTGTGTTGAAATGTTATGATCCTGAATCCATCCAATGAAAACAGGCAAGGTGGCAAGGACAACATTTTCCAAGTTATGGAACTAGAAAAAATTAACCCAAAATCTAAAACCAGGCCTCTGTTGACCAGCCAATGTTCTTCTGGTGTCTGACAAAACGACACTGATGTAGCTAAAACATAGATATCCTGCCCTTCATAAGCAAATCATATGTAGATGAAGTATGTGTGATTGCTAACAGAGTTCTGACGACTGTTTGTTTGTGTCTGCAGACGGAACTCTCTCAACTACTTCAGGCCCTGTCTGAGAAGGCAAAGTCTGGCACAGAGTTCATTCATCGACTCAAGTGTATGGCCGAACATGTACAGGTGAGTGTCTCTAGAACTGACAGCCTTCTGTGATGTGTTCACTACAGTGCCTTCTCCATCCTATGAAGGCAAACAAGTACAGTGTACAGGGTGACGTGAAGGGCAGGATATCTATCTTTCCATGAAAGAGGCACAGCTTCCTGTCTTCCGTGAAGTCAGATGCATCAGTTTCAAAGAAAGTTAGAGGTACTAAGCTCCCAGTGGTCCTAAGCTGATTGCTGGTTCAAATCCAGGCTTTTGTGGAACGTAGGGACACAATGAAAACATACATTTTACCATTGTTATCACAATCTAAATATCAGGGAGGTGGCCAGGAACCCAAGGAACAGTTTTGTAACCGACTGTTCTAACAATGCTTGCCAGATTAACGTTTGAATGTTCACTGTTTCTGTGGTCCTGCGTTGCCACCAGGTGTCGTCACCGGTGAGCAGTCTTTATGTTACTATTAATTATGTAATGGTTATTGGCTTTGGCAAGTGGCTCGTTTCAGAGTCAATTACTTCGCTTACAGTGTTGTTATTGAAGCGACCAGGTCATCTGGTGCAGTTGGCAGGTGGGTGAGGTCTCCATGCTTCACCGACCTCACAGTTACCTGGTGGCACTAATTAGCAGTTTCACTAATAAAGCCCTTGGATGTTTTCATGGCAGTATAATATTTTGCAGTATAAATTGCATGGATTAGCGATAATTATGCATTGATGCATAATGGTTTTATCGATTGGTTTGCACTTGGCTTTGGAGCATGAACTGTGTAACTGATCAACAAGGAGTTGGCACAGTTTATGTAGCATAACAATACAAAGAGTTTGTCCAAAATTTGTGTTTAGGACAATATCGATAGATACACTACGTCACATTGGCATGATCAATATTTAACTATCTGAAATGTACTTAATTATTTAGAAAAATGTGTCTTTATATGAGTAAATAAATTAGTTTAATCCTTCCTGAAAGGTAAATCAAAGATACTCAGAAAAAGTTACATTCAACAGGCAAGACAATTATCAGCATACACGGTTAGGGTCGGTATTAGAAAATATTTAGGGTTGCTATAGTTAGCATTAGGCTTCCAGTAAATGATCTTAAAACAGTAGCTGACTAGCTTTAGTCATGTGACTGTCACATGTTGCAGGAGAACTGTGTAGAGTTTGAGGCGAGTGTGGTGGCGCAGTGTGACACACTGATCGAGGCGATCCAGGCCCGCAGACAACAGTTGCTGGAGAACGTACGACATGAGCGGGAACACAAGCAGCGCGTCTTCAAGGAACAGGTCTCACACTGCACACAGCGGCTGCAGCGAACCACTGGATTGCTGCAGTTTAGCATCGAGGTGCTCAAGGAGTCGGACCCGTCAGCCTTCCTGCAGGTGGGTCGAAATACTGCAGTTTAGTGCGTGTAATCGTGCCTTAAAATCAGTAGCAATTTTGATTTCTTTTGCCTTAAACGTGCCTTAAGATCAACAGTTATTTGTTTTATTTTTATATTTGAAAAAGTTAATGCGTTTGATTTTTCACAGGTGTATTGATTAGCCATTGACTAGATGGCTAGTGTCATAGTGTATGTATTGGGATTGTTTGTCATGTTAGAAGCTAAAGTCAATTGGGATGTTTTGCAACAAGAAAGCATGTTTTATCCAGGAGATGTCTAATTCACTGTAGTCTACAGAACCACCATCGTCAGTGGCGCCATCTGGTGTATAATGATGAACACAGATTCCATCAGTCAACAGCAATATCCATCCACAAAATTTCACATCACCACTAAGAGAGTTGAATGTTCACTATTTCTACGGTCCTGCTCTGCCACCAGGTGTCGTCACCGCTGATCAGCCGAGTCGCGAATGTCGAGAGCAAGTTTAGCAAACAGATGGAGTTTGAGCCGCGGACATCGCCAGACTTTGAGTTGTGTCTGGACAACCACTCAGTCCTCCACAGCATCCAGACCATGAACTTCTTCCAGATGAAAGGTACTGGTTGTAACAGTTGTACGTCTCACATGTGTGGTAGCATTGTTTAACAGGTAGTTAAATAGGTAGAATAAAAATAAGCTGTATTATGTTAAAATGCCATTTATTACTTAATAAATAGCATTTTAGCATTAATATGTGTTTGTTGTGAAAAAAGTGTAAATGCTAATCTGGATCAGACTGTCTTATTCATGCAAAACTTAAATAGGTGATCTTTAGAGATAAATGTGTCGATGATATTTATTTTTACAAATTCACAACCAGTAATACAGCTTATTAAATGTATACAATGGTCTGAGATGTGTTCGCCTCACTCACACTCATGGATAAGTTAATTCAACAACACACACACACACACACACACACACACACACACACACACACACACACACACACACACACACACACACACACACACACACACACACACACACACACACACACACACACACACACACACACACTCACACTCACACACACACACACACACACACACTCACACTCACACTCACACACACACTCACACACACACACACACACACACACACACACACACACACACACACACACACACACACACACACACACACTCACACACACACACACACACACTGCTTCCTGCAGATAACATACCACTGTCTTCTTACTAAGTTTTATTCCAAGGAAACTAAACAGACTTCGGTGCCAAAAAATGCTTCATAATTAATAACATTATTTCTGAAGGGCATTAATGTTCTCGGCATTAGGCTTTGTTTTTGATGACTAAACCTGTTGTGTTAGAATGTATTGTGTGACTGCGGCCGAATCTAAACACTGATAACACGGCTGATGTCGGTGTCTTCTCATTCACACTGCTAACAGACAGGAAAGGTGTGCGTTGCAAAATGCCGAAGTCCACAGGAACATCACCGAGCAACGCATCAGCCAGTGCTAAACATCGTTAGTGTCACACGTTGTTTGTTGATCGGTGTACAGTGCTGTGAATATCCACATAGTTATCTGCCTCCATTGTGTTGCCTTGGCCGGCCTTGTAGGCATGGCGTGGGTTTTCTGTGCAGTGGTCGTCGTACCGCTTTCTGTCGTTAGGTTGCTGTGTCGGTTAATTGTGTTTGGTGTCGCCCCCTGTTGGGTAGTTCCGTTAAACCCGCCAGACACAAGGATGTCTGCACTGGTGATGCACTCAGGTGTTAGCATGGATGTGATTGGCTGCCACCATCTACCAATAGTAACTGTTTTTTCATGCTGTCTTCTGAAGTTATGTATATTTTACTGGTGTGCTGGAATTAATTGTTTTTCAGTTGTTTTGAAGATGCATGAAATTCCCCTTCCCCTTCATACGAGTGTTGTAACTTCATTTTGCTATAACATTGATTTTCAGCGTTGTCGTGGGGTTTATTAATGTCCTTGTCGCTCCTAGCTGCTCGTAGCTGGCTTAAGGAGCTTAGCAGTGTCTAGTTTAATCAGTAACTCTCCAGTTAATGTGATTGTAATTATATTACCATTATAGCCTCATAGTTGCTGCTGCTGCTTAGAGCTGTTATTCTTCAGAAAAAACAATATTAGAGTATCGTTGAATGGTGACAAAATAAAATGTTACAAGCATTTTATAGTATTTAGACAGGTTGAACACCTAACCCTGTGGTTTTGTTTCACCGCTGCTCAAATTTACCGAGGATTCTTTCCAAGGATTCCAGTATTATATTATGATTGAATTCTGTCTCTTCATTGTATATTGTAACTATATAAATCACACATAAAATAATAGATTTACAATACGATATGTTTGTAAAATTCAAGATATTTATTGCCAGTATGATGATATTTGGAAACTAGCTATTCTACAGAATATAATATTGGTTACAGTGAAATAACTCTTACTATTATTCTCTTTTAGCTCCAGGACCACCGCAGATTATCCCAGACGACTGCAGTGCCGAAAACAACACAGTGACAATAGCATGGCAGCCTCATCCTGGCAGCGTTGTCGACGGTTACGGCCTTGAACTTGATGACGGAAATGAGGGTGATTTCCGGGTGAGTTATACAATTAACTCTCTAATCAATTCACAAGAACACATAAGACATTTGGAATCACATGTAAGATAAACAAAAATTGTCAGTTTCCCTTTTGCTATCATTAACTTTTCAGGATTGTGATGTTTATTTAACAAATTAAAACATGTGTAAGCATATAATTTATACATGCCAGTCTTCTCAGATTTCCCGGGAGTATCCTAGATTTGTTGTGAAACTCCCACTGTCTTTTCAGAAAAAATCTGTGAAATGTTTGGATTTTAGTTGCAGTTACAGTTTTTTGATGCAGTTGGAGTTCTGAAAGGGGAATTGTTGGAGGTTTTTTGTTAACTTCAGTTTTTTATTAAACTGGAATTGCACAGGTTTTCAAAACTTTTGCAGATATACATACTGTACGTCATTAACAGTTGTAAGTCATTGGAGTGAACTGTGCGACTGAGGACCGTGTTCTGATGCGATGTGTTTTGTTGCCAGGAGGTGTACTGTGGCAAGGAGACCATCTGTACTGTGGAGGGGCTACACTTCAGTAGTGTGTACAACGCCCGAGTGAAGGCCTTCAACCACGCAGGAGACAGCAGCTACAGTGAATGTATCTGCCTGCAGACAGCTGATGGTGAGTGTCCATCAGACTGCCACTACTTGGCATCTAGACTTGGGGACATCCACAATAACTGTAGTAGCATAAGTTTAAATGGTAGTTTACTGTACAGGCCTTATTTCACGTCGGTGACCATGTCACTTTTATGTAAATAAATATTTTTGATTGAACAAATTTATTGGTTTATTTTGGTCTTTATCATGCATAATTTTTTTATTTTGTTGGATGTTGTTTGTAATGTTATTTGCCAAGCATCTGGTGGTATAGTAGTGCACTAGTAGGACAGGCATTATTTCAGCATGGTGACATTAATCCCGTTTTTACATAATTTATACATCATTAGAAGTAATGTCTGTGTGAACATTTCTTTTGTTTGATTTACTCTTCAGAAGCATAATATTGTGATTTTAATGCTGATAAAATTATGCCAAATTATTTACTAAACTTTTGGTGGCATAATTAACTGTTTGTTAATTACTCTCATAGACAAAGCATCTACCACTCAAGTCAAAGTAAAATTAACATGACCTTTGACCTTGCAGTGGCCTGGTTCTGCCTTGACCCGCTCTCGGCCCATCCTGACATGCTGTTCTCCAATGACAACATGACTGTCACCTGCAACAACTATGATGACCGCGTCGTCCTTGGCAACGTTGGACTCTCCAAGGGTGTCCACTACTGGGAGATAGCCATTGATCGCTATGACAACACACCAGACCCAGCCTTTGGCATTGCCAGATTCGACATAGTGAAGGACAAGATGTTAGGTGAGGAGAACTTGTATCTGGATCAGTCAGGTGCAACAGGTGACCTTTAACCCTAACCTTGATATGTGTCGATTATTTTTGTTGGCCACCTACATTTTTACCAATAAGTTCTTATCATTCCTGACAAACTAGTCAGCTTAACATTTAAATTTGATAACATGCTATATGATGCAGTGTCATTAAATTACATATAGTTACTACTAGTTCCAGGCAAAGAAGACAGTGTTTAGATAATGTTATCTCTCTCTCTGTTGCAAGCAAATATAACAGTGTATATCTGGTAGTTGAGCTACCTTAGTAACACTTTCTCTTTCTGTCCCGGGCAAGAGTGACCATGTGTAATTGAACTACCTTAGAGAAAACATTATCTTTGCTGCATCCAGTGATGTTAATTAATGTATAGGTTAACTACCTTACATAAGACACCCTGTGTCACAGACAAGGATGACAATGTACAGTTGAACTACCTGAGCTGACACATCCCCTGTGTTGCAGGCAAGGATGACAAAGCCTGGAGTATGTACATCGACTCGAAGCGCAGCTGGTTCATGCACAACAACCAGCACACGGACCGCACGGACGGCGGGATACAGCCGGGCTGTGTGGTGGGCGTGCTGCTCGATCTCAACCAACACACCCTCAGCTTCTACGTCAACGACCAGCCCCACGGCCCCGTCGCCTTCGTGGGGCTCCACGGTGTCTTCTACCCCGCCATCAGTCTCAACCGCAACGTCCAAGTGTCCATTCAGACTGGTCTCAACGTGCCCGCCGACAGCGACACGGAGGACGAGTAAAATGTGAACTCAGCACAAGGATTTAGAAAAGATGTGGTCAGGACTGAAGTAGCGTTGGTCAGCGGAGTGTAAGATGTGTGTTTCTGGGTCCAAAGTGTACATGTGCTGCGTAGCTTTGTATCCAATAGTAATTTTTACTTGCTGAAATCTGACAGATCCCAAGGGTTTGGATGAGACAAGTTGTTTGTAAATTACAGTCAGTAAAAACTGAGTTTTGTACCTGACACGTATGTACAGCACAGCACAGCACAAAACACTTCCATTCAGTCATAGACTTGTGCACAGTGTGCCAGTGCCTAGATATGCAGACTTTGAGAATGCAGAATAAATCACATATCTTGGGTGCTTATTGAAGTTTTTGCAGTGCAGTATTTCAAAACCAACAGATCACCAAAATGACACTCTGGCTGTAGGCACATAAATGAATATTACAACTTGCACTGTTTGCATGAGCGTCATCATATTTGCACTTCTGATGACAATAAAACATACTGTGAATTTCAGACATTGCATGGTACATTAAATGTTCTAGATGGGTTTTAAACTTTTATAACTCGGCTAAGCTCATAAGGTGTTGATTTATGTATTGTGTTACTCTCAATATATTTTCTTGCCAGTTATAAGAATGTTATCAAAGAAACAGTAAGAGTTTATCAAACACAGTGACAGTCTGCAATAATAATGTAAGAATGAACACTAGAAACTGGACACCTAGTAAACACATTGGAAAAACAGTCCTCAAAGCTTTGGAGACAATTTGTAAAACTATTAAACTTAACCTAAATGTTTTATTTATATTTAGTTTTAAAACTTTTGTCGAGTCTCCAGTGTGTTTGTGTATGGTAAATATATTCAGTTAATTACCAGATGTTTACAGTAAATGCAAAATGTTTTTTAAATGAATACCCTTCAATCAGCCAGTACAAGCAATTAGTTACAGGTCTTCATTAGTTATTCTTTCTTGAGAGAATGTGTTTGTTCTTGCTGTACATGGGGTGAATATTTCAACAGGTTGTCGATAATTTAACTTGTGCATAGATTTCAGCAACAAACCAGGATTGTGCTGAATAATTTCAGCCATGAACACACATGTTGAGGTTTTACCCAATGTTGTGGATATTTAGTGTGTTGTGTTGTGTTTTGCTTTAAGCAGTCAACTGTGACCATGTCCAAACTGCGAAATGCACTGGTGCACGCAGTTGTAATTGCGCATTCTTGTTCACTATAAATTAATTTATTTCCTCAAGTGCTTACTTCAGCGTGTGCATTTACCTTACACCCTGCTTGACGTGACCACAGTTCTCGTGTTGCAACAATGATCAAAGATCTTTTATTTTATTGTTTTGTTTGTACATACTAGGTTGAAATTAATTATTGATTATTTAAGTGCTACCTGTGTCTGAGTTTTGAGGTAGATCAGCTTTATCTTGCACTTGTTATGCGACATTGAATGTGGCGTGTTGGTTTTAGTTACTCTGTGAGTTGAGACAACTAACAAGGCGCACTGTGAACAGTGATTGTGTTGCCACTGCATTGCACAGATCACGTCTGGGAATTGTATGTAAAATATAAAATGTTGAACCTTTGTAAATAGCAATATAGCTTGGTGAAAACACGCTTCAAACTGCACCTGTATATAGACATTTGACCACGGAAGAGATAGTGCGGTTTACTTACCAAAGCAGTTGATGGAAACGTTTGGTGTTTGCCTTGTAGAGTCGGATAGTTATCACTTTGTCAGTCCAAGCCACAGGCAGCGTTAGTCGACAAGCATAGGATGAGTGGATTATTGTTAATGCTGTAGTTTAGGGATGATCTGTTTCCGAGGTAATCTGATGATATAATGAAGACACGCTTGCTTCTTGGTGTGAGAGTTCACTGGTGTTTGACATGGAGAGATGTTTGTGAATGCTTGATATCACTTATTTATGTATAATAAAGAGATATGATTCAAGTCTGTTGTTTGTGCAGTTTTTATGCAGGTAAATTTGCCTCAAAGGACTACAAACAACAGATAGTTGTTGAACATGTAACGTTGAACCTAATATCAGGACAGTCGTGTTTTAAGGACAGAATACTGGTTGGTGAAAACGTGGGTGTTTCGCCATGTTTGTAAGCTTCCTGAAAATGGTTTGCTCACGTGACACGTATACCTAACCATCAGTAAGCATCTCAAGTTGATTGCCCTCATTTCTGTATTGCCCTCATTTCTGTAAACATCCAAAATTCTCCCTTTGACATTTTAGTAAAATGCAATCCAATTCCTCACTCATATTACCAGATAACCTAGCAAGACGTGTTCAAAGTTTAACAAGATTGCCACCAAGAATTAATAATAGATGGCAAGTGGAAAAGGAAGCCTTTTAGCAGTTACTGAGAGTACAACCTTTTATGTAAGTGCTCTGCAGTGTGTGGATTAAATTTTTAATCACTACTAGCACCCACACAATCGGCAAATGATCTGTTCCATTTATTTACAGTCCAAATTTCACTAGTTCAAAAGCCCAACACAGAAGCATATAGCACTAATAATTGTGGTCTGGCTCAATAAACTGGGTTCCTAGCTAAGGGACTGTATGGAAATATCACCGGAGGTGTTAAACAGGAAGGTTTGGAGTGGGGCATTCCCCCATAGCATGGCCAGTTTTATACAGGAAACTAAATTAGTCCACATAATGATTGGCATGCTTGACAGCACAGAATCAGCCTTTCAAATAATTCCTTTATTAAGCTTGATACATTGTCTTTATTAAGAGTGGCAAATAGGGCCGAGAGTTTATACTTATATCAATATTCCTTGATTTTGGTTGATGAGCATTTTGGGATGTTGTTTTGACTACTGTCCATTATTACGGCCCTTCTTTGTATGCTACAACTGCAGATAAGTTGAATCACATTGTCAAACTGTCCGAATGTTGATGTAAATACACTGGAAATTTGCAATGTTGCAATATTTTACACTAGATTTCTTTTGGTGGTGTTTTCTGTATATTTACGGTACAATTTACTTTTGACACCTAGCAATGTTGACATCTTTGAAGTACGAGCCACTGGCATCTAACATGGCGCAAGTCTGTGTGTTTACTTTTAATGTGCCAACACACTCATAAAAACTATCCCGTAGATACTTGCAAATTCCGATGTTTAATGAATTTCAAGCCAATCCAAAATACTTTGTACAAATTATTTATTAAATAAATACAAGTCACTTATATATATTATAAAATTGTACATTGATGCATACTTCACGCACCACTGTTTTTACCATTGGTGCTTGGGTAATTGCAAGTGCAACGGAACTATGGATACAATGGTGTTCCTTGGCTGCGGTGAATTCTTAAGACGGTTTCCAATTTCTGAAACAAAGAAATTCTAAATTTTATTCCTGACATTGCAGGTATATATGCTGTCACCCTGGCAAAATAGGTGTGTTAGTTGACCACACTAGCTGTGGCATTCACTCCATGCTACATACGTAAGTTCTCTAAACACTGGTATTTAATCTTTTTTATAGTGTAAACGTGCCAGTTATCGGAGAGTACTATCTAGTAATCATTTCATCTTACAAATTCCAATAAAATGATAAGAGAATACCTCTAATGACAAGTTTAGCATTGCTTCTTTATTTCTACACATTGGTGTTGCCGCCTGGTGAATAAATGATGTCTCAATGATGTCCAAATCCCCTTTATTTGCCTCATAACTGGCCCATTTACTCTCCAGCTTACCCCAGTGTCAGAGTGTTGAACCACATCTTATCAAACTGACAGTCATCACAGCTACTACACTGTGAGCCCTGCATGATACAACATGAGCAGTCCTGTGATTGTTCCTCTGTAACCGGTCCTGCCGTGGGAAACTATACACATCTATTCCAATGACATGCCAGAGCATATGCATCAGAACTGGATGGTTGACCCCCCAGTATTTGTGGAGTGATTGGAGATGGGATCACTCCTCCATATTTAGGGGAGTGGTGTGTATTTTCCTGGTGGAGGCTAAGAAAGCACTAGCCCCGAATATATACTGGTGGAAGTGTTTTGTTGAGCCCCTTTCATTCTGGCCTCTGAGCATGTGTTGTACTTACATGACTATGTGTGTCAGTAGATGTGCACTTTATTATCTCCTTCGTGTCCATACGCCTGCCTCCTGTACAGGTCAAGCTGCAAGCTGTAGTCAAGAATACACCCATTATCTATTCAGTACATGAACTTTACGGATTTTGGTCAGTTCACACTGAGAACAAACCATTTCACTAGCATTGCCAAGAGCTCTTAATCCCATAAAAATAATATTAGTGTCACAGTAATTTGGCAATGGATATTTAATTTGACAATAGTGAAATGGTCTGCTGACAGGTGTATTGTCTAGGTGAGATTGCCTGCAGCTATCTTTATTACCAGACTTTGTACTTTCATTATTTAATTTCCTGAGAAACTTAATACAGTTACTGAGCATTTGTACTGGACACACACCATGGACAACATCTCTAAATACAATTTATAATTGCTTTTTCTCTCCAGAGATTTCTGCCTCGGTATTAAATCATGAAACACTGTTGGCAGTGTACGTACTAATCAACCCACCCACCACCATATAACTACTTTTTTAACTCTGCAAACATGATATCATACGACTCATATTTACCTACTGAAATCTTTACCTACGTGTTGACAAAACAGTGAAGCAGACCACGTGACTGGAGCTGGCGTCAGGTTCCACTGACCATCACATCACAGCATTAATATCTACAAGTGCAAAGACAACAGTTCACAGATCTAGCTTCAGTCACTGGTCTAGGAATCCACTTACTGCAATGGTCTACACAGTAAACCAAATTTATAGTCCTGGATGTTGTTCCAATACAAAAGCTTACTCTCTCATCCAACAGGTGAACATTCTTTAAGAAGAAGAACTTAAAGTAGAAATCATCAAACCAGCTCTGTATATTCAGTACAAAGAGAAATTTGCAGTAAAGAAGATGCACACTGTCAGGTATAGGGGATGTCAACTAGAATGGGAGTGGTTTCAGCACGGTCTTGTGCATATAAGTCCGTGGTTTCAGGTAGTGTTATCCACAATGGCAGTAGTTTCAGGTGGTACGGGAGTATTATCGAGAATGGTTTCAGGTGATATGAGAGTGGTCTTGTTTCTGGTTTTATGAGGGGGTCTTATATTACCTGGTTGTACAGGTGGTAAGATGGCATGAGAGGGGCATACAGGCAGTATCAGATGGTACAGGAAGGAGTATCAGATGGTGTAGAAAGGAGTATCAGATGGTGCAGAAAGGAGTATCAGATGATACAGAAATTAGTATCAGATGGTGCATGAAGGAGTATCATATGGTACATGAAGGAGTATCAGATAGTACAGGAAGGAGTATCAGATGGTACAGGAAGGAATATCAGATGGTACAGAATTGAGTATCATATGGTACAGGAAGGAGTATCAGATGGTACAGGAATGAGTATCAGATGGTACAGGAAGGAGTATCAGATGGTACAGGAAGGAATATCAGATGGTACAGGAATGAGTATCAGATGGTACAGGAAGGAATATCAGATGGTACAGGAAGGAGTATCAGATGGTACAGGAAGGAGTATCAGATGGTACAGGAAGGAGTATCAGATGCTACAGGAAGGAGTATCAGATGGTACAGGAATGAGTATCAGATGGTACAGGAATGAGTATCAGATGGTACAGGAAGGAGTATCAGATGGTACAGGAAGGAGTATCAGATGCTACAAGGAGTATCAGATGGAATGGCAAGTGTCAGACGGTACAATAGAGGTGTCACATAGTATGTGTCAGGGGCTCAGCAAGCGACGTGTCTTCCCGACTTTGAACTCCAAAGCAGCAGGTAGATTATGAATAGTGTGGTCCAAATTAACTGATCTATACAGAATGGTCAAGTTACCGCCATGGACCGGAAGTCTTACGAGTCTTTCAAAAGTGACCGTTAAATTCAGGTCATCATTATGGACAAGTGACCACTAAGACAAGTTCTACTGTTTATGTGAAAAGTAGTTTTCAACCAAACAAAACAGTGAAACAGTGACATCAAACACAACCTTGCTATGGATACACCCAGCCACAGACACTCAAGCAGCACGTTCCAGGAACAATAAAACACCAACGAACCAACCACCAAGTTCACAACAAACACAGTAGTCTAACTATTAAAATCAGTTACACAATTGCCTGATAAGACTTTAGTTACTAAACCTTATACAGTATATATTTCTATACTGTCCAACGGACAGTTAATAATTCAAGTCAAAAATATTATCACAAGCAGCTTTAATACAATCTTGATGTCTTGTCAGTGAGATGCCAACAGTGCCAGTGAACTGAATCCTGAGTGCTGAGCTTTAAGTAAAAACATGTCCTCTATGTGGAACTTCTACCTCGTGTGTGTGTATATCAACCTACATCTGTTTACACTTCGCATTGATGGTGTATTACAGACAGACCGAAAGATGCCTTCCAAATGAGACATCATGTGCGTACAGTGTAGCATAAAAAAATCAGTGTGTATTTCTATTTACAGAGTAAGACTTCGGCCTTTTACATGAAATGAAGTATTACCAGTAATAGAACCATACAGGCATTTACCAAAACCTACGTTCCATCTTCTATTTATGTAATTGAAAAATATCACAATAATTCTCACTATCTATACACTATGTTGTGCATGCACTGTTTAATACATCTTTTGTTGGAAGTATGATTTTTTTTGTTTAACATATTGTATTAATTCAAGACGTATCTATACTGGTTGGAGGTGAACCATAATATAAATAGTGCACTTCTATTCACCCCTTTCTACCAACACTCATGATTACTTGTTCATATGTTGAATTTATTAATAAGGGAATGTGTAATTTTTAATTGTTGTGGTTGGAAATAAGCAAATGACTTACTCACCTACAACACAGTACCATTTATTTGTATAATTCATATATTCCTCAATTGTTTATTAAAGTATAGTATCTGGCTGCAAAGTATACAGAGTGTGACAAACCTTTTTTTAACAAAACATGCCAAAAATAACAATCAGGCATGGGGAGAGGAGTTGATGGCAACTGTTAGAATGGGATGCATGCTGTACGTGGTAATGTATAAATTCAATAAGAATTTTGCAAAATTCTCGGTGCTTATAATACATGCAGCATATTAGAAATTTACATTATTCTGTTTCAGGCTGAGAGGATTAGAATAACTTGACTTAATGGAACAATAATGTGGGAAAGTCTATAAAGAAAACTGACAACTACAACCTCCTGTCTCAGAAGGTCAAGGTTAGGCAGATGCACACAACTGCTTCTGTTCACCTGGGATGTTTGCTCTAGTGTAAGCTTGCAGTGTCGTCTTGTAAAACCAATTGTGAAACCAAAAAGGGCTTGAGGATCTACTATACTAGCATTTCTCAAAATGGTAACCCACGGGGTGGTTGCAAGCAGGGTGCCAGAGGGTCATGAGACATACAGAAGGGGATTGTAGACTGTTTAGACACCACACGACACCCCGTAGACATAGGTCATGATAAAATGAAAACTTACACTTGCCAGTATAAAACATAGAACAATTTTGTTTAACAATCAGAAAAACTTTCCCAGAAACTCACTAATGTGGGAAAGTGTGCAAGTATGCAACCCTCATGAATCATGGCACCACTGTGGAGCAAGTCGCCTGGATGCAGCAATCCCTCCCAAACACAAGGAAACGACACTGTCATCTCTTCTTGTGCATGAGAGCGAATCGTAGGGAGTGACTTAAACCATGATGAATAGGTTTCTGGTAGATCTGGTTTAGAAACGCTGTACTAGATATGTTTATGCCAGACACAAATATGTGAAAAGGTCACTTTTTACGTGTTAGAAATATGGTACTCTAAAACTTACCATTTATATAGCAATAGTTGAGTGAAAAAGAAAGAAATGAATTAACTGAATGAAACTAACATGGTTTATAAGTCTATATCACTAGATTAACATGCTCGACTCCACAATATATACAATCTTTTATTTACTCCTGTAAACATAACAACCAAACTTTCCATACATCTATCAACTATACATACTTGTTTTGTTTTCATCAATAACACATATTTTTTTCAGCGCTTCCATGTAACAATAAAAAGTTGTATTATTACCAAGGCTTAGCCATGTACGGCCTTCACAGTTTTTATATAGCAACCATTACTGTAACATGGTACAAATACCAACAACGTTCAAAGTAAGTTATATTAGAAAGCAGACCGCAGATTAAAAAAAACATTACATTACTTTGAAGGGATGGAGGAGACCAATTAACCACCCATTACTTAGCATATTAAACTATTACTGACATTTATTTTACTGATACTTGTCACACCATACCGACTTTGTGGCGAAGATCAGAAATTGCAAAGCCTCAGCATACCACAACCTATGCGATGTGTTTTTATTATGTGACATATGTAAATATATGTGAAATGTTGTTTTTGTAATCAATGTTTGTTTAGATTATACATGATTTTTGACGCTTGTGTTTCCATATCATCAATTCCTGTCCCAAGTCTTCATTTGAAATGTCCATTACCCAAAATTACCTGCATGTATCACATAATACATAACAATAAGTCTTAGCTAGTGTATTATAGGTAATGAATTCAGAGATTGTACTACATACTGTAAAACCATGCATGACTAAATCTACGTTGCATTATCCTTTCTATAGATCAGCAACTTCTTTATATCCAATAATGCCCGCCCACCCATATTGTTATTTAAGCTAACTTGTAGGTGTTAACATAGCTTACTTCTCTATCTGTTATGTAAACGAAAAATTGCTGAATAAAGAAAACAGTGTATTTTATTATCAACGCTACATACAGAAGCTAGTGCAAGTAAAAGCATTATCCAACCAAATGAGTGAATGTGTCAGTGCAAATATGTTTAGCAACAAAACATAGTGCATTACAATAAGTTGATGTAGTTCATATTAATCTGTTGCACTCCGAGCAAAATCACGACACTTAACTACTTGGCTAAAGAAACACCCAGCGAGTTATAGTTCAACAATAAAACCAGTGGCTCTGCTGACATTGACCGTAGTAGTCCGCACTCGAGTTCACCGCATTTTGCTAGCCACGCGAAATTCCCGCTACAAGCGTCACTGCACTGTAGTTCGCGCGCACGACTTCGATGTTGCTAAGTGACAACCGCGATGTCGCGAGTGACCGACACACCACTGGCTGGTGACCGACGCGCTGTTGCCAAGCAACCGACACGGGGAACAGTTACGCGTCTCGTGCGTGTCCGATGACGATCGCGGAAGATTCAAACGACTGCGGCGACGCGTACGTAGCTCGATGTGACGTCTCTAATACCTCGAGGACGCGGCCACTCGGGACACGGGGTAGCTGCGATGGAAGAACCACACAAGTCAGCCGTCTTACACAACATAAAACACACTTATGTGGCAACATGCACGCTCTTACTGACTCATGTGTCGCTAGGTACACATTAGTGCATTTAGCAGCAACAAAGTCGGAAAACTTTACAAAGCCACAACGGCTATAGGATTACAACAATGATTCCACGTTAGTACTTCATTTCTTTACACAGATATTTAGAAGGGTGCGTTAAAAATTAGCACAAATAATTTATCTTTTTATTACTCAAATATATATATTTTTTTATTTTTTTACACAGGTGATTCGCTGTTGTCAACTTCCAAACATGGCAACCATTTGATATGTCAGAGCAGCACAGATCATCCCCTAGTTTTTATCATCTTCCTGATTGAATTTTGTTTTATGTTTTATAGATTACCCAAATTCATAGACAAATAGGTAACCAAGAAACTAGAACAAGAATTTGCAAAGTCTCTCAGCCCAAGGTCAGAGTGGTGTGCTAATGATGTGTGCTTCATACACTGGACTGTTTTATAGTACATTTGGTCTAAAGTTTTACCAGTACTTGAAACAAGACTACAGGAACATTAAATACATTGCAGAGTTCAAATGTGTACCCAACAGAGCTTTTGAGATACTCAGCGTCTATTGGTCAGTTTCAGTCAGTTCTAGTCATGTGACATGCTAGTATTTGTCACATGACAACTGTTCTAAGGTTATCACTGGACAGACAAACAACCATCTCTGTTTAGGGGTGAGCTGTGTTTCGAGTTGTCTTAATTAATACAACACAAGAGAAATGGTTTGACCTTGGCAAAGGAATGAGAAGATCTCGAATGTGCCGCCGAGTAAATTTGTTACTCCAAACTTCCTCCGAGATGAATCTCAGAGCCCAGGAACCAGTTATACAAAGAAGCAAGACATTGAGTTAAAGCACATCATGCAACATCCAGACCTGCACCACACAGCTCATGTCAGTCACTACTCACCCCCGGTCCTCGTAGTAGGCGCGCACATACTCTCTGAAAGAAACGGGAAGTGATTAGACCAGCCACGTGGAGAAGCAACACGACGTGATGGCATTTCAGTGTTGCTTGTAACACCATTAATTTCTGCAGTCACCTGTTACTACGTTACATAATACATACAGCAGAACATGTCATCAACGCCAGTGGTTCTACATGTGGAATGACTAGGTCTAAGTAACGGACAATACAAGACACATGAAGAAGAACAACAGTCAGAAATCAGGGATCAGGATCAAAGCTAGGCTCATCCCTGATGTACAGGGAAAGATGAGAACTACATTTGTGTTTCTTCAAATATATCGCCAATTGGTAGACCAGAGACAGTAGTTCAATGAAGATGTGACACTTAAAATTAACATATATAGACATATATAGACATATATAGACATATATATATATATATGCATCCATATACACAGATGTTGCTTTATAACATTATTTTATATAGCACCATCTGTTGACTGAACTGTTAACTTTCAACAATCATGAAATTCATAAATTTCTCCATTAATTTCAAAAGTAAATATCATTGACAGGATGAATCATAAAAAATTCCCAATCTCAATAATTATCAGGAAAATCTAGGTTGGGTTACAAAAATTACAATACATATTGGGAAGTGTAAGCACAGAGACACGATGGATAAATTGTGGAACACATATGCAAGGACGGTGAGGCAATGTACCGTGATACTGGTGGCGGTGACTGGCGGGCAAGGTAGTAGTCTGGTGGGGGGCGCGCGTAGGGGTCTCTCTCCCGCACATAGTAGGGGTCCCGGGCGGGGCGCACCAACGCCCTCTCGTAGGGGTCAGCGTAGGGTCGGTATCGGTCAACTGCGGGGTAAGCTCGCTCCCTGTAGTAGGGGTCGTAGGGGTCACGACTGTACATTGGTGGTTCGCGGTATCGGCCGTAGGGTGTGGGCACAGTGCCGGGGTAGTAGGACGCAGGCCGCTCCTCTGACTTGGGGAACGGTCGACGTGGCCTGGAGGACAAAGTTTAACATTAAACACCAGAATGGAATATTTGAAATGGGTTTATATTACGTGAGTCTGACATAACTACATCCAGTTCTATCGCATGCAGAAAAAGGGTACACACGAAAAGCAACTCTTACATAACAACTAGCGGTTTTTATTCAAAATGCTAAACAAAGTTACGCAATTGTTGCATAACATGCCTCACACCTATTTCAAAACTGCAATAATAAAGGGTTGTCAAAGCATTCCGAGATGAAAACCTACCTGCATCTTACTGTTAATATTTTGTCTTTTATATAAACATTTGATTTAACCACCATGCAGAATTCAGCTACATATTTTCAAGTCATACTTTTGCACACAATTATTTCTGAACACAACTAACTGGTTCAAGTATTTATTAGAATTACAATAACGTCTATGAAAGTATTCAAGGAGAATGCACAATTGAAGGAGGCCAAGACTGGGAGACCGAATGTTGTCTACATAGTTGAGATCTAGAACAAGTGAACACTGCCAGAACTGTCACCCACCCCAACGGACAATCCCTCGACCTGCAAACAAAAAGACAAAAATTATTACATGTAGCCACTAACGAAATTGTTCAAATTGTTAATGTAAAAGTTTACTGGATCTTGGTTAAACAAGGGCAGAGATAGGGAATTGACACTCAGTGAGACTGGTTGAGTTACTGACAGATTCCATCCATTAAATTCCTAGTTGTTTCCTGTATTGACAGACACGGCACCATTGGCTTTTAGTATCTTCCAACAAACAAAAAATTGGTAAGTTCTTATAAAGCGCAATGTTCCATCGACAGAATTGCTCCTAATGCTTCCTGTCTGACATCCTGGCTCATCTGCATTTCAACTTATCTGGGAAGAATTCAGCAACACTGCAATGTCCAAAGACTATTTACACACAAATACACATATATATATACACCAGGTACTCATTCCTATAGATGAGTGGACTGGAGCCACGTAGAGTGGATGAACTTCCCCAAAAGGCTTGACACGACAGCACAGGATTCAAACTATGGTTATCTTGTTTGAGAGTTCAATATTTTACAGTTCTAACCACTGTGCCACACGGTCAACGTGGAGTGAATGAAACTGCCCAGGTTTTGAAACTGCTGTAAGTGGACTCTAGCACTGGGTCAGCATAAATGTTGGTACCGGATTCAGTTAAATTCATATTATAAATAAAGTTCAAAATGCATTTTGAATCCACGTGTTCTCCTGTGGACCTTGCTTTGTCTTCTCAGCACCTTCGTCAGTGTTGGACAGCTTGGACTACCGGTCAGTAGTTACTGGTTAGTCAGTCGTCATGTGACTCCATGAAGATCGCGGGAAGGTTGTATCTGGAATCTCGATTTATAGCTGGAGGCTGGCCTCCATGATCTTGACTGCCTCGCTGAGTTTTCTTTTCCTCGCCAGAAGTTGTTCCTTCTGTCGAGCACTGCTGCATCTTTGGCAGTGATGTAGAACAGAGTGACACGACGACCGAGTAACCATCAGTCCAACACTGACGAATGTGTCGAGAAGACACAGAACACTCCACAGGAGACCACAGTGGATTCGGAAAGGTATCTTTAACTTTATTTACAACAGTGTGGTTGTTCTGTTTCTGCTCACCAGTGGCCGGTCTTGCCGCATCTGTAGCACTCGTTGACATTGTTACCCATGCCTGGCTGCTGGCGAACCTTACTTGTGGACAGCTGAAATGTGGCAGAGCACTCACAATAAAATAAAATGACAACACTTAATTCAATGCATAACTATATCATAATTAACTCTTCTATGGCTCAAAGCCGTGAATATTCAACATACCCTAGACAGCGTTTTTGTCACCTGCAAATTGTAACATATATTTTAAGATAATTGATGTTATTTTACAACACTAATTTTATGATGAGCTTGACAATGGCTTGATGTATGGCCGACTTTATGGCATGAATATCAAAATGATGAGATACTGATAACCAGTAATATTTTATGCCCGTGAATCCATGGTGGAAAATTTGAACATTTGACGTACCCAACTGCTATGAATGATTATAGTCCTTTTAATAGATGCATCACCCAAAATGTTGTTGTTTCCCTTCAACAAATGTGTGTATAATGCTGACCTTACTGGTGCACCTCGGAACATAAGGAATGTTACCTGTACTGTGATTTTGCTGCCGTTGAAGTCTGATGAGTTGAGGCCATCTACGGCTAGCTGTGCCTCATCTGCACTCTCCATGTGCTAAAAAGCAGATGCATTTGCACTCAATATGCACACCACGTTTACCAAAATAGTACCACATGCAATCAATATGTGACCAGCACCAGCAAACCACATTAACAAAAATACCTGACTAGGTCTCATTTGCCATTATTTATGTTCTCTAACAGAAATGCGTATCCTTTTTGTAAGCTCACCTGTCAGTGGGCAGTTTATTTTCCTTAATAATTTAAATGTAATATAATCAATGCATAAATGTACCGACTCACTGTCCGACTGACTAAAAACAATACACCACACCAATCAAAGTCACCCAATTTCAAAAAACTTCACTTGTGTTTAATGATAACATATACTAAGAAAATGTCTGAGATACTGTTTCGATCATGCCAAAATATTTTTCAGATAAACAGTGTCCAATTGTTATATTCTCAGTTGAACACTGTGTGTTGTGTTGTTTCTTGCTAGATACAATAAGTTTTCAGACAACTGAGAATTAAATTATTGTATGTATCTGAATACAAAAACATTATGCAGTTTTAATAATTAACTAGTGACCTCCAATGCAATGCACATGGTGTAGTTCTGATGACGAACCCCTGGTAGTACATACTGTTACTGGGAAAATACTGTCTCAGGCAATGTTTATCAACATGATGACTTGTTCTGTAGTTACTAGAACTTTATATGGGCCACTGTTCTGTGTTTACATTCGTCATGGCACAGAAATATCCAAGCAAGAAACTGTAGATGTGTTTCGAATCGCCTGCCATCTAACAGTACAATACTGGTTCATAGCTGACCTCTGGAGCTGTGTGGACATGACCCTTATAATGTCAGTGCACTACAATGATTAATCAAAAAGCACAACAACCAATGACACTGTCTGATGACCTGAGAATGTGAACAATATTATCACACATATTAAACTGGCATATTCTTACCACAAATGCATAATTCCGTACAATGTCGCACTCTGTAACTTTTCCATACTTCTCAAACGACTCTAACAAATCTTGTCGTCTGCATGTCTCTGGCAGGTTGCCAACATAAATTTTTGTTGGGATTGTCCTGTAAATATAAACATTCCACAAAAATGTAAGTTAACATACACATGTCTACCACAACATTTTGGGCTGGCAAAAAATGGAGCCTTCATATTGACCAGATTTTTTTTTTCCTTCTAAATGTTTGAATTATAATGCTGACATTGCAAAATTGTGTCTCTTAATTAAATAACTGCCTCCATTGTCAACATGCAATTGTATATTGCATTTTTATCCTGCCACAGTCTGTGGTAGATGCTTCATCAGTCGAATCATTTGAAGAACAACTCAATAAAATATGGAAAAACCATCCTATAAAAATAGATTTCTTCTTCTTCTTCTTCCGAGTACCGCCTAGCTTCAACATGCTGAAGATACAGGCGGGCCAACAGGAAAAATCAGAAATATATATATATATATATATATGTATTTTTTTCGTTTTTGGTGCATTGCAGTGTATCAAAACCATAATTTGTGCATGTAAAAGTAATGCGTGCAAAAAAAAACTAGTTATATCTAAAAGGTGGAATAATGGAAAGTCTGGATATTGCTCTTAAAAGAATCAAGGCTGTTTTTATTTACAATATGTTGAGGGAGGGAGTTCCAAAGTCGAATGGTATTTGGGAAAAAAGAATACAAGTGGTAGTTACATCTGGAGTGAGGGATAACGTAAGACAAGGAATGTTGCTTTCTAGTGACTGTGTTTGAAGGAATTAGATATTTATTTGCAGGTATGCCCACTAGGTCATTTGATATTTTATATAACATGCATAGTTTTGCATCTTTTCTACGGTCTGCTAGGGATCTCCAGCCTAATGACTGGAGCATATTGGTGACACTTGACGTATTATGGTGGCGATGTAAAACATATCGAGCTGCTCGGCGTTGTATCATTTCAAGTTTATTTATTTGTGTAGCGGTGTAAAGGTCCCAGACAGTACAGCTATTTTCCAGGATAGGTCTAACAAAGGTGAAATAAGCAAGAGTTTTTATTTGGATTGATGAGACTTTTAGATTTCTGCGGAGGAAGCCTAATGATCTATTTGCTTTTGAAGAGATGCTATTTATGTGGGCATCCCACCGAAGGTCAGATGTTATGGTTAGGCCAAGATATTTAGCTTGTGAAACAGTTTGAAGTGGTTGTCCATGGAGAATGTACTGGGTTTTAGTGATAGTTTTATTTCTTGTAACAGGGATGACATGGCACTTTTCAAGGTTGAAACTCATTTTCCATTTTTTTGTCCATTTGTCGAGTGTGTTAAGGTCTTCCTGGAGTGCAGCTGTGTTTATCTTAGGCTTAAGAGCTATATACATTATGGTGTCATCAGCAAAGAGTCTAACTGTAGAAGTAATATTGTCTGGAATGTCGTTAATGTAAAAAAGGAATAGGCAGGGACCAAGTACAGAACCTTGAGGGACTCCTGATGTTACAAGGACTTCAGAAGAAGCCTCGCCCTCTATTAGTACTCTTTGTGATCGATCGGTTAAAAATGCTTTAACCCAGGAATTTGTTTTGCCTTGGATGCCATAGTGATGGAGTTTGTCAATTAGTTTGGTATGGCTGACCTTATCAAATGCTTTAGAAAAGTCCATCACTATGACATCCGTTTGTGCGCCAAATTGCATATTTGTGACTAGGTCGTTAGTGAACTGGATGAGTTGTGTCTCACATGACACACGAGATCGAAAGCCATGTTGAAGGTCGTAAAGGATGTCGTGTGACTGTGCATGTTTCATTATATTACTAACTAAGATATGTTCCATTAATTTAGATGCTATACATGTCAATGAGATGGGTCTGTAATTGGAAGCGAGGTATTTTTGGCCATGTTTGAAGATAGGTGAGACATTTGCTTTTAACCAGTCTTTGGGGACTTCTTCTGTTTCATATGATTTCCGAAAGATTAAGGTAAGTGATGGCGTAATTTCAACAGCTAACTCTTTTAGAATTCTTGGGTGGATGTTGTCTGGTCCTTGGGCTTTATAGGGTTTAAAATTTTGCAGGAGTTTTAGTACACCAGTTTCTGTAATTTCTATGTCTGGCATTTCTGGTAGAGTTGAATTGTAGAGATTGGTTTCTTGAGGAGATTGGTCATCTGTAAAGACTGACTGGAACTGTTGATTTAGTATCTCTGCTTTGGCTGTGGGGTTTGAATGTAGGATTCCATTTTGTCTGAGTGGTGATACCCCTGTGTGGTCTGTACGGCAGTGTTTCATGTACGTCCAAAATTTCTTAGCATAACTTGGTTTTTGAGTACCATCATCAGTAGAGGTGACAATCTCATTTACATAGTTCCAGTAGGCAGATCTTAGTTGTTGCTGTATAGTTCGTTTTAGGTCTTTGTATTTTGGAGTGTGCTTGTGATTTTTATACATTTTGTCCCTTTTCCTCATAAGTTTCTTTAATGTTTGTGTGATCCAAGGGTATCCATCCCTACGTTTAGTCATTCTGGATGGTATGTACATTTCAGCTGCTTTGACAATGGTATCCCGAAATGTACACCATTTGCACTGTTTTGTTCATAGCAATTTTGAAGAGTTTTGTTTACTTCTCTCATTTGTTGTCTGAAATTTTCCCAGTCCGCCTTATTGAAAAGTGGAATCTTTCTCGGTTTCTGTTTCTGTTTCATTGGGTTTATGTCTAGTTCTGTGTAGCAACAGTCATGGTCTGAAATTCCTGGTAGTACCTCTGTTCGGTTTATGTTAGTAGGATTGTTTGTTATCATTAGGTCCAGGGTGTTATCTCCTCTTGTTGGTTTATGTATAATTTGTATAAGGCCAAAGTCATCAAGAATGTTTCGGAATTTTTCATGTAGCGATACATTTTGGCAGTTTGATTTTAACAGTTCGTTATGCCAATCCCATCCTGGGAAGTTGAAATCTCCTCCAATGAATATGTGTTGGTTTTGTTTTACTCTGTTTAATGATATTTCGAACTGTTCTAAGCTGTTTTTGTCATTTACATTAGGTCTATAGTAGGCACATATATGAAGCAGTTTACAACCAGCTAAGCAGATCTTTATCCAAATAATTTCACAGTCTGTCTCTAGTTCAAATTCTTCTTCACTAATCAGGTCAGAACTCACTGCAACAAATACCCCTCCTCCTCTCTGGTCTTCATTTCTGTCATTTCTATAAACATTAAATTTGTCAGGGAAATATTCAGTGTCTGATATGCTGTTACTAAGCCAGGATTCTGTGCCAATAATGATGTCTGGTTCTGTACTATCAATGAGTGATAAAAATTCGGCTTTCTTGTTTTTTAGTGATTGACAGTTTAGGTTGATAATTCTCAGTGGGTTTTTTGTTTTGGGAATATGGGTGTAACTGTGCTGTTTTCTCTGACTGGAAGGTGAAGATGTATGAAGTCCTAACCCAGCTGGTGTTGACGGAAGTTGAATGGAATTGTCATTTGAATTTGAGATGTGCTGATATATGTTTTCAGAATGTTCAATGTCGTCGTAATTAAAAAGGGTACTACTGAAATTTGGCATACCGCATTTTAGACAGTTCCATGATGTATTTGAGTTTTGCATTGTGTCGTATATTGTGTCTCTAATGCTTTCACACTGTGTGTGGAACCAGGTGTTACAAGTATCACAACAAATTGCTTTGTGTTTCCATGTTACAGCTTTTCGGCAGACACCACAAGGGTATTTGGGCGCCCTAGGGCCAGGATTTAGTTCAATGTCATTTGCCAGAACAAGAAGATACAACATGAAGTATTGTGGGAATTTGTTGGGGTTTGCTCTGGATGTCCTTGGTTTATGATGCAAGTTGATCGATAATGCTTTGATGAGAGAGATTTCTGGTACTGATCTATTTATCAAGCTTTCATGTGGAGTTTTACAATGGTTATTTGTACTGTTTTTAATCTCTGCAAAAGCAATCACGAGAAAAACAACACTTAGGTAAAACATCCTGTAAAATGTATGTATTGTTCCTGATTGTCAAGAAGTGCAACAGCATGGATGGTACTGCTATGTGCTAAGAACAGGAACAAAAGGAATATAGTATAGAAGAAGTACTGGAAATGGAAATGTAGGGTCTTCGTCCCAGGGCCTACACTGGGCACACAAAGAGCAGCACCGTTTATGAGGCCATGTTAGGCAGACCCAAGCCAGGAAATGTTTTTGTTTTAAAATGTAGAGTTATACTAAATTTAGTTTAACTTTTATGTCTATGTACCAGTCTCAATGACATTTAACAGGTCGCAGTACCTTGGTTACGATTTGTTTACTGGGCGATAATAGAAGTAAACTAGAATACGTTTAAAATTTAGAAACAATTAGTGTATATTTTTATTTATTTTTTTTAATCAGGGGACACCAACTAACAATTCTTACTAAGTACCTTACCGTAGTGTAAATCAGGTTAAAAACAAGTAAAATAATAAGATTAGTTAAGGATCGTTTAAAATTTTCCTGTTCGCGCCACCACCCTCGTTTTCGTTTTGCCATCTAACAAAATGGCGGGTGTGCAGTGTCGCCACCTATTGGCTATCTTACTAAATACATTTGATTTTACTGCACCACCTCTTTTTCTTTGTCAACTTCTGATGCATGTGCACAAAGACAACACAATGCTAAAGAGAAAGCTGGTACAGGAGGCAGGAATGCCTAACACACCAGAAAAGCACCAGAAAAGCACCTGTAATTATAGGCCTGCCTATTTTATAAACTTGCGTTGTATTAATTTATATAATATATTAAATTTACATAACTATTTCAGATTCTATAGCAATTACTATTAGGCCTCCGTTACTATTATCATGTGAAAATGAAAACGCAATTTGGGATTACATTGAAAGTGAAACTGTTACTATCTACTAACTACTTAACCGTTAACGGCTTCTGCATTTTCAGCAAAATACGCATAGTCATAGGATAATATTACAGTGTATGGGTTCTGAACAATTGGTGCGCTGCGTATAATTTGCAGTAATTCCTTTCTTTGTCAACACAATCCCAATAACAATGCCAAGAAACGCGACGGAAAGCCAAGCATGAATCATGATCATGATGATTATCACTATGCAATTCCGCGGCAAGTTCGTCGCGCAGTTGATCTATTCAGTATTTGACAATTTGTTTGACTCAGCTTGCCTTATCTATGTTTACTATTTTATCACAGAAATGTACATTGTTCTTCTGGCCAAAAATCAAACAAACACAAGTACACATAAGTGAATTGATGCAGAATTTATAAAAAAAAAAGATTCCTAGCAAGACACAAACCTTCCCTTACGAGCCGCCATGCTGTTTGACTAACAAAATGGCGGGTGTGCAGTGTCGCCACCTATTGGCTATCTTACTAAATACATTTGAACTTTTCATCATCAGTCGCATGTCGCCAAAATAGATCTTTTTGTGAAAAATTGCGATTCCAACAATTTTGAGATTTTCCGGGAATGCAAATCCTTAGTATTCATTTTATCAGTTACCACCATTGGTACTGTCAATTTAAGTATGTTTTATGTATTTTGATGCCATGTTCGACGCGGAAAAACTCATCAAAAAGCACACGGTTTACCGCTAAATTTGTGATGATTTGTTTTCGAACAAAAGTCTTGTTTTCATATTAACACAATGTCTTCAGAATGCCATTATCTTTTAATGTTCCGAATTACAGTAAGATATGTCCATGGTAAGTAAGGTACATTTCATGAAACATAACAAATAGCAGCTTTAACTCTGAAGGCGGTTTTCTCAGTTTGATGGTTTCTACCCTACACATGTTTGGCGAGCCGTAACTTCACTTATGATTAACGTATATTCTTACATGATATATCATGTGAAAGCTGTGACTGAGCACTTTCCAATGGTACCGATAACTCAATTTTGAACATTTGCGACATGCGACTGGTTTTGGTAACGCCGCCAAAAACGTGCTTTGCCTAACAAAGCGGCGGGTATGCAGTGTCGCCACCTATTGGCTATCTTACTAAATACATTTGAACTTGTCATCATCTTAACGAAATCAGTCGCATGTCGCCAAAACAGATTTTCCGTACATGCTCTTTTTGTGAAAAATTGCGATTCCAACAATTTTGAGATTTTCCGGGAATGCAAATCCTTAGTATTCATGTTATCAGTTGCCACCATTGGTACTGTCAATTTAAGTATGTTTTATGTATTTTGATGCCATGTTCGACGCGGAAAAACTCATCAAAAAGCACACGGTTTACCGCTAAATTTGTGATGATTTGTTTTCGAACAAATTTCTTGTTTTCATATTAACACAATGTCTTCAGAATGCCATTATCTTTTAATGTTCCGAATTCCAGTAAGATATGTCCATGGTAAGTAAGGTACATTTCATGAAACATAACAAATAGCAGCTTTAACTCTGAAGGCGGTTTTCTCAGTTTGATGGTTTCTACCCTACACATGTTTGGCGAGCCGTAACTTCACTTATGATTAACGTATATTCTTACATGATATATCATGTGAAAGCTGTGACTGAGCACTTTCCAATGGTACCGATAACTCAATTTTGAACATTTGCGACATCCGACTGGTTTTGGTAGCGCCAAAAACTTTACTTGCTTTGACTACCAAAACGGCGGGTGTGGAGTGTCGCCACCTATCTTACTAATAAATACTAACTGAACATTGATTATCATTTCTTGGATATTTTACCACGGACTTATGTACATATAAGTCCGTGATTTTACAATTCGATATTGCGTGCGTGCGTGCGTGCGTGCGTGCGTGCGTGCGTGCGTGCGTGCGTGCGTGCGTGCGTGCGTGCGTGCGTGCGTGCGTGCGTGCGTGCGTGCGTGCGTGCGTGCGTGCGTGCGAGTTCAGTGGTTTGCATCTATGTCATCGTTGTTTAGGCAGCCACCCTCGCACTTGCAAAGTGGTGTGCAACGAAGGCCTGCCCTGCTGCATTTACAATTCCCCCTGCATGATTTTGTGCATCCACAGTGCAAGAGGAAGGAACAAGCCTTGCTTGCGTCAGCCAGGGTGGTCCAGAATGGGAGCCATTGCTTGTTGTGCTTATCCTGTTCCCATCCCCATTTATCAAAGACTGGGATTTCTTGGTGACAAGTGATTGACTGCTTCCAGATAAAACTAGCTTGGAGCAAAGACCTCTTAACATGTTCGAAGAGTGCTGCCTGGGTTGGCGGAATACTGTCAAGGGAACGACTGCCATTTGAAAATAGACGGTGCCTAGCATCGTTTATAGTTGCAGAACCACATGACTTGCTGTACATCAGCACAACAAATCGCTCAATACGTGGACAGATTCCATTGTGAAAAATTCTGGAGCTTCAGTCAGGGTGATCATTGTATCTGTTAGAGCCGGTATACTGTTCCATGCAGTCCACACCGCTTTCTTCCCACAACCAAGAAGCTGAGACGTCGTATCACAACCTGTGAGGGCATGAAAGAGTGGTAGAGCTAATGATTTTGAAGGACCGAGCTGTGCGTGGATGCTGTGGACCGGGATATCTCGGTAGCTTTTCCCACTGCCGAAGCCAATCCAAAGCTTTGAAAGGCCAAGCTGTTCGTAGAAAGCGATGGCAAGAACAACGATGTCACTATCGACAGTACGCACAAATGCTTTATCATGTCCTTGAGACGATGCATGAGCTAGATGCAGGATGATACGCGTATCTGCTTCTGCATGGTTGCAGGGCTGGAGTGCTGACACATCAAATGGCTTGTTGGAGAGCACTTTCTCAGACTCGGTGCTAATGAGAAGTATTCCATCCATGTCAGTTTTGGTCAGCTGTTTACTGACAAAGGAGAATAACTCTTTCTTGTTTTCAACATTTTTCAGGTACGATTGCCAGTCCCGTTTGGGGATTGGAATGCTGCCGTCTCCATCTGGTTCAAGCCGAGTACGTGTACCCGACCTACGCCGCTGCTGTGTCTATGATTTCAGATTTTGTTCAGGGTATGTGTCCCAGACTGCATCGATACGTTGAACCGTGGTAGTCATCTGAGCTTTCAAGAAAGGCACAATGTGCAATGGTACATACTCACTGAATGTTAATGGTCTGGTCGGAGGCACCATATGAATGATGGCAGCCATGTCAACGACTTGAACTGTTGCTTGTGTTGCGGTTGGCGAATGTGAACATGTTGTTTCTCTTGATTGTGTCTGACAGTGGTACAGTTACCTTGTCTAGCCGGGTATCCACGTATTCTTTGTGAAAGGCTTGGCCAACTTCATGAATTTTGGAAAGGGACACGGCTACAGCATCGTCCATCACGGCACGTGTATCAAGCGTAACCAGCTCGTGACCTGTAGCTAGAAAGGGGTTGTCCATCCCATTCACCACCTTCGTGAAAGACTGAACATCATTGAGAAATTTACACTGTAGACTGTGTGCCTCTTCGTGGTGACCAGTTGATTCCATTGGTAGCTTGTTAACCCTCTCAAACTCTTCAATCATTCTCACGCAGTCTGGACCAGCTAACATGTACAATGCTATGGCATCTGTGTCGTCATACAGGTCAGACGCTCCGCCATTTCCTTGGAGTACTTTGTTCATCTGCTCGTGGGATTGATCTTTTGCAATTAGGCTGAATTTACGACAGGATTTTTGGACAACGAAGTTCCCTTTGAGGTACTCTTCGTACACTGCTGGATGCTTCACAGCGAGCTCGACCATGTCTCTGACGTGAATTGGCAACCACTGGGCGTAGTTGGTTTGGTCCAAAACAAAGAACCATGCACAAAGCTCGTCACACACCTGGACATAGAGAAGGAAGTCACCTTCTCTCAAAGAGCGCACAAAGCGGCACATCAGTTGCTCAGGCTCAATCACTAACGACCAATACTTGAACATGTGGACATCAGAAGATTGCCGTTTGCTCCACATCTCAAAAGACTCTGGAGGCCCCTTCACATTGGACGAGTACTGCGAATATGCATTTCTCTCCAGCACAGACAGAGAGACGAGAGATACTTGATGTGCATAGCGTGTACGCTTGATGTGGTGGTGGTCATTCAGTGCAGACTGAGCACGGCCAGAGGAGAGGACGTCTGCGTGAGCAAGAGCAGTGTCCCAACCAGACCCTCGTAGCATCTTTCCCAACATTAGCTGGCACTTATCCTCGATATGCAACGCTCCCAGCTGCATAACAAACTTATCCTCGCCCAGGCTCTCAGGAAACTGCCACTGCAGCTGTTTGCATATGGCGTAGAGTGGTTGATCGGCGCCAAGGCCTGGGGTCTGACCAGCGTTGATGAACTCTGTATTTTCTTTGACTATCTCCATGGTATGCTTCATCATAGATGGAGACGCCGCCTTATCTGGAAATAAAGGGAGGATACCAATCTCTGCTCGGGACTTGATGGACTCATCAGATCTGATCTGCGAGTTGAACCCGGCCCACGTGATCACATCGCCCTTCATCAGTTCACCCTTCTGCATCACTTCTGCAACATGTGATACCCATTGATTATTTATTGCACCTATACCTTTTTGGTTTACTATCCTTATATAGAATTGTATTTTTACTCTTTAATTCAATTTACGACTATTTGTTATTTAGAATTTAAATGATTTAACTAAATATTGTAATGTTTCAATTTCTCTGTAGATTTATTATTGTTATGATTGTACTGTAAAGCGCCATAAAGCACCGTGTGATTATGACGCTATATAAATATTGTATTTTATTATTTATTATTTATATATTGACTATGTAGTATTGCTGCGATTAAAAAACACCAGTCAACCTAATATGCATAATAAGGAATCAGTTTTTATGTGAAGTGTCTTTTTTGGTTATTAATGCAAAACATTGGTCATGAATAAGTTTGGATATCATAAAACATGACCCTGTATGTGTAATCAGTGATCGTATGGATGAAAAACATACGTTTTTGATACATTTTTGTTACAAAAATGTCCTTAAATGCGACCTTATCACATGCAATTCACTTCAAAACATCAAAATAACACCAAAAGTGGACTCCCCATACTAAAAAAAAAAAAAAAAAAAACGTGGGGTTATTCATGGTTGTACTACTTTTGGTTCTCAAGTTATGACAGCGGCCTACTCCGAAGGGGGCCATCTTGGATTTGTCCAATATGGCCGGCACAGCGGGAGCCCAGCTTGGCTCCCTCGAGAAATTGGCATGTTATGGTCATATCTACCCCTGGTCCAAAATTGATGCTTGTAGGCCGATTTGAACAATTAAGGTAAAACAATCAAAAACTAACGTCTCGGAAACGTTAGAGATTTAATCGTAACGGTTCCACACCAAATGCAAACGTTAATTAATGTAACGTTTGCATGCTATCTGGGTATATGTCAACTTGTCAAGGCAGTTTTACTCTATGGATCGGAGACATGGCGAAGTACACAGAATTAAGACACTAAAAAGAATACAGACCTTCGTCACCAAATGCCTGCGCAGAATCCTACACCTGAAGTGAACAGACAAGGTATCCAACACTACACTCTGGAAATGGATCAAACAAGAACCCATAGAAAATGAAATAAAGAAGAGAAAATGGAGGTGGATAGGACACACACTCAGGAAACCTTCAGCAACCATCACCTGTCAAGCCATCACATGGACCCCCATGAAGAGCCGAAAGTGTAGGCTACGAAAACCTTGGCAAAGAGACAAAAGAGACCAGGAGAAAGATGGAGAGGATGGCCACGGACAGAAAACAGTGGCGTTCCTTGGCCTATGGCCTAAGCTCCCAGCGAGCAAACAGGTATGAGTAAGTAATTATGATTTAACCCACAGTCAACACTTCAAAGCATCACTGTTTGTTAGTATTGTCAATGGAAGCTTGGGGATCGCAATTGATAGACCACAAGGACATTGCTAAACAAAGGAAAGTGACTTCAAAGCATCACAGTTTGTTAGTATTGTCAGTGGAAGGTCGGGGATCGCAATTAATAGACCACAAGGACCTTGCTAAACAAAGGAAAGTGCATGAAAAATAATTGTGCGAGTTATCCTGAGAAGACTGCCTAAACTAGCCGACAGGGCGAGCTATACCATAACCTGAGTCGTAGTCTAAGGAACAATGTTGCTTCCATGGATATACATGTCCACTATCGACGTACATGTTTCATTTTGCTGCGCCTCACTGCATGTCTTCTCCAACCTGACTAAAGCATTCGATTTTGTCAGCAGCAGCGGCTTTGTTGAAATGTCCATCACCATCAAAGTCCTTGACAGTATCGAGACAGCACGGGCACGGGCACGGGCACGGGCACGGGCACGGGCACGGGCACGGGCACGGGCACGGGCACGGGCACGGGCACGGGCACGGGCACGGGCACGGGCACGGGCACGGGCACGGGCACGGGCACGGGCACGGGCACGGGCACGGGCACGGGCACGGGCACGGGCACGGGCACGGGGGCACGGGGGCACGGGGGCACGGGGGCACGGGGGCACGGGGGCACGGGGGCACGGGGGCACGGGGGCACGGGGGCACGGGGGCACGGGGGCACGGGGGCACGGGGGCACGGGGGCACGGGGGCACGGGGGCACGGGGGCACGGGGGCACGGGGGCACGGGGGCACGGGGGCACGGGGGCACGGGGGCACGGGGGCACGGGGGCACGGGGGCACGGGGGCACGGGGGCACGGGGGCACGGGGGCACGGGGGCACGGGGGCACGGGGGCACGGGGGCACGGGGGCACGGGGGCACGGGGGCACGGGGGCACGGGGGCACGGGGGCACGGGGGCACGGGGCCACGGGGGCACGGGGCCACGGGGGCACGGGGGCACGGGGGCACGGGGGCACGGGGGCACGGGGGCACGGGGGCACGGGGGCACGGGGGCACGGGGGCACGGGGGCACGGGGGCACGGGGGCACGGGGGCACGGGGGCACGGGGGCACGGGGGCACGGGGGCACGGGGGCACGGGGGCACGGGGGCACGCGCACGCGCACGCGCGGGGGCACGGGGGCACGCGCACGCGCACGCGCACGCGCACGCGCACGCGCACGCGCACGCGCACGCGCACGCGCACGCGCACGCGCACGCGCACGCGCACGCGCACGCGCACGCACACGCACACGCACACGCGCACGCGCACGCACACGCACACGCACACGCACACGCACACGCACACGCACACGCACACGCACACGCACACGCACACGCACACGCACACGCACACGCACACGCACACGCACACGCACACGCACACGCACACGCACACGCACACGCACACGCACACGCACACGCACACGCACACGCACACGCACACCGATTAGTATCTTCTCACTCATGCGCCAAGTTTAATAGCCCCAAACATGTCCCCGTCAAAATGATCAACACCAAAAACGACAGGCGCATCCGTGGCATGATGTAAGACGATTCCATTGAATGAAGTATATGGCGTCCGAGACGAGGTAATGACCATTGCGAAACATGAAACATGACCTAGGTGGAGAAGAGACGACAACGTAGGGACCGGTAGGAAAGTGCACCAATTTTACAACCGGTCTACTAGAAATTATAATAGGCCTACTGTTCTGCACAGTCAGAACAGCCGCTGTCCCACCAATAAGATAAGCCGCCAAGTCTCCACGCGCACAACCTATTACAATGTCTGTCGAAAATTTATACATTTAGATTCTAGCGAATCCGTTGGTAAAAAGAAGGCATGGACATCATCCAAACACAACATTTTTGACGATTCAAATACAGGGCAAGAGGAAGTACGGGGAAGCAGTCGTTATGAAGAATTGCAGCAACAATATTATGATCTCCTCAATTGGTAACAGTTGTTGTTGTACTCGCGCCTATGGTATTGTCTCAACGTGGGGAAAGATAACTGTTCATATTTGGACATGTCGGTTGTAGGGAGAGCACCCATTCGTCTTCTAATAATCCTTGGTTCATAGTGAGACGCGAGGGTTGTTGGACGAGAAGAGAACTGTAGTTTGCCTCATAACAAGAAATGGTAGACGAGTCAAACCTGGCTTAATCATATATTTAATATTGTAAGATTCTTTTTTTAAAGTAGGAATGTCATGATGGTGACAAGCAGATTAGATTTCACCTTATGCTTGTCAATATCCCCACGATGTTCCACCAACAAGCGTAATTCATACTCTATTAATTGTCTGTATAGGCTTCAGGCACAACCAGTGCAGTCGGGCAGTCAAAAATAATTAATGTATACCTAAAATCGTCTATGAATTTAATTTTGTGGTGGATTATTGACAACAAGGATGTAAAGAACAAATTATATTGGGTGAAATCCAGGTATCGCTTTTATGTGGATAAAATTAATAACAAATGTCCAGTGGGTCTAGAATATATGCACTGCTAGCTGTTGTGCGAGCGTATGCGGTAACAACTACCAATCAATACAGCGAAGTCTCGCGATAACTGGCGAGACGTTCGCTTCGCAGGCAAACCGAGTAACATTTGAAATCGTATCGCAGCGTTGGCTGTACGAACTGTAGCTCATTTGGATTTACTATTTCTCGTGACACAAGAAGACAACCAAATCATGTATTTTGTGGATATTTAAGCGTAAAGGTAAGTAAGGTTTTGTGTCATGATTTCACTGTTTAACGTCATTGGGAGAGAGAGGGCTGCGATCGGTCGGGCAAGTGCGCTGACCGGCCGAGAAACGGTGACAACCAGTGGCACTGCCACTGGGCTGGCGTTTGTGTGTGAGGAGCGTGGATGCCATTTAAATGATCGACGTTCTTTTCTAATAACCATACGTTATTGAAATGGCGACAACCAGTGACAGTTTGTTTGTTAAGGTTATATTTTAATAACGTTTCAAAAGTAGTTGCGTTTTCATGATCGTCTTCCGTTTCTCGCGTTTGTCTTGCTCATGCCACCAGTAGGTCTACTACATAGTACAGTGGCCGGCTGTCCATCAATCACGCGGAATATTCACGTCGAGCTAAGTATGCTTCTGGCTTGCGATCGGTGGATGACTCACCACCGATACAACTTCTGACATAGTACTGAAAAACTAAGAGGTGACTGGTGAAGATGGAAGTTACTTTACTAATTTAACGTTATGTTTTGTTGGGCATCAGTTTTGTCATTCTAAAAGGAACACATTTATTTAAAATATATATATATATATATATATATATATATATATATATATATATATATATATATATATATATATATATATATATAATTATCTAAATATTATTATAATAAACTGTGTTTCCTGGTGCAGTGACAGAACAGAAAAAACATAATCAGTGTTAATTAAAAAAAATAGTTGATTGTTGTGTTAACCCTGTTAGTAGGTATTAAACTAAAGGCTCCATCAACATCCACATAAAATGTAAACATTATATCATTTTTTGGAAGAGAAACCTGCAATTATACACTTAAATGGGAATTAACCCACTTTATGTGGCCTTACACAATGCCCAGTTAATGTAGCTGTGAGGAAAACAATTATGTATTAAAACATCTGGTCAATGGTTTTGACCATGTCCATGACCATTATTTTATCATGTATAAGAAATTCCACTAAAACTCTTTCTTCTTCACTTGTGATTCCTGGTTACATTTTGAAAGCTTGTGCCTTTGACCTGTAACAACTCAGTTACTGTAAAACTATACCCTGAGTCTGACATATGCTCTTGGAAATTGGAATCAACAATTGGTCACCTTGCCTCACCCTCTATTGCACAGAGGCCAGAGTGCACTTCACAGCCAGCTGATAATCCTCCCAGATATGTGTTGATAAACACACTGATGAGAGATCAACATTTGATGCACCAATGATATATGCCTTACCGTTATATAATCTAGTCCACTGACTTTGGGGGGTGTCTGGTTAGATTGAGCAATCTACAAATAAGTCTTTTGCTGCATGGGCACTGGTTGGATAGACACAAGAGGGGTATGTGAATTACATGGGGTCCAAATTACATCATTCCATTGTTATCTGTTACTTTATTGACTGATTGATGAAGTGCCAGCACCCAATCGTAACATCACTACTGATGGACTTGTTAATTTGCCAAGGTTATAGTTTCATCACTCATTAATGAAAAACTATTACATTTTATTAGAGAGCATGTATGTACAATATTTCATTATGGATGGAGTCCATGTTCAAGTTCAGTGTAGATTCAGTAAGTCTACATGGGAATCAGCATTTTGAAAATGTTTGAACAATCTTTTTAACTGTTTAGATAGAAAGTCAGAAGAGACATACCATTGGGGCTGAATGAGATTCCAGTGACCCTACTGCCTAATAACCCTAAGTACATGATGTGTCTGTGATTGAATGATGCATGTTTTCATGTTAACAATGACTAAGTGTTAGGGCTTACTCCAAGGGTCAGTCCTTGGTGTATTCTACCCTCTAATAAGTTTTATTCCAAGGAGCATATAAAATATTCCCTCTCGTTTACTATTTACAGTTATCTTATTAGTTCAAATCAGTAAAAACAAAGATAGTTTTGATAACACAGAACTTTGACTTTCAATGAGTACTGGTTCGATGTGTTGAAATATTGTGATAGTAACTGATACTCAGACAAATTTGATATCAAAACTTTGTAATACAGAACTTTTCCAAGTAACTGTATATCAAGTATCGAACCAGCACTAGTCCCGACCACATTGGAAGAAGAGAAACCTATGTCTAGTTGTCTACTTCTGTTAGATAATGTGCCTATATTAGAAAGTACTATATATGAATTAATCTTACAATGTAACTTATTGAGTGTCGAACAAAATTCTGGTATAAATAAAATGTGGTATCAAAGTAGCACTACTTTCAATCCACTTTGAAACCTGTTTGGTGTGACATTGTCCGGTTATGATTATTAACATGTTATCAATATTGGTCGTACCCTGCCAGAAGGCAACTATGTGGGCCACTATCAGGGGTGGGTAGAGAATGCTTATCCACAGGAAGGAGATGTTATCGTAATAATTCAGATAACATTTTCTAACCAGGTTGTGTAACTGCACTTAGCAGTTTGTAATAATGTGGGTACAAACCAGATTTTGTCAACATTTAGATGGAATCGAACTTGAAGTTAAAATAAATCCATCACATTGCTCTGTAGACGTATCTTATCTGAGATCTTATCATAATCATTGGCCCACTCAAATTGTTGTGTATGAATGTACTTCTTGATTAAATGACCTGTTCCCAAAGTCAGGCTGGCAATGAACTGCTGTCTTAATCGACCTGACATTTGCACTGGGTTGACCACTGATCAGACAGGTATTGAGGCAGGATGCCCAAGGCTGTCTTTAGACAGGAAGCGACCAGATGTTTGACACCCATCAAGTGAAGTGGTAAAATGGTTGGGAGCTGGGCTGTTGGGAGAGAATTGAGCAGTCATTCACATGTGTAGTGCCTAGTACCGTGTGAAGTTGTTAGTGATTGGTGCAGACAGCTGGTGGAATAGAAGCTGGTGCAAGTGATGCTACAAAGGCATGATGTATGTTGGCATCTTCTTAAGCCTCTTCCAGGATGGGGATTCTGGAACCAAACAGTAGTACACACTCGTGACTCTTGAGTAGATCTGTTGAAGTAGTGCACATAGTACTTTTATGATGGTACTGTGTCTACCCGGTAGTCACTACAAAGTCGTTAAAATTAACTGGTAGTCTGTAAACAAATTGTGAATGTCATGCTGACTAGATATACCCAAGAGGAAGTGGGAAACATGAATGTAAACTTGGTTAATAATAAATTATTTTACCCAATACACTAAAATTTAATATTGTCTCTTCTACCCAGTGCTAATATCATATCTGAAACATTGTGTGTCTGTAATTGGTTGTTTTCCCACATTTAATATAAGTACTCAATAATGAGGGGTGATAATCAACTATTTCATTAGTTGCAAACATGTCTGTACTAGTCAAATTTAATACTAAATGCACAGCGATATCGAAATCCCAATTGTTGTGGTTTGTGATGCAACGTTCACACTTATGCAGGCTGACAAAAGATTTCATGATAAACTGGAGACAGTAAACATTTACGTAGACCTGCTAACCTGATGAACTTGTGAAAGCTGCCCAATTAAGCGTGTTTACAAGCGGCCGCCTCTCACTGCCCTGTCTGCTGCAGGTGTATGGACCTACAGGGGCTGATGGCAGAAGTAATGGTCTTAGTGTAAGGCTGCTGGGTGTCTGTGTGGCTAAATGAGCTCACAGTCGACCACTAAACACTGTCTCAAAATAACCTTGCACCTCCCACCCCCACCCCCTACATGAAATTGGTTTCATATGGGTGTTGGAATAGTTGCTAATGGGTGCTTGTTTAGCTCTGTTATTCGTCATACACAGCTATAAAATGTTATGTTCCAAAGAGACAGTGTTTATTTCCCGACTGCTTTTAGGTTGGACATGTTAGCTGCAAGTTGCCACACAGGAATTCAGGATGTTGTAGTTCTATAAACTATTCAATGTTTCATGTAATATACTTCAGGTAGGTGGGTGTGTGTACCATAGAGGTTACTCAGCTAAAGCAGACATCGATTTCACAATAATTATTACATTGTTTTATAAAATTATATTGTTAAGTTTTTTGATGATATGTTGATTGTAGTTGTATTCAATTATTTGGCAACTTTTTTACACATTGTGTATTATAGGTTTAATTAAAATGGAATTTCCCCCTAAATTCTAGATCTATGTTATACTGGGGGTAGTCTCTGGTTTTCCTGTCCAAAATTATAAGAATGCTGTCCAGACATCTAATAAATTCATGATAAATAACAGTAATGTATACATTTTAATACCCGTTCATTCAAAACTACTTGTAAAGAATGATAGTGCTTTTAAAAGTACACCCTTTTACATGTATTGTCCAAACATAAATATTATGTAACATACATGTACATGTATTAACAGTTATTCTGAAATAAAACGTATCAACATGTATAAAACATTGAAAGTTTGTAAATATAATTATAAATTTACAATATTCACTTTGGAGCAGTGTACCAGCATTACTTTATGCTATGCTAAATTCTAAAAAATAATGTATTGTATGCTATGTCTCTGCTGTTTTGTTGAGTCATCTAGATCTATGTAATAGTTCAGAAGTAGATCACCTGTTGTAACCTATGTAACCACCGCATGAGACATTCTTTAGGTGGAGCAGATACCTGGGCACTTTAACAAAAGACCTGATAAGATTGTGTAGGTAGGTAGGTAGGCAGCCACCCAGAACCTGGGGCGGAATAAACGCTGCATATTTTGCTGGCTGGGAACATAATATAAATCAGATACTTGGCAGGTATTTATTTGCCCCAAAGTGGAATTGACTCATTGGGGTTACGGCCTGTAAGCACTGGGGTTGGTATGTAGCGGCCCTGCTTGCTTTATTCAGTTGACAGCAGGCAGTGTAGTGTGTAACCGTGTCTTGACATGATGAGAACTGGGCGGGGCTGAGTCCAAACCTGACATGTATAATGTTGAAATTCTTATCTATTCCATTGTGTCACACATGAAAATTCATACACAGGTCCTTAGCCAGAAATAGTTTTCTAACAGTCTTGAATTAAACAAATTTAAGCATGTCTTCGTGGTGGTATGCAAATAGGTAACTGTTGAAGCCATTCATGTCAATCACAGTCATTTTGGTCAGTTTACTCTTACAATTAAAAATACTGTCATTTCGGCCATTTATTTAATTAATACTAATTCATAAGATGTTTAGTTTCATTGCCTGATACATCAATGATAATCATTAATATCCCGTAAACTGGAATTACTATTTTAATCTAGATAGTGGCCAGCTGGCCTGTCTAAATTCAGTCACTCTGAATTCAACAACCCAGGTAGTCTTATTAGTTCACTGGCTGGCCAAGTTTCTGCCAGTGCCAGACTGGAAGCTGAGTCATTGGCTTAGTCCCTGTACATGTGTACAATACAGTTGTACTTCTGAATTTAATTGCATACATTTTAATTAATATTAATAACATTCAAATTCAACTAATGATGGACAAAATTAAAAACTCACCGAGTTGCTTAGACTATGTTGAGTCCAAGTTGACTGTCTGAGTATTTGTTATGGCCTCAGTCAGAGAATACTTTTGCTATCTCTTGGTCACATGATAATCAGCCACTCTTGTGTATTTCTTCTGTTTGTTTCAAGTCAATGTCTGGCTATGTTTTCAAATCATTATTGATGTCTTTCTAATGCGCACGTTCGAGTATGATACATAATTCCATTTTCTAACTTCTATGTTGGAACCTTGCTGTTCTTCATTTTGTGCAATATCGACCATGTGTCAATAATCTTCATCCTATTGTTGGCGTTTGATTAGCTCTTCACCATGCTATCCTTGGCATTTGATTAGCTGTAGTTTATTGAACATGGCCAGGTGTCTATGTCTAGTACAGGTGATTATATTATATTATAGTCAGTGTCAGTCTCCAGCATCCAGGTGAGGTGGCCAGGTGAGTCATAGACCACTACAGTCTCTTCTTCCTCCTGCACCTCATCACCTCCTGTAGCTGCAGCTCCTGGGGTAGCGGAGCCAGCTACTGGAGTAGCGGGAGACAGCTGCTTCATTCCACTTGTCAACAGCTTTAATGACACGTATGATTGGGTCAGATATGTTGACAGGTCTGATGGAGTTGTCACAAGTGGTATCACAGAGGAGTAGAACAAGAGGCCATCTTGTGTTTTCCGGTCTGTCTGGTTCAGTGAAATATTTTTTAGTGTAATAATAAATAAAATATTTTTTTTTAGTAACAATAGAAATATTTTCTTGGGACCAATTTGATATTAAAATGATCATCAGCCGGAGACAACTCAATCTCCTCTCACTGACAAAATACTGTGTTGATGTAACAACATATAATATTGGATCAACAGGAAGGAGGAAACATTGTTCATTTTATTTATTTATTTTGCATTCTATGAATGTGACCAACTACCACACTTGGCAATGGCCCACTTCCAAACCACCCATGGGGCGTGTGTTTGTCAGAGTAGGATGTGATTGACTAAGTTTAGACATATAAATAAAAGATCTTGTGCTGCCGGTGACTTAACAGTGTCTTTGTGCTGGTTGCTAAATGTGCCCACAATCTGCCAGGAGGGGTCAGACCATAATTCTGCTTCCTGTCACATTTCATGTCCATCACATTACGCTGTGCGAGGGCGTAATTTACTTGTAAATGAAAATTGGCCCCGCAGTTATGTGCACACAATATAGTGTGCATGGTTTTGCCAGAACTGACATCATTCAATATATTATTTGGCACAGAACAATGATTTGTGTATGTAATTGCCTTACAAATGATATATTGCATGAGATCATTCTGTACCGAGTTTCATTAATAGATTTTGTGTGTGACAAGAATCCTGATCATATCTAACTTATCTAGTAAGTGATCTTGTTATCAAACATGTATAAAATTAGTAAATATGATTCTGTAACTTGGTTTCTTTTTAGTAGCTGTCATGCCAATCCAGACCTTACTGTTTATGTGTTTTTTAAATGTTTTTATGAACCAAGTACAGCTGTAGCATCATAATTCATGGAATCACAAGGCATGTTCTGTGTGACATATTCAAATGTGCAATTAGTTAAACAATGACTGTACACATCTTTAAACACTACCTTGTTATACAATGTAATTAAGATACTGATGTAATTGTAACACAGTGGTAACAGCGCTAGTGTTATTCTACAAGTTCAAAGCTGTTTGACCACAACAAAGATAGATGTCTTTCCTGTGTCGTGCTGCTGAATGCTGCCTGTGAGAGTCAGTGCCGTAGTTTAATGAGGCTCAATGTTCACATATGCGCCAACGGTTGCACATTTGAATTTGTTTTTATGCTGTGATCGTCAGCGAGCACATTTAAACAGGACATTGTTTCGCATCGCAGGGGTAGACTAGTTAGCAGTCTGGGAACTTATTACTTTACAGACTTTGTCATACTGGCAGACAGTGGCAGTAAGTATGGTGCATCAGTAGCCATAAACAAGTTTTAAAATATTTGTTTGAACCATAGGAAATCTGGTAGTTATTACAAGTCTTGTGGAACATGTGCTGTCATTATTTGGATGTTTCCCAGAGAAGTTGAGGTGGTGTTAGAAGAACATGTCTGCCAGGGATTAAAGCATAACGTCCTTTGACTGAGAACTAGGCACTGGATACTGTCAGAACTTACTTTTCGTTACTTTATTTGAAATTGTTGTTTAATTGAGCGCACTAGCTACATAAACAAACAGACTGAATATGATTCCATTAATAAGATTTCAGTGCAGTGTCTGCCACTGGCATTCTCAGTAGTCGTCCAAGTGAAGGTGATTTTATTACCCGGTTGACTGACCACTATAGAAGAACCTGGGAATCTACAACTGAATAGGTTGTATTTACAACAAATTACAGTCTTGGACACATGAGTGACCGCCCTGGTCAAGGTTCTAGGCCTTTGTTCACAGCATCATTGGTTCTGGTCGGAAGAGACATGAGTCATTACGTAAACATTGCCCAAAGTACTTGGCACAGGAGCAGGAAGCTGTAAATAGATGGACAAGGCGGGATGGGTCTGACATGAAACGTTTCAAAGATGGTTCTTGTTGTAGACCGTCTTAGCTCTAGGCAATGGAAACATTATACATTGTATCTGATAGATGGAAATAACACTTGATTGTATAACTACTATAAGTTACATTTGAATAAAGCTCTGGATATTGTTAACTTCCCAGTTATAGTCAGCCAGTGTAAATGTACAGCGTTGTTACCGTATGATGTCAAGTAGAAGGCTGTGTAATGATCCATGTCTTTAAAACTGCCTAGTGGATGGACACACATGCACACACTCACACGCATGCACACGCATGCACACACACACACACACACACACACACACACACACACACACACACACACACACACACACCTGGATAATTACTCTAAGTCTAATGATGTTAAGTACTGTTAAAAATGTACTTGTTAATAAAATGAACGTATTGAAAGAAGTAGTGTTTAATATATAATATTTAGTTACTTCAATGTTACCAGTACTCTAAATATTACCCATGTTGTAAATTGTGACACTGCTAACACAGACCTAGAGTGTGACACTGCTGTCACACTGGTACATTTGATGTGACACTATTTATAAGTGCAGTGGTTGTTTGGATGCCAAATTATAAAATAATAAATAATTATTGGAATAATTTGGCAGGCTTACCAATCATAATAGATTAGATATATACATTAATAGTGTGATAATGTACCAATGTAAATAAATTATTTACACATGGAATCAATGGTTAAATTAAAGAGAAACGAAGGGCAATTGAGTGGACCTATACAAGTATAAAAGTTAATAATTTACTAACTAACTAATTTGCAACTACAATCAATAATATCACACCTATGGTTTTAATTTCTAAGTACTAGGACTATGCAGGATTTCTAGTGAAATATCGAGTATCACAGTTCCTAATTGTTACATGTTGACATGTTGAGACATGCTAATGTTGCTTGACCAGTTAGAGCTGAGAGCTTCTTTGATCTTGATGCTGTGATGACACATTGAATGCCCTGATTTCTTTGATGTTTGTATAATTATAATATGCCAGCTTATCTGTTGGTTCCTTACTATTCCTTTGACTCAAAGTGACACTTATTTAACAGCTACTCTGCCACACGGTGCACCATGTTGACACTTGTAACCGTTTTAGTAGGGCTAATGCTACAATTACAGAGCCAAACAAATTCTACCACATAATCTCCAGTAATGTTCTGAGTTTGGCGACTGATGAACTGGACACGGCAGACATGGTGACACCAGGCTTTCTGTCATGATGTCCCTGTCCAGTGTGACAGTGTCCGTGCAATTACAATTATCAACAAGGTTATACCATTAAATTGCTAACATAATTATGTTGATTGCAGTTAAGTATACAACTGGTATTGATTTGTTTTATATGAAATCTTTTAGATGTTAAAGCTACATCTTTTGTTTCCCTTTAATGATACTGATAGATCTATAGTGCTGCCAAGAGCCAATGAAACAAAAGAAATTCCTTGTGGACTGATAAAGGTAGGGCAGTGAACTGAGTTAAGGACAGTACAGGTAATTGCAATCTAGAGTTAAGAGGCGGAATTACAACTAATTCGCATGAACACGGAGCATGGCTGCTTGAACATTATCATTATTATTAAATGTACTTCCGGATGGCAGACGTGATGTTGTTCACGTCTCTCATTTGTACTGTTCCACAGAAATATATCATAATGGTTTCATATATGTAAGATTAACAGACAAATTAATAAAATAATTTAAATGTCCATGTGGTTAAAACAATTGCTAAAAGTGAATAAAAATATGCTAAAAAGTATTAAATAAACAATTACAAGGGTATTTCCATGGATTCTGTGATATACCGATATATTCTCATGCCACTTGGATAATAATGGGGTTATTCAAATAACGTCTTACATTGGTTGAGTAACAAGTGTCTAGTCAATCTTCTTATGCCGTCTTGGCTGTCATTGATAAATTTGACATTTATGGTACACTTATAACACTTAAAACATAATTTTACATTAGTATCTTTTCTCTAGAACTTGTACATTTATTTAAATCCAACATAAGTGTCCTTCTACTTGCTTTGATGCAGTTGGTTGTTGTTGATGACTTTTTGAGCTTCTTTTTTTGTTGTTTCCAGATAAATCATTTGTGGGACACTCCAGCTCATTCTAACATGTGAGCGTAGAACACCACGGGAGAAGTTTTGAGAAAAATGGATGACAGAGTAGATGGCAGTGATGGTAAGTCAGATTCCTTGAAGAATCAACTAAGTACTGAAAAGTGTATTTATAACATACTAAAAATAATCACTGACTTTAAAATAGTTTAAAAGTTGAACTCGTGCCAGAGAACAGTTGCCTAGACTGGTGGTTCCGTCTAGTCCCTGGGCATGAAGCCTACTGCCAATTTCATGTTGTTTGGCTCAATGGGTATGTAATTATCTTGTACTTTTTAAAGTCATGTTTCCTATATTATCTCTAATGACTATGATGTGACAGGCCCAGAAGGCATTATTTCTTTGTCAACTGCCTTTCCCACATAACATGTTTCTTTAGAAATTAAAGGCAACCACAGCCCTGGGTGCATCTTTAGATCACTGCTGATAACTTAAGTGCATTTGACGAGGACTTCCCAGACCTGGGGGTGTACAAGCCTGTAATCACAGAGTAGAATAGTGTGTAGACTCCAGTAGAAGACCCAAGTGAATGTGCATGTTGGTTTGGTAAGTTGGGCGATACTAATACGTTAATTTAGTTTATATTACATGGATAGCCTGTCAGGCTGTCTGACCCTAGTTGTCCTGCCTCCTAGAGCCACCTGTCAAATATACCACCTTGGCATTCAGACCCTAGTTCTACTTCCTCCTAGACCCTCCTGTCAGATACACCACCTTGGCCGTCAGACCCTAGTTCTACTCCCTCCTAGACCCTCCTGTCAGATACACCACCTTGGCTGTCAGACCCTAGTTCTACTCCCTCCTAGACCCTCCTGTCAGATACACCACCTTGGCTGTCAGGCCATAGTTCTCATCCCTCCTAGACCCACCTGTCAGATACACCACCTTGGCTGTCAGACCCTAGTTCTACTCCCTCCTAGACCCACCTGTCAGATACACCACCTTGGCTATCAGACCCTAGTTGTACTTCCTCCTAGACCCACCTGTCAGATACACCACCTTGGCTGTCAGACCCTAGTTCTACTCCCTCCTAGACCCACCTGTCAGATACACCACCTTGGCTGTCAGACCCTAGTTGTACTTCCTCCTAGACCCACCTGTCAGATACACCACCTTGGCTGTCAGACCCTAGTTCTACTCCCTCCTAGACCCACCTGTCAGATACACCACCTTGGCTGTCAGACCCTAGTTCTACTCCCTCCTAGACCCACCTGTCAGATACACCACCTTGGCTGTCAGACCCTAGTTCTACTCCCTCCTAGACCCACCTGTCAGATACACCACCTTGGCTGTCAGACCCTAATTCTACTCCCTCCTAGACCCACCTGTCAGATACACCACCTTGGCTGTCAGACCCTAGTTCTACTCCCTCCTAGACCCACCTGTCAGATACACCACCTTGGCTGTCAGACCCTAGTTGTACTTCCTCCTAGACCCACCTGTCAGATACACCACCTTGGCTGTCAGACCCTAGTTCTACTCTCTCGTAGACCCTCCTGTCAGATACACCACCTTGGCTGTCAGACCCTAGTTCTACTCCCTCCTAGACCCACCTCTCAGATACACCACCTTGGCTGTCAGACCCTAATTCTACTCCCTCCTAGACCCACCTGTCAGATACACCACCTTGGCTGTCAGACCCTAGTTCTACTCCCTCCTAGACCCACCTGTCAGATACACCACCTTGGCTGTCAGACCCTAGTTGTACTTCCTCCTAGACCCACCTGTCAGATACACCACCTTGGCTGTCAGACCCTAGTTCTACTCTCTCGTAGACCCTCCTGTCAGATACACCACCTTGGCTGTCAGACCCTAGTTCTACTCCCTCTTAGACCCACCTGTCAGATACACCACCTTGGCTGTCAAACTCTAGTTCTACTCCCTCTTAGACCCACCTGTCAGATACACCACCTTGGCTGTCAGACCCTAGTTCTACTCCCTCTTAGACCCACCTGTCAGATACACCACCTTGGCTGTCAGACCCTAGTTCTCCCTCCTAGACCCTCCTGTCAGATACACCACCTTGGCTGTCAGACCCTAGTTCTCCTCCCTCTTAGACCCACCTGTCAGATACACCACCTTGGCTGTCAGACCCTAGTTCTCCTCCCTCTTAGACCCACCTGTCAGATACACCACCTTGGCTGTCAGACCCTAGTTCTACTCCCTCCTAGACCCTCCTGTCAGATACACCACCTTGGCTGTCAGACCCTAGTTCTACTCCCTCCTACACCCACCTGTCAGATACACCACCTTGGCTGTCAGGCTCTTGTAGCGCCTTCTTACATAATTAACGAGCAACGTATCCACTTGTTGGGCCTGTGATATGTGGACATGTTAAATCAGGGTCAGTGTTGATACTAAGTTAATCAGAAGCAGCAGTTGAAGCGGCAAAGTGCCAGGTGTTCTGATTGATTTCCTTGCCTCCGTGACATCAGGAAACATTGTACTACACTGTGCAGGTGTATAGCATGTCGCAAACATTTCCTAATGTAGGACCAAGAACTGTGTCAGTTTAATGATGGAGTAATTATTATGCAAGGTAAAATGTGTCGGTGAATTTATCGATTTATAAGTGGTGTAGTTTCAGTCCCCTGAAGGCATTTAATGAATAGATAAGTATGATTTTCTGGATGCTATTTGTTGTATTATTGTTAGCTGTCAATAACATTAGATAATATATACTATATTTTAATACAATCTTCGAAATGCTTCAGAGTTTTAAACTACATAATATATGATACAATAAGTTGTGATTTTTCATTGTGTTCCTTTAGTAGCTTCTAATAATACGTCCATCAATATTAATCACACCCTTCTAGTTGGTGCGTTAATCTGCACAGACCCCAAGTGTACACTTCCAGTAAATGTATTGGCCACTCTGGTGTCATTAAGGTTTCACACACTAGAAATGTCTGTTAAATATTCATGAATCTGTGAAACACAATCAGGAAGTTACACTTTTAGCACCGAACAGATGCTGAACAGTTCAACGAGATAAGTGTAATTTAGAAGCAGTATTTAAAAGGATCTGAGTGATAGTTCCTTTAAGGTTAAAGTAGATAAATATATACAAATAAAACAATTTTTTACAATTATTGTATTGTGTTCATCAGTGTGCATAATTGTATGGAAGATGCTGAATGTTTTATGCACATTATTATTACCCATTTGATATGATAAGTATTAATAATAGCTAAACCCAAGATGAACATTGTATAACACAACAGTGGTTCGTTAATCAAAATACAATGCATAGAACAAAAACTTTATTTTTAAAAGTACTGAGCGTTTCCCAATAGTCAAATAAACAATTTGATCTAAACAAGTAAAGAATTGTTGAAAATATTCCACTGTGTTGAGTGGTGCTTGGGTGCTTGCTTACAATACAAGTTACAATGCCACTCAGCTACATGACTTCATTGACTCACTGAGCAGTGTCATTATACCAGTGACATCACACGCCTATTGTTGTCACTTCCTTGCCAGCTGTGGCAGTGACAGGTGTTAATCTGTGAGCACAGGTTGATTGCATCTCACCTGTGTCTGTCTGTCTGTCTGTCTGTCTGTGTATAAACCACTCACTACTCACACTGTATGTGCTCAAGTAGTTCACCCTAAGCCATGGGGTGTGATTCTGGTCCTGATTGGCTCCATTCAGCCTCTCAGTGACTGCTGCAGGAATGTCACCCTTCACCTGTTGACATTCTTGGACTTGAGTTGACCTGGGACTGACCGGTGTCTTGGACATGTTGTCTGTCAGTGACTGGGTCTGGGTTAAGCATGAAACAGGGTGACAACCTCGGATTTATAGTGACAGTGCAAAGTTCTCACAGTGTATCAGTGTGTCACCAACAGGAGCTGAGATGGTTACTGTGAAGAACTTGGTGGGTGACACTGCTGCTGCTGTTAATGAGACACCTGACACCTCGTCTAATCAGCTTCCCAGTCTGTTACAAGGAACATGTGGAGCACTGATTTCATGTGATTATGGGCCTAGAAGCAGATCCATATTTTAAAGCCAAAGGATGAATTATGAATGTGCATCATAGCTTTATGCCAAGACTTCATTTGGATGGGTAAAACATGATGTGGATGGGTAGGAATATCACTGGATAGGTGGGTATAGGTAAACAAAAAATGGGGTAAAAATTAAATGAGAAAGTCTGCTAAAATCATACACATGCCTTGAAAATGTGTGTAAATGAGTGTCAAACTGTTTGTACTGTTTGTTCATGTCATAAAACACATCTCAACTGACTTGTATGTACAAGAGTTAACATCCAAGTGTCCACCAAAAAACTGTGTGACTGGCAAACATTTTATCCTGCATAAAGCTTGTGCATGACTTAATATACTGCTGCACAGGTACGTCTGTAGGTTATACCAATAGCTGCAGGCGATGGACGTCTTTCTGTACATATAATGAGTCACTGTTTATTTACGCATGTGAAAGAACAATCGATATATTAATTGTTGACATACATATGTATGCAGTAACTACCGAGTATATTAGAAATGAAACTGTGCACACATAAATAAATAATTGCTGCTGTTGCTTTCAGGTGCCCCAGTTGTCACTGAGGCAGTGACTGAGTCTGGGCCGCAGGGAGACGGGGACAGGCCTGAGACGGAGGAAGACAGGCTAGGGATGGACGGGGATAAACTAGGGATGGAAGGAGATGATGCAGGGATCAAAGGAGATGAAGGGGAAGGAGTGGAAGGGGATGTGGCCTCACAGCTGTCCCAGGTTGGTGTTTTGCTGTATATCATGAGTGGATGTCTCCTGTACTGGGCTGTAGCTGTAGGTTCTACACAAGAGTGACTTTGTGCATGGTTATTATTTGAAAAAAAGACGTGAGGAAATTGTTTAAATGAGTTATACATGACAGATTACTACACCTGGGTGGAAACTGTAAATTGCAGTTTCAGACTGTCAGTTTTATCAGTGCCACTGTGTAAATATCTATACAGTAAAACATGTAATTTGCTATGAAAAAGGTAAAGGTAAGTTCTTATATAATGCAGTATCCAATCCTCAGGATTGCTCAAAACACTTTAATACACTTTACTTCTCTGACAGACCTGTTCAATCAGACACCCGCTCAACTTCTCTGGGAAGCATCCAGCCATATGCTATAATTAATGTGCGAAGGCTGCTCGTATACATATCTACCACTGTCTATAGCCAGGTACTCATTTATACAGCTGAGTGAACTGGAACAATGTAGAGTGAAAACACTTGTCCAAGGTTTTAACATCGCAGCACAGGACTCGAACCTAAATGATGAGGAATCCAAAAACCTGGATTTGTATAGCATTGGAGACATTCACATGTACACAAATGTGATTGTTTGTGATATTCTAGTAGACCAATGTGACTCTATATGGGTTGTCATTCCATTGGCAGAAAGCTGCTTTTAAAAAACAAATTTGAATAAGGAAACCACAGATTCATCTGACTGAGTTAGGTGTGTTTTTGGTCCACCTTCTGACCTATGAACTCATTGAAAACTGTGTGTGCACTTTATCAATAAAGTAACTTCTTTTCCATCTAAATCATTTGAAATGAAGCAGAGAGGTGCATCACGACAAACTGGCTAGTCAGTCTTAAATTCGATAAATATTCAATGTTTCAACAATGGCAGGATGTGCTAAGAACCTACCGGATAAGCAGTGAACTAACTGCAGAATTAAGTTTTAAAATATCGCAAAGAAGGAGCACATTTTAATTGTGAAATCAAATGTAATAGAAATGTATGGTAATGTGTTTTATGTTATGAGTTAGTAATGTGTCTGACCTACGAAGATTGACCAGGAATTATTATACACCACTTAGTGCTATAATTCATGTCTATTAATAAAGGATTAGATGTGATAAGGCAGCATTAGCTTAGTCAAAGAATTATGGTAGAAAGTAGACCACAAGATTGGCTTGCAGCGTCCAGCCAGTGTTGGCCACTTACAGGCCACTGGTCAGTCTGGCACTGGTTCAAGAGACTCAGACAAGTTGACACAGAGACACCCACCTGCAACTATTGTTGGTCTAAATCTGTTTACTGCTTTAATTCACGTCACATTCCTTGAAGGCAAACCACTTTATTTGTAGCAGTGCATTCTGCTTAACTGAGGGTGCTCATGGATCGGTTCAATTCCCTTGTCTTGTGATTGGTAGTTGTGAAACTGATTTTCTGACAATTGCAATATTTCCAGCAACAATACATGCATGTGTGTGTGTTTCCGTGTATTCCGTTCAACCAGTCTAACATTCAGACTAAGAAGAAGCTTATTCTGAAGAGTTTCTGTTTTAATTCTGAGACCAAGTGTAAATTGTGACTTATGATCAGGACTTTATTATTTTCTAATAATAAATAAGTATACAGTACATGATATTATTTTACTATTGATGCAATTAACATACACTGCACAAAACATATTCAAACCTAAACAATTTGATATAATCCAAATTAATTGTGTTTTTTTTGGATAGGATTAACACAACAATTACAAAAGCCCATAAGTAGACACATTGTCTACTACTTCCCCTCAACGAGATAACAACTTCTATGGTTACTGGATGCAAGGATCTGGGGTATCTCTTTCTGGGATACACACCTGATACACACCTGATACACACCCGATACAGCACACACACGTCATAGCTGTCAGAGCACTCTATGGCTATTCAGCTGTCTCCATGGCAACTGATAATACAAGCGGGTCATGTCTTGTTGCTCTTCCTTCCTGCTGACCACGACTGGTGGTTTATTGTAATCATCCCACAACCTGGGTCCTGGACTGTCTCTCTCTGTAAGACTGCACTGGCCTTGATCAAATTAGTCTGCACTGGTTGGATGGAGACGACACAGACACACAGTAGTACCATTTAAGGTGACCGCTGGGACACGGGACTGACCATTAAATGACCTGTGTCATGGAATACAAAGTATAAAAGACAGATGACGGATGGCTTTGGGTGGATTTTCTGTAGATCTGTAGATTTTTTATATCCCATTTTCATGTTGATTCTGTTGTTAATTATGGAGTCCATACATTCTGTGACATTCTTAGACATTCTGTTGTAAGTATAGTGACACCCTTCTATAAACAATATTGAACCCCCAGGCCCCCATGGGTAGAATCTAAGCCTACAGTTTAGGCTTGGGCAAGGATTTTTCAGTCAAATTAACCATATTGCTGCATGACTTACACATAGATATATTAACCGTTGTGGAATACAATTTATATGCATAAAAACGTCATTATGTTATCTCATTGTATACGAAATTTCGTTCTTGTTCCTAAAATATAACGCGTTCAGTAGCATTTTAAAACGACCTCCTTCTCAACAAAAATCGGCCTGTTGCGACACGCTGCCTGTGCTAAGATGCTATGCTTGTTACGCTAGCGCGAGCGCCTCATCGCGTTTACCACCAGGCTGACAATTTAACCGTAAAATAGGCTTTCTTCTCAAACGTTGCGCCGCGTCAATTTTTGACCAATTCAATCAGAATAAAGCTTATTTTGAAGAAACATTATTGCTCTATCGATTGGTGATACACACTACGCTGAACTAATAAGAAATCGTCCGCTAAAACGCAATTAAACATGACAACTTATGTCATGGTCGTATTTCGTGAGCAACGTCGCCGTTCCGCATCAGATCGCGTAGTGTGTGGTACCATTCGATCCGGCGTGAAATTTGCTATCCAGTACATATCATTTTATGAATATAACATTTTATTTGTGGGGGCGCACGCCTTTGAAAGGTGGTGGTACTTTTTCCCCGAGTCGCGACACTTCGAGTCTTCGGCAGATCGCCGCACGCGTTAGTAGTAAGTAAGTCGCTAATGTCGTATTCCACGCGTATGTTAGCAATTTCTAAACATCACGGCACATAACAGCTACCAATTGTCTTATGGTCAACGTATTGCATTTTATTGATAATTTATAGCGAATAATTCGTCTATTTGCCTGTTGCTAAATCTATGGGTTTGCCCTTGCAACGAAATAGGCTGACCTAGATATTAACATCACGGTGGGCGCCAGGACTAGTCGATCTTTGTTGTGAGGGGTGTCAAGGAAGCTGTCGAAGCTCGCCGTTTACTTGAGAAACGATCTTTATGAACATATTTTTCACGTTGTGTTGTTTTACTCGATGACAACTATTACAACTGTATTGTCCACACAACAGTAATTGATAAGAAATTCGGCATAATGCGCCGCTATTTCAGCTAGACCAACGACAAACATACGCCGCTGCAATGTCTGCGTCGTTGCGATAAAGCCGACTTTCTACTTGTATTCGCGCAACACATGGATTATTACATTTGCAATGCCTTTGAAATAGTATACAACAATTTTATTTAAAAAAGCAGAGACAAGAAATAACAATTCTTGGAGACGAATTGATCGACCTAGCGTCGTAATTCCATAACATCATAGTTTTTATATCTTTTTGTGTTAATATTATAATTATGTATGTTGTCAAATCATTTTGAAATTCATTCACCCACACGATGGAATGTATTTCGGAATTTATCAATATTACATATAACAATATTTGTTATTAAACTGATTAGTAGTTCAATTTAACACCAATTATTTTATAAATATATGTTATTATAATCTTATAATACTTTTATTACATTTGGACAAAATATATGTAATCAAATAATATACATATATATATATATATATATATATATATATATATATATATATATATATATATATATATATATATATATATATATTTAATGGTTTCAAAATTATAGATTAGTTAATTATGTCAAAAGTTTACACAAAATAGAGAATTTTAGAAGAACTCTTATTTCACGTAAACAACACAATTATATGATTTATGTGATAATCATGCAGTAGATATACATAATAACAATACCTGTGCTAAATTAAAAGTTTGTAACTTTAATATATGTTTGGCTAGAGCATGGCCAAAATATACCTAATATTGGATACCTAATTTGCATAATTTATGCAAAAAAATTGAAATAGCTCAATTCTATTGAAAACTAATTACATGCCAAATTTGGTTGATCTGTGTTGAAAAGTAAAGATTTTGTTTGAATCTATACTATCTACCTTGAAGTTTTGAAATTTTTCCCCGAGGTAATCAGGGAAAAAAGTAAAACGTCATATAAAACCCAAACGACATGACATGGCTGAATGAAATTTGTTTTACTATCCGAATATAATATGTATCTTTCACAAATTCATATTTTTATCGCTTTTAGTGACTTTTTTCAATTTTGTGCTTGTCTCTTGCCAAGTGTCAATTTGCTAAAATAACATATTCCCACATTTTCAATATGGCATATCTCTGGAAATATTAGTCATACCACTCCAATAATTTATGTACATGTTGACCATGTTGTTGTCATTGCATGCATGTAATATTGAGTTATTCTAGTAATAAGTTAAAAAGTTGTGTTAAGTCAAAAATGACATTTTATAATAAATTCCTTGCCCAGGCCTATACAGTTACGCATTCGTAAATATAATGAAAAGCCAATAATGAGACCAGTGAAGGAAACATATTTTTTATACCTAATTATACAGAACCTTAATTTTTTACATTATTACATATTTAAAGGCTATTTCACTAGGGAATCTGCAGAGTTATAAACAACGATGTGTGTAGAGAAGAGGTCAAATGTCATCAATTGTCTAAAAATACCAAGTGATGTTTACACTGCCTAGATAAACAGGTAAAGTGATCTGCCACCCTTCTCATCTAAACTACTTCCATACAGCATATGCACAGAGACAAGATACCCATTGCTATGGTCAGACAGATAGCATTACATGTCATGTAATCATGAGGTCAAACGGCTTGACCCCTGTTGACCTCACACAGTGCCACCTGGTCAGTGCACCATGAACCTGCTATCTTGCCCCTGTCATTCAGTGTAATGACTTCCTGCTGTTGCGTGTAACTGACACTGGTCAGACATTTACTGTCCACATTCCTGGTTAGATTACTCAGAACATCGTCTGGAGTAACTGGACAGATCCTCGGATCCTGTGACAATGATCATAATAAGGAAACGGAAAAGGTCAGTCAACTAGACGTCAGTTCTGGTCTGGATACAGATGTGTCGGGTGTGGTATTTGGGGATGCCCTCCATCCAGGAATAATGATAACAGTCACTTCTAGGAATAGCCATGGAGATTAGTGTGGTATGCCTTAGTGCCTATGACATGGTTATTGTTTAACTTTCTCACAGCGCTGTTCCCAGGAATGTGGGTTATTTATATTTTGTGATTTGATCAATACTTGTGGTGGCATAATATATTCATTGTCAATAATCTGTGTGTGATTGGAGATTATTTATTTCCCAGGACTGTCTGTGTTATCTCTGTCCGTCCATCTGTGGGCTGTGTGTGACATACCGTAAAGTAGCTAATATAAACACTTCCTTGTGGAAGTTCAGAATGTGGCAAATTGCCTGCTCAAATATCCGACATGGCTGTTTTTTTTTTATAAATTAAGGTCTGTCAGGTCTGTGCGGCCCACAGTGGTGACAAGCAGAGACAGATGTAGAGGTATCTGTGTCATCTCTCTCTGTCAACTGGCTGGTCCAGTTTGTTGACATATTCAAATTGATGAGAACTAAGAATTCTGAAAATGTTGTGTTTAGGCAACACAGAGGTGTGTAGTCACTAGACAAGGTTCTACTTCTACTCTTCAGGATATTCTCTCACATGATGTTACTGTTCAAGTGGAAACGATGGTTCTAGAGCATCATATAAATAGTTATTTATAACCTGGCCTATCCACCATAGCCTCTTCAACTGTTGGTAGCTTTAATAGAGCTAGATTGCAGTGATATATCATGCCATTTGCCCTGATGTGCACCTGGGTTTCATTTTGGAGGATTTCGTTGCAAAATAAATTATCTTGATAGTTGATGCTATTATATTTGACACGTGTACATATGACTGATTGCATGGCAGTGGGCTGCTTTACATAATAGTGATGGTCATTTTCAATTTCCATTTGTGTTTCAATTTGGCACACTAAAGAGACATGTTTACTCACCTTTTTCTGTTTCTTTCTCTCCATGATAACTTGGCCTCATCAGTGGCCTGAGGGGCACAACATGTGTACGCATCAGCAGGTATCAGTTGGACCGTAGCATTACCAGGAACACCAGGTGATGTCAGACCAGTGAACTCAGTCTAGATCCATGGCAGGTTTTGCCAAAAAATGAAAAAGTGGTGATTTAATATAAATTTGTATCTATCTTTTGTCTCATATTCTGCCTTTAATTGTCAAGCAACTGTAAGGAATGATATATGTTCATTTTACATAAAAAAAGTATACCTTAAACACCATGATCTGCCTTATTGTAGCCATTGTGAAATGTTTTTAAAGATAGCCTAAGTAGTTTTGTAAATAATAATAATAATAAATAGTAAAACTAATAAATAGTAAAATAATAAAAACCTCAAAAACACAAGCTTAAAGGTGCAATATATAAGATATTTAAATGTAATCATTAATGGGGACAACAGTTGTAGGAACATGGGACCGCCAACAGTTGAATAATTTCATTAATCCAGCAAAACGTGATAGGAATAAGCTCGTTCATGTGTGTACATTTCCAAACACTCCAGGCGTTGGCATAGGCATGCATTACAAATGCATTGAAAAGAAAGTCTACTTTCCAAAATGTCAAATTAGAAACACTTGAAACGCTGTTCCCATATTTCTATGGTCATCTAAACATTGACGTTGAATCCACTCCGATTTGGGATACTTTAATTTATTTGTAATCATGAAACCACTAATTCTGCAGTGTGGAATTTTCTCTTAATCTCAGGAGTGTTTAGCTGTAATTTGGTCCTGCATTGATACAGAACACTCAGACTGTTGAGACAGAACACTCAGACTGTTGAGACAGAACACTCAGACTGTTGACATAGAACAATCAGACTGTTGATACAGAACACTCAGACTGTTGAGACAGAACACTCAGACTGTTGACACAGAACAATCAGACTGTTGATACAGAACAATCAGACTGTTGAGACAGAACACTCAGACTGTTGAGACAGAACACTCAGACTGTTGACACAGAACAATCAGACTGTTGATACAGAACACTCAGACTGTTGAGACAGAACACACAGACTGTTGACACAGAACAATCAGACTGTTGAGACAGAACAATCAGACTGTTGAGACAGAACACTCAGACTGTTGAGACAGAACACTCAGACTGTTGACACAGAACAATCAGACTGTTGAGACAGAACACTCAGACTGTTGAGACAGAACACACAGACTGTTGACACAGAACAATCAGACTGTTGAGACAGAACACTCAGACTGTTGAGACAGAACACTCAGACTGTTCTGTTCCTGGTTGGATCTCAACAGGTGTTGTGACTTTATTAGATTCTCTCCCAGCTTAACATAATATTCCCTTTCTTGTCCCTTGTCATAAAACAACCCCCTGGGACTGTTCTTTGTCTTACAGCTACTACCGGCCTCGACCCCATCTGTTGAAATAAGTTTTATTAAAGCGCGTAACGCAGCATGAAAGCATCAGGGATCACGTACCAACAATGGCCTCGGCCTACGTGCAACAGGTAGTCATTTACGTGTTTCTCGTGAAAGCCACGTACTTGGCAAGAATAAGCTCTGACAGTTTAGTGATATTATTAATGATTTGTTGATAGCGGTTGAGTCGTCCCCTCCCAACATTGTCTTGGGATCGTGAGAAGATCCTAAGATCTCCCACTATGTTTTATTTTTGCCGGATGGCTTGTGCCATAGATTATTTTTATACTGCATAGAGTAGGTTACACAATGGTTAATTTATCTTCCTGATGAATCATCTGTGAAAGTAAAGTGTTTCTCTTTAATGAACTTGATGAACGTGTTTAGAGCGTGACACAATGTGTACATAACTTAGTAGTATTGTAACGATGATAATAATATATGTACCAAAATGTGAACATGTGGCAAATGAGCATGCTACATTAGTCAGATGTTTGTGGTCATGAATAGATTAATTGAAATGTGTTTTCCTGCAAGGTTTGTACACTTGTGGCTGAGAGGGTATGCATGAGTGAACATATTGACAATGTGTCCGGTGATTCATAACATAGCTTCATCTATTCTTTATGCACTAAACAGATGATTGTAACAAGGTGGCTGTAGTGTATTGTGTGAGAAATGCAGACTTTGGTTGATGATTGCAATGAGAACTGGCTGCAGTGTATGATGAGGGAGATGATGGCTTTAATTGATGATCATTATGAGTTCCTGTGAATGTAGTTGTAGTGTATGGTGTGGGAGATGAAGACATGGGTTGATGATACTGATAGTAATAGAGGTCCAGCGAATGGTGCAACAGATGAATTTGTACTTTTTGCTGATAATAATGATGTCATGTGAATGTGGCTGCAGTGTATGATGTGGGAGATGAAGACTTGGGTTGATGGTTGTAAAGACGTCCAGTGGTTGCAGGGTATGATGCAGGAGATGAAATCTAGTTGATGATTTTAATAAGGTTCAGTGAATTTTGCTGCATTGTATGGTGTGATAGATGAAGGGTGTAGTTGATGACTGCAATGAGGTCCAATGACTGCAGTGTATGGCCTGGGAGATGACAACTAACTGGTTGATGACTGCAGTGTATGGCCTGGGAGATGACAACTAACTGGTTGATGACTGCAGTGTATGGCCTGGGAGATGACAACTAACTGGTTGATGACTGCAGTGTATGGCCTGGGAGATGACAACTAACTGGTTGATGACTGCAGTGTATGGCCTGGGAGATGACAACTAACTGGTTGATGACTGCAGTGTATGGCCTGGGAGATGACAACTAACTGGTTGATGACTGCAGTGTATGGCCTGGGAGATGACAACTAACTGGTTGATGACTGCAGTGTATGGCCTGGGAGATGACAACTAACTGGTTGATGACTGCAGTGTATGGCCTGGGAGATGACAACTAACTGGTTGATGACTGCAGTGTATGGCCTGGGAGATGACAACTAACTGGCTGGTGACTAATGGAGGTCTGTGTTTGTAGCTGCAGGGTCTGGCCCGAGAGATGAAGACAGGGTTCTGTGAGGCGATGGAGGCGCTCCAGGACATCCAGTACGGGGACCAGAAGTTGGAGGCGACCGTCCAACACAACAAGGCGGAGTGTGAGCAACAGTTGGGAGACGTCATCCACATGGTGCTGGCCCTCAAGGTCAGTCATCACTTGATCAAGGTCATTCTGGTCATAATAGATGGATACAGTGCATTGCTGTTTGCCTGAGTCACACCGTAGCAATTATGCAAGGTTTGCTTTATAATGTAAAGGTAAATTGTGTAGTATTTTCAACTGACCTCACTACTATAGGTGGAACAAGGGTGCTCCACGGGTGGTATGGCATCAGAAAAAAGACTGTTTTTCCAATGTTGGTATTAAGAATAATAAAAACTTCTATTATGCCTAAATACTTGAAAACCAAGTTTAGAGGACTTTGATCTGCTGTACATTGTTGCTATATTTGTGGTCAGCCTATGTGGCAGTTATAGCGTTTTAGCCAATAAAATACCATACTGAGAACTAAGAATTCCATCCAATTAACCTAATTAGACAACATAAATCTAATGGTTTAACTAACATTAAAATTTCAAGTCGCTGGAAGCCAGACTATTGTTTTAAGTCATGCGGTTGGAGGGAGCCACATGGTGCCAGAAAGAACAGTTGTTCCTCTAAAAGATATTATTTTGTGCTGCTAAATGTATAGTGTCAAATAGAGGGTGGCATTTTCGTTATATATTGAAATGTTTATTTATTTCATTATTATTTATAAAATAATTTAGTCATTATCAGTTATACTATGCTTTTACATAATATGACTTAAACCTTATTTAATTTTATTTATTCATATTTTTTCAAATTTACCTTTTAAAGGCTAGTTGTATGTATGTATACTGTGAGTTTGGGGGGTGTTGGTTGTAGAGTGAGTTTGGGGGCGTGTTGGTTGTAGAGTGAGTTTGGGGGTGTGTTGGTTGTAGAGTGAGTTTGGGGGCGTGTTGGTTGTAGAGTGAGTTTGGGGGCGTGTTGGTTGTAGAGTGAGTTTGGGGGCGTGTTGGTTGTAGAGTGAGTTTGGGGACGTGTTGGTTGTAGAGTGAGTTTGGGGGCGTGTTGGTTGTAGAGTGAGTTTGGGGGCGTGTTGGTTGTAGAGTGAGTTTGGGGGCGTGTTGGTTGTAGAGTGAGTTTGGGGGCGTGTTGGTTGTAGAGTGAGTTTGGGGGCGTGTTGGTTGTAGAGTGAGTTTGGGGGCGTGGTGGCGCAGCTGAAGCTGGCGACAGAGACACAGCAGACTCTACAGCGTCAGGTCGACCTGCTCCAGTGTGAGCGAGACATCCTACTGGAGGAACTGGAGCGCTCCGGCTCCATCTCACCACAACTCAGGTGAGACAGACAGGGCTCTCCTGGACTACGCTGGCGGATACAATGCTAATAAATAAATTAAGATAAATATATGCCATTTACTAGTTATTTAAGAGTGTTAAGATATGTTTTAAAAACCAAATTAATAAACTGTGGCAACTAGCACATCATGTTTGTTAATATTCATATTTGTAGTGCATATGTAAAAAAATTCAGTCATCATTTCTGATACTGTATCCTTTCTGATACTGTGCCCTTTCTGATACTGTATCCTTTCTGATACTGTGCCCTTTCTGATACTGTATCCTTTCTGATACTGTGCCCTTTCTGATACTGTATCCTTTCAGATACTGTATCCTTTCACCCTTTTGGAATCTAATATATATAACTAATACATAGTAATAATTTGTGTCTATAACTATTGTAAAATTTACCGTGATATACGTATCTTAAACCTTTTTATTTCAAACTTTTGTATGATTCCATGTACATTTTATTGTGATGTGTATACATGCCTATGAACAGGCTAGTCACGGAGACACTGCGCTCTAGAAATACTAGTAATAATAATATTATTGTAAGATAAAATATTTAGAGTGTTAAATATTTTTTATATTTGCTAATATTCATTTGTCTCGTGTGTGCATAATATACAAAATAGTTGTATCTATTCACCCAATGCAGACAAAAGTACCACTCTGGTCAAGACCGGCCGAATGGCCTGAACCGGTCATCAGACTCAACGTCTCTGTCCGCGCTACTGGAGCGGGCGCGGAACACGTTCAACACGAGTGGTCATCACAGCAGCAACAGCAGCAGTCAACTGACCAGTGACCACGACAGCGGCGTCATGAACACGTACCAGCCGGGCGATGACGTCACGCCACCAGTCATGTCACCTATTGTCCAGTCGTACATCGCTGGACTGCAGGACAGTGACCATGGTAAGTCTGTCGGTGTCTGCTTAACACTTCCTCTGCAAGCTGATTGGCTGATACGTTTTACATCATCTACAGTGTCATATACAGTGTCAACTACAGTGTCATCTGTCAGATGACCTGAACACTATTTGCCTGTCATAGGCCTTTTTGAGTGAATTTTATTTGGGGGACACTGCCCAGTGGTATAGATTCTGTACACAAACAACTTACCAAACTCAACAATAATTAATATTAGTTTATTTATATTTTATATGTATATATTTCACAGCGAGAAATAAAATAATCCTATTTATGAAAGTGATTTTCTTATAGTTCTATTATTAGTTTATATTTTAAACTTATTTTATTATGTAAAACTTTATGTTATCATTTTATATTAACTTTAGGCCTACACTATATTTTTATAGCCTGTTTTGTTTCTATACATGCGCCAAACTTCCAGCACAACCGTATATTTTACAACCGAAAATAGAAAAAGTATAGCTATTTATAATAATGAATATCCAATAAATAACTGCATCTTGCATAAACTTTATCCACATTTCTGACCACCCCAACAGTCGAAGATATTCCACTGGACGAGAACTATGACTCGGACTCGTCGCTCACGGCAACCATCAACAAGAGCCTTGACCTTGGGCGGTCGCTCAGTGACAAGTGCACGGAGCTGACGAAGATGGAGTTAAGTGACGATGACACGGAGGAGAATGAGGACAGTGTGGGGACAAAGGAAGAAGGAGAGGGAGAGGCTGAAGAGGAGGGAAGGTGCAAGGGAGCCAGTGTACAGGTGGGAGTTTGTGCTCTCATTGGTGCATTGTGGGTAAAGCTGTCGCATACGGCTGGTATTCTTTTATATTCTTGGGTGGTTATACTACGTAAACGTCACACATACTGCAAACTATAGCTGAAATGATGGCTACAAAGTTTTTCCATTAGTAATGAAGGGGATATTCCTTACATACAAATTCCTTGCACAGTCACGCTTCATTATAAGTTGGTAGTCACAGTTACAAACTGATTACGAGGCATGTTATAACGGGCATGGCTGTAGTGAGAGTCCGCCATAATACTGGAACGTTGTTATTGGTACAATTGTATCACAAACTACTGTGACTGTTAGGTGCATTTCTTTACAAACTCAGTCAACGTGTAGGAGAGAGATGCAGTGACTGTGTGTCACTGATGTTGACTCGTACCCATCTGTCATTAAATGCTCCAGACACTGTAGGTGGCGCCAGTGTTGTAGATGGCACATTTAATAAACCATGTCTTTTCTATGTTGTAGCCTGTTCGGCTGCTGTCAGACGAACAGCCTTCAGGTGAGTGGAATATATTTCAATACAACATTGCTCTCTAGTAATGCCCATTGAATTAGTAACACTTATCAAACAAATAATCATAAAAATATTTAATAGGTGTTTTAAAATAAAAAATATATTTACTTAGCTGTAAGTGGCTTTAGACGATAGTAGAAAGTTTTCCTGAAGTTAAAAAAATCCACGACGCTGTGGAGTTGAACAGGTCTGACAGGTTGTGAAGTGGGAAGTATTTTGAAGAATCCTAGGTACTGGATGCTGTGTCATGTTAAAGCTTATGGTTCCTGTGTTATTTATGAATATCCAATAAAGTGTTCGAGTGTGTTGACGTGAGTGTCTGTTGCAGCCCACTCGTCACCCATGAAGACATTCAGTCCTCGCCGGGTCCCACCTCATGAGAGAAATGCTCGAGAAAGTAGGTCAACTCTAGAATTGTGTCAATTTAGTTATGTCACACTGCTAATTCTGACCAACAAGCGTAATGTTGCTGGTTGATGTAGAACAAGACTTGTATTTGTTTCCTCAAAAACTAATGATAATGTAATGGTATAATAAATATAATAAGCACATGCAATTTCACAAATAAAATAAACACACACATACACAGGGTGTGCAGACACATTTGATTCTACATCAATCAATTGTAACTAATAAAGAAACTGTCAGCTTCCTAATAGCTCCCAATAACACTTACTGTTGATGTCTTCAGAGCCACCACAATTATATCATCTTAACTAGTTACATATAATTTTGGCTTTTAAAATCACATTTATATCTTAATTGTATAAGCGTTTAAATTTATTCCTTATTCATGCTGTTTTAATCAAATGTTTGCAAGTACATGAATATTAGTGTTTTCATCCATTTTTGAACAACTAATACTATCACAGACTGACCTCTGAACTGTGTACACTTGTGGTTGTTAATGGACACAGTCCAGTTAATCTTTAAGATATACATGAGGAGTATAATGATGTGACACTTCACGTTGTGGTGTCTTTCAGCCCAACGCCTGCGAGTGGCGCGGGAGATCCTGGAGACAGAGCGCAAGTACTGCTCTGCCCTCTGGACCATCCTTGACCACTTCGCCGGGTCACTCAAGCAGCAGGGCGTCGTCCCCCTCAAGGACATCAGGTACCTTAGGCTAGGGTCAAAGTTTAACTTTCCTATCCGACATTGAAGGTGTGGAAACTAACAATAGCTTCGTGCTTAATTTGGACTAATTGTTTTATTGGTGGTTAGTTTAATTGTGTGAGTGAATAGCTGGCAAATGTAACTCTGGCAAACAACCATGGAGAAAAAGACAACATATGGTTTATAAAAGTAACAAAAGAAACCAGATTGGAAACCTGAGATAGGATAAATACACTGGAGACTTACGGGCCATTGTGCCCAAAGAGCTTAGGCAGCTGAGGACTGGGTAGCATGCAATATTACAACTGACCTTCACCTTGTGTTGACCTTGTGTGTTGTAGTACGATGTTCCCGGGGTGTCTGTCTGTCATCTACGAGCAGCACTGTCACTTCCTACAGACCCTGGAGGACAGACTTGTCAACTGGCAGTGGCAGTGTATCCTTGGTGACGTCTTCGCTCGCTTCTCAGACACCAGCGAGGTACTGGTTACGTCACACCTTGGACATATGATAGTATAACCTCAGCTCTGGACTTCTCATTGTATTTCATCCTTAAATCTGTCCAGTCTGCCGTGTCAGGATGTGGTCCAAGTTTTCATCATATTTCTGGGATCACCTGATGTTTTACTTGTGGTTCCAGTGTGACCTGCTACAGCACTACCAGACATATGTGAATGAGTTCCCCGCAGCACTGCAGCAGATACGCAAGTCATGCAGCAACAGCAAACGCTTCAAACACTTCATTAAGGTACACACTCAGGCTACTGACTCCTCCACACAAGTGAGGGTGGTAGTTGACTACACCACCCTAAGCAATATACAGAAGTTTAATGAATCATCTGTGTTTTGTTGTTATGTTGTTGACTGTTGGAAATGTGCAGATGCCCCTGCCTAATATCAAAAGGCAACCATAGGAAATCCCCATATTTACCAGTGCTGTCATTTAGTAGACGTGCATGTTCTATTGGTTACTTCCGCTTCCTGAACATTACATGTAACATCACTCGTGATTGGCTCGATCCATATCAGCCTAAGTTGAATAGCAGCGAGAGGATTTGATAACAAGCTCATATAGACTTCAATGTTCCTAGAAGATAGCATGATGTAAGCAATAGTGCCTTCTGGTGTACAAGAAATCTGACATATGACATGTTGAGTTCAATGATGACATTAATTTAACATTGACACAAGCACAGATGTGCTGCAGTTTAATGTATTGAGATAAAACTAGTTGTGTGTGATGCTGACTGACTGACACTGACACTGACACGTGGTGTTGTAGACAAGTCAGAGGGCGTCTTGTTGTGATGGACTAGACATTGGGGCGTTCCTCCTCACCCCCATCCAACGGGTGCCGCGCTACGTGCTCCTGCTGAAGGTAGGTCATTCTAGGCTGGCTGCTGGGACATGACATTTCACCACATAGCTGTAAGGTTGGGATCTTTGAGTTGTTTGTTTAGGAACAGTGCCTTTATTTTTCTATGCATCAGTAAACTCCACATTACGATGAACGTAGGTTAGGTTAGTATTCTCTGGGTAGGCAGGTCATGTTATATCTAATATGTAGTTTAATTTTTAACTGTGGCCATTGACATATTCCCTGCATTGTCACCTGTAAGTAAATGACAGCCTGATTTTATTATGGCAACCATGTCATGCAGTATGTCATCACATCCTTGTGTCTACATTTATACAACGTGATAGTTCACAACAGTATAAATAATGATAATAAATAAATAAATAATAATAAAAATTGTGTTAGAGTTAAAAAAAAATCTAATAAAAAATGACCAGTTCTGGACATAAAAAAAGATGACGTTGACCATAATTATAATGGAAGAAGACAATAAAATGGAAAATAAATGAATTAGTAGAAACATTTATCATTGCATTGTGACAAGTTATATAGGCATATAAAAATATTGAATCAAAGCCCTTTCCTTACAATTAAATCATGTGTAACTTTAGACACCTTTCGTATATTTGCTTGAACTTGCATTTCCACCCTAAATTTTTGGCGGTCCCAAACTCCGATGATGTCAACATTTATGATTATGCATAATGATTTGTTTGTTGAGCTTGGATTTGCAAGAATGTAGGCACTATAGAAGTGTTATTATTATAAATTGGAAACTAAGCAGTAGTGTCGGATTGTAAACATAGTTTCAGAGAAATATAAGACAATGCACCTGTTGTACGTGTCCGTGTCTCACTGCTGTCTCCCTGCTGTCTCCCTGCTGTCTCCCTGCTGTCTCACTGCTGTCTCACTGCTGTCTCACTGCTGTCTCCCTGCTGTCTCCCTGCTGTCTCACTGCTGTCTCACTGCTGTCCGATTGCTGTCTCACTGCTGTCTCCCTGGTGTCTCATTGCTGTCCGATTGCTGTCTCACTGCTGTCTCCCTGGTGTCTCATTGCTGTCCGATTGCTGTCTCACTGCTGTCTCCCTGGTGTCTCATTGCTGTCCGATTGCTGTCTCACTGCTGTCTCCCTGGTGTCTCATTGCTGTCCGATTGCTGTCTCACTGCTGTCTCCCTGGTGTCTCGCTGCTGTCTCACTGCTGTCTCGCTGCTGTCTCACTGCTGTCTCGCTGCTGTCTGCCTGCTGTCTGCCTGCTGTCTCACTGCTGTCTCAGTGTTGTCTCACTGCTGTCTCCCTGCTGTCTCACTGCTGTCTCACTGCTGTCCGATTGCTGTCTCCCTGGTGTCTCGCTGCTGTCTCACTGCTGTGTCCCTGGTGTCTCGCTGCTGTCCGACTGCTGTCTCATTGCTGTCTCACTGCTGTCTCGCTGCTGTGTCCCTGGTGTCTCGGTGCTGTCTCACTGCTGTCTCTCTGACCCCCAGCAACTGCTCAAGTACACAGACAAGGCCCACCCTGACTGCTACTACATCGACCTCTCCCTGCAGAAGTTGGGCGGCTTCCTCGGTCAGCTCAACGACTCCATCCACGCCTCTGTACAGCTGGTCACGTCAGAGGCCACGCCCAAACCCAAGCGGTATGAGTGCCAATGACAGGTCTCTCTGGTTGGTGGAGTAGTGCCAATACTGGGACATTGCAGTAATCAACCTCCGATTGTTTGTGCTACTCTCACTTGTTGAGCGTGATTACAACGTTTTATATTTTCTACTGCGCCTACTTATTTTACATAGATTATGTGAATGTGATATTAAGAAATGTAGTAATAATGGGCTCCTTTCAACAATGGCTGTCAACCTCTCTTTTAATTGAAGTCAAATGTAAACAAATGATTGTAAACATGATAATGATACTTGCTAGTGTATGTCCTGTGATTGTGCTATGTAGTGGTGATTATACTATGTCTACATGGTACTTACTGTTTGGAAAATTATCAACATTTTCAAGTAGTGATTCAGTAGGACAGCCTCAGAATGAACACACCCTGTATGAATAGGAAAATTTCGCCATTTATGGATGATCCCCAAAGGCACATAAACACAATAGTAGACCTTGTCACTTGATTACATCATCGCTGCTGACCATTGGTCAGTTACTGGAGGATGACCGTGTTACTGTGTTCCAGGCGCTTGTGGCTGGGGTCATCCTTCCGGTCAAGCGTGAGCAGTCACGACGGAGACTTGACCCTCTCGTCCTGCACCAAGGACAGCGGCATCCACGATGATGACCCTGGGTCAGATGCCAATGGACGGTCAGTGTCTATCCTCAGGAATGTTTGATGATGAACTGGTCATCAACAGTCAGAACTGTCAATGTTCCTTGTGATTTTATATTTGCTGCGGGATTGTTTTGATGTCATTTCAACAATATTTAACAAAAGTTATCATTTTACAAGATTGCCACCCTAAGAATTATTTCAGATGGAAAATGGACAATAAATAGTTTAACTTATTGTCAGTACAACCTTTTAAAATCTTTATATATATGTATATATATATGTCAGTGTTATCTTTAATGTATTCACTCCAATTCAATCCAAGCCGTTCCTTGCTAATGTTACTAAATCCAGTTAATCTATCCAGCTGCTGTAAATCCAGCGATATAAAGGAGCTGAAAAGGAGGTGTAGAAATGTGTTGTGTTACATGTACTACATGCTGCTGATGTGTAACCCATGGCCCCTGTATGTTGCAGACTCTTCCAGTTTGGACAGAGTCGAGAGCCACTCACCAAACTCAAGTTGACCAGTCTGAGTCGACGCAGCGACTCGCCCAGTGGCACAGACCAGACCGTTGCGTCGGGCCAGTCCGTGTTGTCGGGGCAGGCGGTCCTGTCAGACATTCGCAGTCCTCTCACGGAGTCAAAGGTCACAGGCCCAACATCCCAGCAGGTGGCGTCACCGTTCGCCTTCAAGGTGCCAGCGTCTGCCAGTTTCCACGAGCGCTGGTCGCAGCAGAAGTCGTGTGGCAGTCAGTCGGTGACGAAGCCTGAACGTAAGACTAAACCACGTCAGAAACAACGTCCGAAGACGACTGAGATTCACTTCAACCCGACCCTGGAGTACGCACCCTCGGGCAGTGTTACAGAGTCGCAATCTCGGGTAAGGTCAGAGGTCGACGCGTCGTCCAATGGGATTGTGCATGAGGCAAGCGCAGGTCGCGGAGCCTTGACATTTACGTCGCCGCCGCATGACGGTCTCGACGCCAGTCTCAGGACACAGTTCGTGTCACATGACCACGTTGACCGTGGGGAGAGCGTCACCCTAGACCGGTGTGTCGGCCGACCGACACAGGGCCGGGAAGTGTTCTCATCCTACACCCTACCCCACGTCACCTCCAAGGACTACGGCATCTATGGCAACGATGATGGTGTCGACGATGATGACGATGTCGATGACACAGACCCGCAGGTGTCGCCTCGTGACACGCCATTGACAGTGTCACAGCGGTGCTTCAGTCAGGGCAACATCAACGTCAAGTGCAGCGAGGTCGTGTCAGCCAACACCCCGCAGGGCGTCATCAACAAGTCACTCGCCAAGAGTCTCATCGACGTCAACCGCAATCGGGACATGTTCTGTACGACTAACTCCGACCACGAGATGGCGCCACGGTTGAGTGAGCAGCAGCAGCAGCTGTCGGAGAGTGTCTGGAGCGAGTCGTCGTTGGCTGATGCCAGCTCGATGACGATCGCAAGCTTCGGTGGCGGAATGAACGACAGAAAGAAGGGGGTGAAGAAACGCAAGAAGGACAAGAAGGGGTCAGCTGATGAGATGCTCAAGAAGAGAAGCTCACTGAAAGATTCTCTCAGGAACATTTTCTTCAAGAAGAGGTGAGTTTAAATCGCTGCATCGTTGCTGGTATCGCAGGAGAATGTTTTAAATTCAATTTAAATTCTTAAGAGCTCTTATTTTGCTCCTTAAAATCGATTTACCTCCTTAACACTGATCATATATACTGAAAACTGCCACTTTCGTTGATGTGGCCTTGGCGATAAAATTATGGCTTTTTGTATTTTAGAAGACTGTAAATTTACACAAACAATTTTACATAAGCAAGATTCATAGATTTTATTTTAAAATTATTGTTAATCGAGTTGGAAACGACTAGTATATTTTCAATAGTTAGTACAATGGTTAAAGTCCAAGTTAGACCAAATTCAATACAAATTTGGCTCTATGTAAATTCATTTGGGCTATCCAGCTTACAATGCTAAATGTTTTGTTATATCAAACAAATGTTGGCTGTATAATTTCTGGGATGTTTCCAATTTTTCCTTTCAAGGATAATGTCGATGGTGGAATTTCTGTTAACTAATTCTGGTTGATTAAAACACATTTGAGTGAATGTGATTTTTTATTATATTTATGCCGGAGACATTACAGTGCAGACAGTCAGTGTGTGTAGCTTTAGTAGTGGAATCAGTTGTTTGAAAGAGAGTTGTGTATTGCAGCAAAGTGGTGAAGAGATCGGCCTCTGTCCAAGAGTGAGTAGCTCGCCTCACGATCTCTGACTCATGATCTCTAACTCACGATCTCTAACTCACAATTTCCATATCACTATCTCTAAGCTCACCCACACAAGGCACTGGTGTTGTAATCACAACTTAACCACTGATAACTTAACTCAACATTTACACCACCGCTTGACTCATAATCTTGACACCTAGCCACGGTGTACTAACCACTACATGTCACACGTAGTTTCTTTTACCCTTGGGGTGTTTCACTGGTGATCACCAATGGTAGCTGTCTACAGGTGGCTGGGTTGGTGTGAAATGCTCAGGTTGAGGTGCTATATGGTCATGCTTCATTTAATTCGTGTCCCGAACTTTGAACGGTTTGTTGCACAATCCCACGATGGCACAGATGTTTAGTTGTGTTCTAGAAATGCTTGTATTAATAATAATAATAATGTCATTTGGATTAATACTGGAGCTTCATGGTTTCTTTAAATACTGCAGCCTATAGTTCCTATGTGGTGTTTGTTCATGGATAAAAGTGTAGCAATACTTGGAATACTGCTGTGTTCTCTGCAGTATTTACATAGAAAAAGGCAGCATGCATCAAGTACAGTGCATTATTTAATGCTGTACACTTTTGTTAGTGTCTACTTGATATTCACTCAAAACAATAATGTGCCACCTAATTGCAAATTAACGCTTTAAAAGGCTGTTTCGATCCATATTGGTGTGAGGTTGAAGCATTGCTGAACAGATGACGTTTTTTGGCGTTATCAAATCTTTCTTTTATTCCCTACAAAAGTAAGAAGTGAAAAAGTATGTTTCTATGTTAGTTTTTCATAACATGAGTGAATGAAGTGATACGTATGTTATTGATGTCAAGAGGGTGTCATCTGTCACACTTGTCACATCATCCACATACCACGTGTCACTCTATTGATACTCCAGTAACCTCCACTAACCATGTCGTGATGTTTGTAGGAACACCAGGGTTGACCGGTCCAGTCCCTCCGCCAGTCTGCAGTCTTCCCAGTCGGCCTCCCCCGCCTCCACCCCCCGGGGTAATGCCCTCTACAAGATTCGGGAGCAGGAAGCCCCCCTCGACAACTCAGTGTCCCTCCCACGTGTCATTGAACGACGCCCCGATCTCGAGTTGGTGACATTCGAAGACGAGAATGGAGACCCGTGTAGTGCAGTTTAATGCTGAACTAAGTACAGTGAAGTAGATCTGTTGAACTCAATGCCTGCTGAACTGAGTACACTGGCAGATAACTTTTTAAAGCTTGTGTTGAAATATGTATAAATATTGTGTCATTGTTATTACGAAAGCATGAACACATTAATTTTCTTTACAAGACAGAAATACTGAGATTATATTTGACTGATGTCATTTGGTTGTCCGATAATGCTACAGTTTTGCAGTGAGTGGTTTAATAATGTATTTGATTAACGTTATAGCATTGAGTTTTAACGGAAATTAACGCAAAAATACCAATTTACAAATGCAGTGAGAGTGTTCTTTTAATTATTATTATTGTGTTTTAAAAACATAATGTTGTTCAGAATTCTTAACTTGTTATGTTAATGTTTTAATAATTTTATTTGAGACCAGTATTGCTTTGAGTCCATGACTTGTGTCCGTAGAGTAGCACATGGATGACAGCTGCAGAGTGAAGAAGGCTTATAACTACACTGTACACGGTGTATGTTAGTGTATAGTAGTCAGACATTTTGTACAGTATGGAGTGAAATTTGTAAACACAGTTTCTTTAATGAAAAATATTCACTAAAAGTTTGTACATTTAAACAGAGGATATAATATAGCAACTTTTATGTCAATATGCCTGTCGATTTGTAGCGCAATGAGGTTTACTTTATTTCCCTGTCAGCTTGCCATTTTATGAATGAACTTGTCTTGCCACAGTTTACAGATGACAGTTTCAGTGAAGCAGGTCATGCATTATTTAGTGTGGCCTTGTAGTTTTATTTTATTAAACGACAGAAGCAGTTGTGTGTGCTGGTAACAGTGTCCAGTTTTACATTCCAAATGTATTTATTAAGGAAAAGTAGTGCTTTTTAAGTGGTAGCCATGGTAGATAACACATCTATTTATGAGACGTAGTTGCCGTATGCTGTGCTTTGCTAGCAAAGATTTTGCCAGTGATAATTTTCAATTAATAACGGCTTGATTACCATAGGAGGTGATTTCTGTGACAATTGCTTCGGAAGTGGTTAATTGGGGTAATTTCTCCCCCACTTGCTGTCATCTTGCTAATGCAGCTGTACAATTGATTTCATATTGATTTCACATTAGTTGCAGCAACCTTGTCGATGAGCAAATTGATGTGTTATTGAGTAATTACCTAGCCAATTATAAATGCATTTCGGGTCAGCATTGTTGTTGACTTCTGAAACCAGTCACGTGTCTAATTACAAGCAATCCTATTAGTGATTAATTACCTAGGGGATTCAACAGACTTTTGTTGTTTGGTGATTTCAACAGTCCAGTGTTCAGTTTGTTCAATCTGTTGAGAACGTGGGATTTTCACTTTTGATTTCATGAAGCTGGAAATGTGTCCACCGCTGCATATTTGTCAAACTCTTGACAGCCCTGATGAGTCACTCATGATTGTTGATATTTACCAGTTTGGACAGGGAGTTATAATTCCCAGAACTGTCACAAGCTCAGCAAAATTAGTTCTTTGAACTAGATAACAAATATTAGCTAACAATAACATTTGTCAAAAAAATTTCACTCTGCCAATAAAAAATTTAAACCCTTTTATATGTCAAATAGCAACAATTATGACTCCTAAGTTAAGAGTGACAAGGGAGTATACCAATTATACAGTGTCATCATTTCCTGTTCAATTGCATGATGGGGGTTTTGGTTAACACAAGAGTTGAGAGTGGTCATCCCTTGGTCCAGTGTCCAGCTTAAATGCCTTCAAAATCCTGCTTCTTGTCTGCATGAAATAGCACCAAGTCAGAGTTCTAATCATTGTTTTATAACCACCTATATGACTTGCAGCAAAAAAGTATGTATCTTGGTCATATGTATCTAACTTTTAAAATATCTGTTTAACAGAAATATGCAAATATTATTCAATCATATTGATATTACATATGTCATGCTAAACTTGAATTTGTTGTGCATATGAAAACTTGCAGATAGTGTCGGAATGTTGTCTGAGATGAGAAGCAGAAGACATGTTCTCCTTGTGTTCATTTACTACACATGCCAAGTCAGTGGTCACAATGTCAGATCCTTATGGAACCAATGGTCACTGTGTCTGACCACTACTGAGCCAAGGGTCACTACATCTGACCACTACCAAGAATAATCATGCCTTGCCGTCTTGCATAGATTTACCTGTTCATCTTTTAGTGTCATTTTGCATAGATTTCTCCATATACACTGTATAAACATGCACTTTTTACCATGTGTATAATTATATACGATATATCAGCCAAAATGTTCTTATATACAGCACAGCCTTTTGTAGACATACTGTGCACATCTGCGATCTGTGAAATGTGTGGAGATATTTTGATGTTACAGCATCTGCATATAATTATTGCATAATAATAACTACACCGCATGCGTGTATTTTACAAAGCTGTTTACCCCACAACAGAGCCGTGGGAATGTTTATTTTCAAAGTTAGCCCTGGCGTGGGTTCCCATAGTCCAGAAAATGACAGTGGTGGAAATAACTACCCACACACACGATGTCACAGCATGGGACTTTCGATAATGGTCGTATTCTCAGTACAAATGGTGTATGGTGAACTGAGGTGGCATGGCTACAGAAACGGCACCCAGTATGTTTCCAGGTTCTGATATACACTAGCGTGCATTAGTACCTGTTTGGTTCATTAGGTGGTGCCACTGTAGCGATTGATTTTCGTGATGACTAACCAACCAATACCCACCATTGCATAAACATGCGGCATGTTTTAAGGGACTTTGCATGCGATCACATTTAACCAATGATATTCAGTTGTTGCACTGTGTCAACTTTATAATATTATAGCAAATCAAAACCTGTTGTTTTATATCAGACAGACATGTGTCATCTTGCCGCCTCACAGTGAGAGGCGACCTCTAGTGGAGGAACATTTATTTACACGTCAACACAACATGGCTCATATTTTTGTATTTCTACTGTCAGTGTCAGTAACTGTCGTCTTCTGGCGGTGTTCCAATTAAAACCAATACATTTTATAGAAACACTTGTTGACTGATTCTACTGTGACTCCTGGGAATAGTTGTTGAGATGATGCCTGGTCCCCACAAAGTCAGTCCCACCTGATTAATTCAGTCCCTCTGCAGTCCCTTGGTCCTGTAGTCCCACCTCATTCATTCAATCCTTCCATCCAATCTGATTAATTCAGTCCCACTTGATTTATTAAGTCCCTTGATCTTTCAGTCCCACCTGATTTGATTCAATCCTTCCATCCAAACTGATTAATAGAGTCCCACCTGATTTGATTCAATCCTTCCATCTAACCTGATTAATTAAGTCCCACCTGATTTATTCAGTCCGTCTGTAGTCCCTTGGTCCCTCAGCCCCACCACATTTATTCAGTTCCTTGGTCCCTCAGTCCAATCTCAGTCATTCAGTCCATCAGTTACAGCTGATTAATTCACTGACCCCTGGTCACCCAGTCCCACCTCAGTGTTCCAACCCCTGACCCTGTCAAGTCCAGTACTAGCCCTAGTAGCTACGTATAGTCTGAAAACATTGAAGAGAATAAACACTATATGGATAACAGCTGCTCAAGCCTGAAACTTGTGTACTTTATCCTCAGATGATAACTACTCAGGCCTGAGACTTGTGTATGTTATCCTCAGATAATAACTACTCAAGCCTGAGACTTGTGTATGTTATCCTCAGATAATAACTACTCAAACCTGAGACTTGTGGACGTTATCCTCAGATAATAACTACTCAAGCCTGAGACTTGTGTATGTTATCCTCAGATAATAACTACTTAAGCCTGAGACTTGTGGACGTTATCCTCAGATAATAACTACTTAAGCCTGATACTTGTGTACGTTATTCTCAGATAATAACTACTTAAGCCTGAGACTTGTGTACGTTATCCTCAGATAATAACTACTCAAGCCTGAGACTTGTGGACGTTATCCTCAGATAATAACTACTCAAGCCTGAGACTTGTGTATGTTATTCTCAGATAATAACTACTCAAGCCTGAGACTTTCTTGTAAGCATCAACCTACCTTACATTATTGCGTCAGTATGAGCAAGTTGCCACAGCCATGGGCATGATTCTGATTAACTGACATTCATTGAGGCATTATGATGACACTGCTATGGCAGTCTTTGACATTTACACTGCCTTCTTAACACAAAGAAGACAAAGTAAGGACATTTGTTTTATTAAAAACAATGACACCCTGCATGATGACACCGGATTTCCTAATGACAACACTGAGATATGTTATGGTGCTAAGTAGCACAACTTAAATTGTTGTATTAGCAAGTCGTCTGAGACAGGTTATTAGGTTAAAAATAATTAGTACAACTTGAAAAGTAGTTCTTAGAGAGGCCTACTTTGATGTGTATCAAGTTGACCTGCTCAATGCAAATATATTGCAGCTGTATTCAAATGCAACTTTCGATTGCACCTGTAATTGCATATAGATTTATTTCAAATGTTTTATACATAATGTGTACAAAACGCATTTTTTAATGTCACCCCTAATGTACATAAAATGTTGATCTTGGTAAGTTAATCAGTATTCCAGTGCTAAGTTAAGGTCCTACAATTGGATCATCATGACAAGACCACCTGAGCAAAGGGTCTGTTAGATAACCAGACCTACATAAGTCTGGTAGTCTGCACATTAGCACCAGTAGTTGATGACATCATGCTGACCTCGATGGAATACTTCCTTTTGAAATAAATATGTTCCACATGGTCATAAGTCTCTGGCACTAACAATACTGTAACTCCATCTCTCAGTGTCATACTAACAATACTATAACACTGTCTCATACTAACAATACTATAACACTGTCTCATACTAACAATACTATAACACTGTCTCATACTAACAATACTATAACACTTTGGCACAGCACATCAATTTGGACAATATTCTACTTTTATCATTTACAACATCATTACCTAACACTGACACAGGCTGGTGTTCTTTCTATGTAGCTGCACCTAACACCTGGCACGAGCCACCACAATCATCTCAATTACATTTCCCGAACTGCATTTCCACCTTAAATCCTCTCTGGTTCTTGCTCTGATGGTGACTTCTGCACAAATCTGTTCACCCTTTCATACTTATCAACTCTGCTTGTTGAGCATTTAGATGCAGTAGAAATTCATTATTACTAGAAGCATTTAGGCACAGGCTATTGTAATATATCAGTGACCAACCGACACCAATTCACCAAACTGTTTTGTGAAAATCAACAGAAGTTAGTTGTCGCCATTTCATGTGTTACATGAAAACTTACAGTATCTTCCTTTGTTGTTTTTCAGTAATTGACAAATCGTTAATTTACTTCACTTGACTCCATGATCGTTTAGCTGACCTTTGACCTCAAGTCACACATCCATGGTTATCTTAATGTGTTATAACAATAAAAATAAATACCCTATATTTAACCACTAATCTAAAATATAACGGGACGCTATGTACAATAGTGGTATCATATACCTGCCAACATTTGCATTTCAAAACATAGGAATGTACCTCCTTGAGCCTATACAAAGTTAAAACTACAAGTCTACAATCCTGGAAAGTTTTTTTTCTTCAGGAAAACTGGAAGGGGTTTCACAACAAATCAAAGAAACTCCCCAAATATATGGGAGTGTTGGCAGGAATAGTGTAATGTAATTCTACAGATACAACGTGTAAAATATAAACTGTAATATTACCTAACATACCCAAATCCCAATAGTCACATATTATGCTCATGATCCTGAAGTTACTGGCTTCTGAGTTTCAACTAACACTGTATAAAATGTAGGTCACATTAAATCGAATCCTGTAGAATTGCTGGTCTATTTGGATGAATTTGGAGTCCATTGTGTGCAGGAATTTTTCATCATAACCTTCAGCTGGCAACTTTTGCAATATGACAACAGCTTTTTTTCCCCACAAGGAATCAACAAATGTTTCATAGTAGTGTTAGACAAAAAAGAATTCAAACCGATTTGGCAATTCCCTTTCATGACTTTTGTAACGAATCATGATATTTACTTTAACTAACGGAGGTCCCGGCAAAATCAAATATACATGTTTGTGTACTGCATGAGTGTCTTACAGCGAAACATGGCAGTCTTCATGGACAGGTCACATGGTCCAGAACCACCCCACATCACGACACCGGCCAACGTTTCAGCCTGAAGCACCTACAAGTCGGGACCTACATCCAGAGTTGGTTTATCTTCCTTCCCCTCGTAATTCAGCTTCAGCTTCACGAGTTCATTCCTCAGCAGGTTCCGACTCTTCTCCGCCCGTCGTTCCAAGATGGCGTCCGTGTCGTCGTTGCCGCCCGACACAGCCTCGTTGCGGACGTTGCCCAGAATGTCGTTGACGGCGCCGGTGTGAGACGAACAGAGCACGTTGACGTCGGTGCCGTTTTTTGTCAGCTGCGTGCGGAGAAACTCAACCTCCCGCGCCAGCAGCTGTCTCTCCTTCATCAGACAGCTCTCCTTGCCCAGCAGCTCCAGGATCTACGGAGGACAAGGGACATGTTATACACACAGCAGCTCTCCTTGCCCAGCAGCTCCAGGATCTACGGAGCACAAGGGACAGGTTATACACACAGCAGCTCTCCTTGCCCAGCAGCTCCAGGATCTACGGAGCACAAGGGACATGTTATACACACAGCAGCTCTCCTTGTCCAGCAGCTCCAGGATCTACGGAGCACAAGGACATGTTATACACACAGCAGCTCTCCTTGCCCAGCAGCTCCAGGATTTACGCATGACAAGGGACATGTTATACACACTGCAGCTCTCCTTGCCCAGCAGCTCCAGGATCTAGGGAGGACAAGGGACATGTTATACACACAGCAGGTCTCTTTGCTGAGTAGTTGGATGATCTACGGAGAACAAGGAACATGTTATACACACAGCATCTCTCCTTGTTGAGAAGCTTGATGATCTATGTATGACAAGGAACACTTTATACACATAGTAACTTTGCTTGTTGAGTTGCTCAAAGATCTAGAGGATAAGGACCACTTTATACACACAGCAGCTCTCCTGGCTAAGTAGTTCGAGGATCTACAGAGGACAAGGAACACTACACTCAGCATCTCTCTTTGTGGAGTAGGTGGATGATCTGCATAGGACAGGGAACACTTTATATGCATAGCAGCTCTCCTTGTTCAGGAGCTTGTGGACCTATGGATAAGGAACACTTTATACATACAGCAACTCTCATTGCTGAGAAGCTCAAGGTCCATTGGTGGAACAGGAACTCTATTCACACAATAACTCCTTGCTGAATAACTAAAGCATCACAAGAGGAAAAGGAACACTTGATACACACAGCAACTGTCCTCACTCAGCAGCTAGGAGATCTATGGAGAAGGGACACTTGATACACACAGCAACTGTCCTCACTCAGCAGCTTGGAGATCTATGGAGAAGGGACACTTGATACACACAGCAACTGTCCTCACTCAGCAGCTTGGAGATCTATGGAGAAGGGACACTTGATACACACAGCAACTGTCCTCACTCAGCAGCTTGGAGATCTATGGAGAAGGAACACTTGATACACACAGCAACTGTCCTCACTCAGCAGCTTGGAGATCTATGGAGAAGGGACACTTGATACACACAGCAACTGTCCTCACTCAGCAGCTTGAAGATCTATGGAGAAGGGACACTTGATACACACAGCAACAGTCCTCACTCAGCAGCTTAGAGATCTATGGAGAAGGGACACTTGATACACACAGCAACTGTCCTCACTCAGCAGCTTGGAGATCTATGGAGAAGGGACACTTGATACACACAGCAACTGTCCTCACTCAGCAGCTTGCAGATCTATGGAGAAGGGACACTTGATACACACAGCAACTGTCCTCACTCAGCAGCTTGGAGATCTATGGAGAAGGGACACTTGATACACACAGCAACTGTCCTCACTCAGCAGCTTGGAGATCTATGGAGAAGGGACACTTGATACACACAGCAACTGTCCTCACTCAGCAGCTTGGAGATCTATGGAGAAGGGACACTTGATACACACAGCAACTGTCCTCACTCAGCAGCTTGGAGATCTATGGAGAAGGGACACTTGATACACACAGCAACTGTCCTCACTCAGCAGCTTGGAGATCTATGGAGAAGGGACACTTGATACACACAGCAACTGTCCTCACTCAGCAGCTTGGAGATCTATGGAGAAGGGACACTTGATACACACAGCAACTGTCCTCACTCAGCAGCTTGGAGATCTATGGAGAAGGGACACTTGATACACACAGCAACTGTCCTCACTCAGCAGCTTGGAGATCTATGGAGAAGGAACACTTGATACACACAGCACCTGTCCTCACTCAGCAGCTTGTAGATCTATGGAGAAGGGACACTTGATACACACAGCAACTGTCCTCACTCAGCAGCTTGGAGATCTATGGAGAAGGGACACTTGATACACACAGCAACTGTCCTCACTCAGCAGCTTGGAGATCTATGGAGAAGGGACACTTGATACACACAGCAACTGTCCTCACTCAGCAGCTTGGAGATCTATGGAGAAGGGACACTTGATACACACAGCAACTGTCCTCACTCAGCAGCTTGCAGATCTATGGAGAAGGGACACTTGATACACACAGCAACTGTCCTCACTCAGCAGCTTGAAGATCTATGGAGAAGGGACACTTGATACACACAGCAACTGTCCTCACTCAGCAGCTTGGAGATCTATGGAGAAGGGACACTTGATACACACAGCAACTGTCCTCACTCAGCAGCTTGCAGATCTATGGAGAAGGGACACTTGATACACACAGCAACTGTCCTCACTCAGCAGCTTGGAGATCTATGGAGAAGGGACACTTGATACACACAGCAACTGTCCTCACTCAGCAGCTTGGAGATCTATGGAGAAGGGACACTTGATACACACAGCAACTGTCCTCACTCAGCAGCTTGGAGATCTATGGAGAAGGGACACTTGATACACACAGCAACTGTCCTCACTCAGCAGCTTGGAGATCTATGGAGAAGGGACACTTGATACACACAGCAACTGTCCTCACTCAGCAGCTTGGAGATCTATGGAGAAGGGACACTTGATACACACAGCAACTGTCCTCACTCAGCAGCTTGGAGATCTATGGAGAAGGGACACTTGATACACACAGCAACTGTCCTCACTCAGCAGCTTGCAGATCTATGGAGAAGGGACACTTGATACACACAGCAACTGTCCTCACTCAGCAGCTTGGAGATCTATGGAGAAGGGACACTTGATACACACAGCAACTGTCCTCACTCAGCAGCTTGGAGATCTATGGAGAAGGGACACTTGATACACACAGCAACTGTCCTCACTCAGCAGCTTGGAGATCTATGGAGAAGGGACACTTGATACACACAGCAACTGTCCTCACTCAGCAGCTTGGAGATCTATGGAGAAGGGACACTTGATACACACAGCAACTGTCCTCACTCAGCAGCTTGGAGATCTATGGAGAAGGGACACTTGATACACACAGCAACTGTCCTCACTCAGCAGCTTGGAGATCTATGGAGAAGGGACACTTGATACACACAGCAACTGTCCTCACTCAGCAGCTTGGAGATCTATGGAGAAGGGACACTTGATACACACAGCAACTGTCCTCACTCAGCAGCTTGGAGATCTATGGAGAAGGGACACTTGATACACACAGCAACTGTCCTCACTCAGCAGCTTGAAGATCTATGGAGAAGGGACACTTGATACACACAGCAACTGTCCTCACTCAGCAGCTTGGAGATCTATGGAGAAGGAACACTTGATACACACAGCAACTGTCCTCACTCAGCAGCTTGTAGATCTATGGAGAAGGGACGCTTGATACACACAGCAACTGTCCTCACTCAGCAGCTTGGAGATCTATGGAGAAGGGACACTTGATACACACAGCAACTGTCCTCACTCAGCAGCTTGGAGATCTATGGAGAAGGGACACTTGATACACACAGCAACTGTCCTCACTCAGCAGCTTGGAGATCTATGGAGAAGGGACACTTGATACACACAGCAACTGTCCTCACTCAGCAGCTTGGAGATCTATGGAGAAGGGACACTTGATACACACAGCAACTGTCCTCACTCAGCAGCTTGGAGATCTATGGAGAAGGGACACTTGATACACACAGCAACTGTCCTCACTCAGCAGCTTGAAGATCTATGGAGAAGGGACACTTGATACACACAGCAACTGTCCTCGCTCAGCAGCTTGAAGATCTATGGAGAAGGGACACTTGATACACACAGCAACTGTCCTCACTCAGCAGCTTGGAGATCTATGGAGAAGGGACACTTGATACACACAGCAACTGTCCTCTCTCAGCAGCTTGCAGATCTATGGAGAAGGGACACTTGATACACACAGCAACTGTCCTCACTCAGCAGCTTGGAGATCTATGGAGAAGGGACACTTGATACACACAGCAACTGTCCTCACTCAGCAGCTTGAAGATCTATGGAGAAGGGACACTTGATACACACAGCAACTGTCCTCACTCAGCAGCTTGGAGATCTATGGAGAAGGGACACTTGATACACACAGCAACTGTCCTCACTCAGCAGCTTGCAGATCTATGGAGAAGGGACACTTGATACACACAGCAACTGTCCTCACTCAGCAGCTTGGAGATCTATGGAGAAGGGACACTTGATACACACAGCAACTGTCCTCACTCAGCAGCTTGGAGATCTATGGAGAAGGGACACTTGATACACACAGCAACTGTCCTCACTCAGCAGCTTGGAGATCTATGGAGAAGGGACACTTGATACACACAGCAACTGTCCTCACTCAGCAGCTTGGAGATCTATGGAGAAGGGACACTTGATACACACAGCAACTGTCCTCACTCAGCAGCTTGGAGATCTATGGAGAAGGGACACTTGATACACACAGCAACTGTCCTCACTCAGCAGCTTGGAGATCTATGGAGAAGGGACACTTGATACACACAGCAACTGTCCTCACTCAGCAGCTTGGAGATCTATGGAGAAGGGACACTTGATACACACAGCAACTGTCCTCACTCAGCAGCTTGGAGATCTATGGAGAAGGGACACTTGATACACACAGCAACTGTCCTCACTCAGCAGCTTGGAGATCTATGGAGAAGGGACACTTGATACACACAGCAACTGTCCTCACTCAGCAGCTTGAAGATCTATGGAGAAGGGACACTTTATACACACATAAAATGTCCTTGCTAGGTAGCCTAATGACCTAAGGAAAGAGGCACACAATCCACTTTTATTTCCCTCAAAAATAACTCCAAACAGATGAAATACCTGCATTATGAACATATTTCAAAACAATACAAATTTGATTTTAAAATGACCTCGTTTATACAAACATCACTTTTCAAAGTTTGCTTCAATTTTATAAATACATCAAAACCTATTTTAATGATATTTTAACAAAAGAAGTGTCAATTAAAAACTTATTATCTGTGGAACCCAGCATAATGTACAACTCCTTTTCACAATTTTGTAACTAAATACTCTGTGTGCATAATAAGTACAAACAGAAATAAACACATTCACATGTCTCACAACCCACCGGTCACTCACGAGTCCCCATCTTTACCTGCTGGCCACTCTTGTAGGCGTGTGCGTCGAGCTGTCGCAGCCTCTCTCTCATCTTCTCCTGTAGGTGGCCGTGCTGTGTGTTCTGGTCCTGGAGTTCTCGCAGCTGGCGTAGTGCTCGCTCCAGGCGCGTCCTCTGCTGTATGTTCTGAGACTTGAGGTGTTTGTTGTCTCGTCTGAAGGTCACATTTCAAGGTCGTCTAGTTGACATGATACTGATATTTTCTAATGGCTCTTCTTTAATTCTATTCTATAATTTTGATAATAACAAATTATATAACACCTTTATTACATTACTTTATAGCATTTATAGATATAGTATAGTAATGATTTGATAAATACTCTAATATGTAACTGTGTGCAGTTAAAGCTGCATACAGTTACACAGAGATCAAAGGTTTTAATGTGTGTACATATGTAAAACTAATAAATAAAACATTAATATACGTATTTAAGTTAATCAGTTATTTATTAATCTTAACCTAATCTAATATATTTATTAGAATATGATGGATATGTTTTATGACTCTACGTTTTATAATGTTTGTATAAACTAGCTACTGTCTAATAGTAAATAACTAAATAAATAAATGGCGTTGCTGTGTCACCTGTACTTGACGGTGACGTCCTCGAGTTGTCCAGCCAGCAGACGACACTCCTCCTGCAGCTTCTGGACAATGGACGTCTGAGAGGTCAACATCTCCTCTAGTTCACTGACCGCTTGACCTGCACAACACATCCAACTCACTGACCACTTGACCCATACAACATCAGCAACTCACTTACTGCTAGAACTGTATTTCTGTCTCCCTCTCTGTCTCTCCCATCCTTCCCCCTTCCTCCTTATCTCTCCCTCTCTCCCATTTCTCTCTCCTCTCTATTTTTCTCAGTTAGCCAGCCAGCCAGCCAGCCAGCCAGCCAGCCAGCCAGCCAGCCAGCCAGCCAGCCAGCCAGCCAGCCAGCCAGCCTGTCATTCAACATTAAACTGGAGGCTCTGTTTGTGATGACTTCACTTCACTACCATGCATCAGACATTTGACAAGTTCCACTGGGAAGTGTGACTCTTCAATTATGCAAACATCCACTTTATAGAGCTGAGACCTGCACAGTTCAATAAACTCTTTGATATGCCTGCAAAACTATGCTAAATTTAAGATAAACCAAAATTGTTTGTGGAGTTTCTCAACTCATTGTGTGAAACGTTGGCCAACATACGATGTCTGTTCTCCAGGGTCTCTATCATGGTGTTCAATTGCTGCTCCCTCTGCTCGCTGCGATGTAGGATGTTCTTGAGGTCATCGCCTCGAGTCAACTCTATCGTCTCCTTCGATAACTTTGCCAGGTGCAGCTGGAAACAACAAACAACAGCAATCATATAGAGTGGGGGGTGGGGGTGGGGGGGGGGGGGGGTAAAAGGTAGGTTCTCATAACTCCTTAGGACTGGTAATAGTAATTTGCCAAAGCTAATCATTAGGTCGACATCTAACCTTCAACACACTTACATCTGTCAGCCACATGTTTTTAGAGAGTAAATAAACCCTGTAATATCAGCACAGAAATGAGAACGTAACGTAACGTAATTTGTGCATTGATGTGAAGATCCATTTTGGAGAATGATGTTAATAGAAAGTAAATATGTCAATAGTTTGCTTGATTAGTTTATGAAATCTGCATTCAGTACGTCATACAATCAAATAAAAATGTCTTAGGTTACTTTTTATGCAAAAGCATTTGAATTGAGATCACAAAAAATTAAACTGAGAAGGCAAATTTAAGAATTAGTAAAATATTGCAACTTGTGAGAGTGTTACTTAAATGTTATTATATTAAGTTCATAAACCAATGTTCCCACCTCCCTCTCAAGCTCCTGCACATTGTTTGCGAGCAGCACACACTGTTCCTTTGCCTCCACCAGAGAGCGCTCTGCCTGCGTGAGACGTCGCCTCAAGTTCTCGCCCTCTGTCCTCAGGCGCGACCTCTCCTACGAGGCAAGGGACACGTGTGTACTAAACTCACACAGGAAAGTTAACATATATTGCTGTATCCTATCCATAGGACTGAACACAGCCTTTACACTTTACTCCCTGACAAACCTATCAACTGAACCACATCTTGATTTTTTCTTTAGGAAGATTCGACTATCCTGCAATTAATACGCAGAGACATTTCATACAGATATATCTACTACTATCTATAGCCAGGTAGTTCTTCAAACAGCTAACTGAACTGGAGTAATGAAGAAAGGACATTTTCACTGATGATCAAAAGGGTGACACACAAGTTGCTCACAGACGATACTCCTGTGGCATCTACTGCCCAGACATCTTCAGAACCACAACTGATTTCAAGTTTATTCATCAGATCTATTTTCCAAGAAATATACCTCCTGGCTGACACATACCTGCTCCAGTTCCTTCTCCATCAAGCTTGCCTTCTTGTGCAGTTTCTTCATCTCCTGCATGGCTGCGTTGCGTTCAATCGTAGCGTGTGTCATCGACATCTTCATGCTGTCAGTGGCCTGCAAAAACATGCTTCATTACATTATAAACAATGCATATTATTGCTACATTCTTTATAAGAGGCCTGACACCGTCACCCAGATTGTTTGATTGCTGAAAGATGATAAGATGAGGACAAACTTCAACAACACTTACGCCAAACATATCTCAGTTACTAGCGATTAAAATAAAACTACTGTTTGTCATGATTAATTATGTATTTAGGTAATGTAGATATTCGTGAACAAATTCATCAATGTGAAAGGAATACGAAATAAGTCAAATTATTTTAGTTGTCATAAGAAGTTTGCATTGGGTGTTGTAAAAACTTCCACATGTTTTGTGATGTGCTGGAGAGGTGAGTCATTGGGGGTTATATATCAACCTGTCATGACTGGATATCATGTAAATATTGTTGAGATACTGGAAATGTTTCATGTCATCGTTGATGCATGTTTGTCAGTACATGTACTATACTTGTGTGCACAGACTGTACTACACTTGTGTATACACGGAACAAAGAAGGAGAACAAAGACACATATAGTCTCATTTAACTGACTCTCACTCGGTTGTGTAAATTCACCGAGAAGACAGTCAAGTCACCTTGCTGGCTTTTGAATGTTATCCATGTGAGAGGCCACCTCATGGAGCCTGGGTAATCAAGGCTAGTCCTGCCACAACTTCTGCTTCATAAACAACTGAACGGCCTGCTAATGGACTACCCCATAAGCCATGCATGGAGGTGTCCTCACCTTGCCGTAGTCCATGTCACTGCTGTCTATCTGCCCCTTCACACAGTGCAGCTCAGACATGAGGGAGATCTTGTCACGCGTCACCCGCTCCAGCTGAGTCTGTGACTCCACCAGCTGCTCCGTCAACTCCTTCATCTGTCACCGACATGTCAGGACAGTTGGTGACACGTCACATGACAGTTGCAAATTCATACCACATAACAATAATTTATTTAGTGCAGTTAATCAAGATTACCCTGTTCGAAGGCGCTGTTACAAAACATAAAAATAGAACTAAACAAATACAAGATTATAAAAACTAATAAAATCAAATGTCCATTTAAATTATTATTAAGAAATAAAGTTATATTAAAAAATAGTTTAAAAGAACTATACCTTTAAGATAATAAACTTATGGTTACATACAAATTACATATGATGCTACTCATAAAGAGGTAGAAGAAAGAAGAAGACAGTTTCCAAAATAATTTATTTAACAAATGTGACATAAATTTGAACTAACACTGTGAACAATGACCTAATGTTCATTATGAGCACAAACCAGCAAGAATATTTAAACCACAGATAACTTAGAACACATTGAGTGTTTCATTTCGTTCTAGGGTTGTAGCCAACTCCTTGACAGCTTGGAGATGAGACGCAAACAGTCTAGGTCTAGCAGACATTGTCACTCAACAGTGTGTCTCTTACGTGACATCACTCACGGATGACAAGGACAAGTTACTCCCCCAGTCCTCCCCTCCACCCACCTTGGTGCCCAGTTCTCCCCTCCACCCACCTTGGTGCCCAGTTCTCCCCTCTACCCACCTTGGTGCCCAGTCCTTCCCTCCACCCACCTTGGTGCCCAGTTCTCCCCTCCACCCACCTTGGTGCCCAGTTCTCCCCTCTACCCACCTTGGTGCCCAGTCCTCCCCTCCACCCACCTTGGTGCCCAGTCCTCCCCTCCACCCACCTTGGTGCCCAGTCTTCCCTCCACCCACCTTGGTGCCCAGTCCTTCCCTCCACCCACCTTGGTGCCCAGTTCTGCCCTCCACCCACCTTGGTGCCCAGTTCTGCCCTCCACCCACCTTGGTGCCCAGTCTTCCCTCCACCCACCTTGGTGCCCAGTCCTTCCCTCCACCCACCTTGGTGCCCAGTTCTTCCCTCCACCCACCTTGGTGCCCAGTTCTTCCCTCCACCCACCTTGGTGCCCAGTCCTCCCCTCCACCCACCTTGGTGCCCAGTCCTCCCCTCCACCCACCTTGGTGCCCAGTTCTTCCCTCCACCCACCTTGGTGCCCAGTTCTTCCCTTCACCCACCTTGGTGCCCAGTCCTCCCCTCCACCCACCTTGGTGCCCAGTTCTTCCCTCCACCCACCTTGGTGCCCAGTTCTTCCCTCCACCCACCTTGGTGCCCAGTTCTTCCCTCCACCCACCTTGGTGCCCAGTTCTTCCCTCCACCCACCTTGGTGCCCAGTCCTCCCCTCTACCCACCTTGGTGCCCAGTTCTTCCCTCCACCCACCTTGGTGCCCAGTTCTTCCCTCCACCCACCTTGGTGCCCAGTTCTTCCCTCCACCCACCTTGGTGCCCAGTTCTTCCCTCCACCCACCTTGGTGCCCAGTTCTTCCCTCCACCCACCTTGGTGCCCAGTCCTCCCCTCCACCCACCTTGGTGCCCAGTCCTCCCCTCCACCCACCTTGGTGCCCAGTTCTTCCCTCCACCCACCTTGGTGCCCAGTTCTTCCCTCCACCCACCTTGGTGCCCAGTCCTCCCCTCTACCCACCTTGGTGCCCAGTTCTCCCCTCCACCCACCTTGGTGCCCAGTCCTCCCCTCCACCCACCTTGGTGCCCAGTTCTGCCCTCCACCCACCTTGGTGCCCAGTTCTTCCCTCCACCCACCTTGGTGCCCAGTTCTGCCCTCTCCGCGGCCGTCTCTGACCGCACCAGTTCCCGCTCCTCCGCCATCTTGGCCTGCATCTGCTCCGCGTGTTCCTCCACCCGCTGCTGCATGTTCACGAGTTCTTCTTTTAGCTGCTCCCGCTGCACCAATGCCTGTGACATGGTGACAATGATGCAAATAAAAATGTATTAACTGATGAGACATGTTTTGTAGCTAGAAATAAACCACAGACAAATGTGACACATACATACATAATTGTCAAGACAACATTTATCATTTTGTAGGACCTTTCTTTGCTCCTTCGTTTCTTTACCCCTCCAACATTTGTCCAGTGATATTTCTATCTCTCTACAATGGTTTTTATCTGTCCAAATGACGGGTGGACGGGTCTCTGCATAAAGCTGTGCTCCCACCCTCCTTAATCCCTCTGTCCTCTCCCATCCCATCTGCCTCCACATCCCCTCACCCTCCTCACATGTATCTGCTTCACCATCTCGACACTCTTCTTCCCCTGTTGGTACACATTTCCTAACTCCCTCCGTCCCAATCCCTTCTCCATCCATCCCATCATGTTTCACTCCTTCCTTCCCTCCCTACCTCCCTCCCCCTCCCCCTCCTACCTGTGTCTGCTCCAGCTGCGCCTGCTCCACCATCTCGACACTCCTCTTCACCTGCTGGTAGGCATCCTCCTCCCTCACCTTCACGTCCTCGTACTTCGCCCGCACACTTGTCAACTCTGTCACCAACTCGTCCCGCTCCCTGTCGCCATGGCAACCAAACAAACCACCATTAACAGTGCAATCAAGTGAGTGAAGGCGTATGGCCCATGGCCCTGGGGAGGAGATACTGTCAGACTGTCCCCTAAATTACCATATTTAAAATGGTGTTATCAATGTCAAAAGAGCAAAGTTTTCTTAAATAGTAAAGATGCTGCTGACATTTCTTATACGTGACACCTCAGTACTACAGTAGCGGTCCCACTTCAACCTATTGTCAATTGAGGTATTTATACTTGTCAACTACCTCTACCTTGTCATTGTGGATGGGATGGAGGGTATTTCCTAAAGCCAATGCACATGTCTTTGGTTTTTGTTGCATTCAGGCACAAATACGATTTATCACACCATTGAACAAACTTGTTTAAGACAGGACCATGGTCAACTTCATTGTTATACGAGACTGAGTAAAGATGTGTCATCTGAGAATTTAATAAAATACCAGTTGGAACAGATACTCCTGCAGTCATTTGTATAGTATAACAATAAAAGAGGGGATAAGACACATCCCTGGGGTGAGCCAGTGGAAACAACCGTCACACAAGATGTGGTGTTATTCACTTGAATCTGCTGCAGTCTCCCCACCAATAAATCATGCACCCATAGCGCCAATTCAGATTCAAGTTAAGCTAAATAATTAAGTTACCCCAAGTTCACAGTTCATTGCTGGTTACACAACACACCTTGAGACTTTCTCGAGACTCTCTCTCACATTGCCATGGGCCGACGCCGCCAATACAGCCTCATTCTGGGCACACTTGATACACAGGCCACCTGCGAGACTGACAGCGGCGTCTGGATCCCCCGAGAGCAAGGACATCTGCATGCGCAGCTTCCCTCTCAGCTCATCCACTTCCTTCTGCGATGTCTGCAGCTCCTCCCTGTGGCAGAAATGTGAACTTATATGCTGTTACTTGTTTTTTATTTTAGGAATTTTGACAAGTGTTGACAAATCATATTCAGGCTCACGAAGGTGATACACAATTATACAACGATCAGTTACTTTAAGAGGGAATTACTATTTCTTGATTTACTGTATGTGATGGTTTTGAGTTATTCAAGGAACACGACATTAAAAAAACTTGATAGTAAACACTGAAGTAGAAGCCAGAAATGATGCATGCAGAATAAGGTTTTTTTATGTGGTCTGACTGCAGATTTCTGCATTCATTTCAAAGCCACAAACAAACATTTAATAATAATATGTAATCACATTTATAATGCAGTAAATGTGGCATTATATATTCCCACCTGGTTTGTGACAGCTGAACTTCCATCCTCGTTGTCTTTGCTGTGTGGAGTGCATTGATTCGTTCCTTTGAGTAAGAAACCAAAACATCTCATTGAAAACTTCATACTTAATTGTATGGTAACATGACTAGAAATAATGATGATCCACTAGTTTCACCTTAAGTCAGTCTACAGACTATACACTATGTGTGCCATGTACTTGTGACAACACCACAGATGTAGATCATGAATCACTCCCTAATTAGTTCAACTAATGTATTCTTTGTACATTTATGGACAATGCTCAAACTTAGGACAGAATACATCTTGAAACAAGATATAATTTGATAAATGTAAATTCAATATGAAGCGACTGTTGTATGAAGGAGAAACTTGATAACTGTTAAAGTTACCAGTGTGTATATATATATATAAGTTAATAAAATCATTTAAAAAATAACTAATTATTACTGTAATAATAACCACATCATAATAACAATCTTATACTATTTCTGTGCCCACCAGTTCAATCTGCCACCTTCCGTAGTCCTGTTTCGTCATTTGGTGTTTGGGGTCGGAGGGAGACGAGGCAGTGAATGGTCTACTCCAGCCACCTGGCGACTCCGTGACCTGCCACAGGAGAAAGTAGTGCAGCAAAAGATGTTCCTTTCCTCCACATTTGTATTCTACTGAACTTTGATTTTACAAAAGTAAAACATGATCATCTGCAGCAAAAAGGTAACTAAATGCAACGATGTTGTTGTTGTTCCATACAAACATAAATCTTGCTGGTTTGCTACTAAACGAACTACATAATTAATAGCTACATTTTAAATACAGGCATGCATATTATGATTCATAGAGCATTAAAATAATTATGATTAGTGTATAACTAAATATAAAAATACTACTTAAACTAAAAAAAAATTTTTTTTTAATTCATTGAAATAATAACTGGACTATTTTTAAGTTAAGAGCATTGAGTTGCTTTTCCGAAAATGTAGATGGCAGCACCAACCCCTGACACTTGGATGCCTTCGTTGATGATCTCCTGCACCGTACTTCGCTTTATTTCTTCATGCAACAGTCGGTTCTCCTCTGTCACCTCCACCACCTTCAACTTGAGGACACGCAGCTCATCCTGGAACAGTTTCACTTTCACTTCACTGGAACAGTTTCACTTTCACTTCATCTCCATCATCAACATATATTTTCTTCTTAACATATTGTGTCTTAGTTCATTTTTTTTAAATTGCTAATTATTAAATGAAACAAAACAGTATGTGTCACAAATGTATGCTATGATCTATCACCAGCCTAGATTATGTATAATTTGGAAATGGTATTTTTAAAATTCAATCTGAAATTCTGTCTTTTCACTTATATAATTATGATTGTAGTAATAATAGTGTTCATGACTCATACTATATTGTCTTCAGCATAAAATGTGTTTATAATCTGTATGAGCTACAATTTTACATTGTAAGGAGCAAAGTAAATATAATGAATACTGCATATTTTCATGAATTTTTCTTAAAATGTTGTGCAATACTAATAAAAAGAGTAGCTCACACACCAGTTGTGTTGTGTAGGGGCAGATAGACGGGGGTTAAAGGTCACATCCTGTGTAACTTAAGGGGTTAAAGGTTACTTCCTGCCCACCTTGCAATACTTGTTCTCTGCCTCAGCCTGCACTAGGAGTGATGACTGGTGCTGGAGCAATCCCACGGTCTCCACAGGGCCCGGCACCTCCCCCCGGGGCATGGGGGGTGTTCTCATCCCTTGTATTGGTGACGGAGACATGGAATATGTCTGCATTCGTCTTGGTGAAATGGGAAGCTGAAAGATGCATTCTTCATGAATCTCAGAATTGCTTTGTATGGTTTATATCAATAGAAATTATTTCAAAGAGTAAAAGTACAGTAAATTTGAATAATGATAGCAGTGTGTGTAAAATCATCCAGATCTGTAGCTGTAACTGAGATGCTGTTGGGATGTCTTAAATAACCATATTATACTGTCATTTAGTGAGTTACCAACTATTGGCAAATCTTAAAACTGTCAAGGATTGGTAGTTTTTAACAAATTATGTCAATACATAATATCAGTTATTCTTCAAAATCACAATTCAATTCGGAGGTGGGTGAAACCAAACTTTCTATTTATTACCTAATAAAGTACACTTTAAAAAATTCAGTACACACTTTGACTATGTGCAGTAACAGCATTTTATATCCGACTGACGGTGACAGAAGCGTAGCAAACTACCATAGGTTTCTGTAATCGAAACTGCATATTTTGTGTAGAAATCTACCCACAAGTTAGTCTGAGTACTCGGAGAACCTGGACTTACACTGGCTGCAAACTGGACCACCTTTGGTTCCTCTGGTTCGTGTTTCTCCAGCATAGTCCTGAGTCTGTTGACTGCGGCGCCGTAGGTGTAGTCGCAGTGTTCGGTGTTGCGTGACGATTGCCACATGGTTGACTGGTCAGCAGACCCTGGCCGTGGCCGGCGCGCCCGCCTGCTGGGATAAAGCACGGGCTGATCCTCCAATGTGTGACGACGTAAGTCACGCAGACTCTCTGTTGCACGGCCTGGCAATGAAACACACCAGTTTAACAGCTGAGAGAAATGGTTTGTCGCTGACTGGTAAAGTATTTCTGTCACATGAAATATAACATGAAACTACCGGGTCGTCTGCATCAGTCTTGCCTTATGTTTAACAGTAATTATAATCTTTGAGCTTCATAACGAGTCACGACATTTTGAGAGTGCTATGATAAATTGCTAAATATATTTAAAAAAATTATACCTGGACTTGTAGCATAATGAGTTAGATCCACTAATTGATTGTCTTTTAATTACAATAATATAGAACTGTTACATGGCGATGAATTCTGATCACCAAGGTGTACAGTATCCTCAATCACGAATTCATAACAACTGTGAAAAATGATGCAGAAGTGACAGCTACTACGCACACTGCAGATCAATTAAAGCACGGTCTACTCAAGTCTTGGCACTTGGGTTCCCAACACCCAAGTATTCAATGCTGTGGAGCAATACTGAAACGGATACCATACTGAAATGACTGTTCGTGTCTGTGTTATCACATCATATACATGTACGCGTGTACAAGCTACCTCTTGGTACACTGGGTAACCATGACACTACTGCCTGACTGTGACACAGACAGCTGTCATTGCTTGGCTTAATGCTTGATCCTCTGAGGCTTAGCCTTCAAAACCAATGCCATTGTCAGACTCAGAGTGACTGGCTAATTTATAATTTTCCCAGCCTGACAACATCGAAGTTATTGACACTCACATCAGTTCATATCCCAGTTGCATAAGTGGAATTTATTAAGGCATAGGCACACCAACGCATGCACTTAATATATATTAATCTGTATTGAAATTACGCTACTAAACTCCTGACAATCAAGCGCGAACAATACATAAATTTGAGCCAAAACGCCGACAAGATTCAACAAGTCCATTGATTTTCTCTATAAAGTTCTTGAATTTATGCTTAATGCAACACTTTTTACATATACCTCGGACCGCTCGTTGATACTGTATCAAGGAGTCATCCAAATCGTTGTCCATTTTATGTTCGGAGAGACTACATTATGGGATTAGCATTAAATCAGTATTTATCTTTCTAAGATTCCATTCTGTTCAAACATTCCCGTCCTTCTTACCGGAAACCGGTTTGTTTACATAAACGCGCATGCGCTTGTAAAATACACCAATGATATCACGAAACATTATTTTCTGCGCACATTTCGAGCTGATCCGGTAACTTTCGAGGGAGTGTGGTGTTTTGTAAAGTTTGTTTCAGGTCACCAATGTATCACAACAGCGATCTGATGTGTAACTCGGATTGATCGTGTCACACAGGATGGTAGGTTTTTGCAGTTATTCCAACTCGTGAAGGGTTGCTGTCGATCCAAGACAATCTGTGAAAATCGCCTTGCGTGGCGTAGGCTAAGCCATGGCGCCCTAGTTGCAGACGATGCGGGACTTCCTATTTACTATTATACGGCTATAATCATCTGTTGATTATTCTGTCGAAAGGTTATGCTGCATTTCAAACACCTCGTGTATACTCCTGCGTGACTCAGTTGCATAATTTTACAAGAGATAAACTTGGAGACTCGTGAACTTCAGTTCCCTAACTCGTGTTACAACTTACGCCGAAGTTACGATTCTAACGAGCACTTTCGCTGGAGTTTCGAACGCAGCAATGGAGCTATTAGTATTACTACCGGTAGCTCCATAATTCAGTGTCATCACAGACGTATTTGTATAACGAAAATGGTGTGTTTTAGAGCACTTTTGAACACCAACACACTTGCACCAGTCCACGTCACCGCGCAGCTATGAAAATAAACTTTTAATTTATAAACTTGTAGATTTTAAGTTAAGAGACTAAAAAGTAGATAAGTTAGAACTTATATATTGTAGTATCCATAGGTCTGCACAAAGCTTTACACTTCCTGGCAGACGAGTTCAGTTGAACATCCTTGCCCAGAGTTCGACACGGTAGCATAGCAGTGTTTGCTGTATGATGAGCGAGGTGGGCCACCTCGCTGTTTTTCTGAGCAATCTCGCTCGAAATATGCCAGAATTGTCACCTCATAGCTATTTCATGTTTACATGTTGCTACCTTGTAATTATGTATTTGTTTCATATCTATTTCTCAGTGAATAGGTTAAAGCACCCATCAGAATGAACCATTTTGAAGGTAGTTTTAAGAATAGTTCTAGGTAGTCATACCCCCTGAGTCACATAGTGCACATCACATATTCGGTGCTCAGTGGGCCCATCCTACCATCTTGCACATGTTTACTCAGGGGAAACACTGGCATGCATACGCAGTGGCTCAGGGGTAGAGCTTCGGACTCTCGACTACGAGAACCCGGGTTCGAATCCTGGCTGCAGCGTTAAAACCTTGGGCAAGTTTTTTCACTCTACATTGCTCCAGTTCACTCAGCTGAATTAAATGAGTACCTGGCTATAGACAGTGGTGGATATGTGTACGAGCAGCCTTCGCGCATTAATTGTAGCATATGGCTGGATGCTTCCCAGAGAAGCCGAGATGGTGTCTTGAGTGAACAGGTCTGTCAGGGAAGTAAAGTGTAAAGTGCTTTGAGCGGTCGCGAGGATTGGATATTGCGCTATATAAGAACTGCCTTTACTTTACATACGATTTGAACCCCTGTTCTTTAGATTTAGAGTGTAATAGTCTGTTCATTGCGCTATACAACTTCATATGAAACATAAAAGAAAGAATACCACAACCGGTAATAATGTGACCAGTTTGTTGTAACTACTGGAGCAAACTATGTATTCTAAACAGTTTGTCATGCATTTTCAGTAATAGTGTTGGCAGTGTAACATCAGAAAACATTATGTCAGTTGGTATATTTTCAAATAGTAATATGAGTATCGGTATCTTATAAACAAAACATAGCATAGATGTACTCAAATTTTATTTTTATTTCTAGTCCTTCCTTTACATTGTTTCATAGACACAGATATGTTAAAAAATAAAAATAAATTTATGCAAACTACTTTGTACCGCAAGAAGATAAAGATATTCATCAATTCTGATGATATCAGCCAGTAGCTATCAACTGCCCCAACCTGGTTCGACTGATTGACAACCTGTCAGTCAGGCCATAATAGCTGGCTGTGTTATTAACTACGGCCTTGCAGGTTGTTAGCAATCTGCCAGTGACTGTGAAGTGTATCAGTTGTTGATATTGTTAATGTTATGGTAGACTGTAGCTGTAGAACAGTGTGGTCTGGATGACTCAGACTGGACCATTCACACGGCCGTAAGTTGAGACGTTACAGATCGTGAAGCAGATCATATGTGGACATTTGTAATAGCAAGCGGTGAACAGATCAGATCAGTGAATATCTCCAGGAGAAACACAGAAACTTGTATTTGGTGTACAGGAAAAAAATATAAGTATTTTACTGGTAGAAGAAACACAGATGTATATATTTGGTTTACAGGAGGAAAATAGAAGCGTGTGACCAAGATGGAACTGAAAGTGGCACGCTGTCTTTAACCATCATGGGCTGTTGGTTGTCTGTCTGTCGCAGCAAAATCACCCTGCACAGTAGGATGTAAACAGCAGACATGTCGGCAGACACGGACCGTGACAAACCACCTTCAACTAACCTGTGTCATGGCACTGGCGAGGTAGGTTATCAAAGTGTTCAGATGTAATATTTAGTCTCGTGCTAATACCATTTAAGTCCAAAACTGTGCTTTGGTTTTCTATTAGTTTCATTGGGTATTTGGAGTATTATATTAATCAGTCAAGCTCTAGAAGATGTGTCGTATTGGCAACATTTGCAAAGTGTATATCTGGAATGTTAGAAGGTATTCACTAAAACTTAAACAAAGTTAAATTTTGTGTCATGCACAAACTATTTGATGGAGAGATCTATACACAAGTATCTTGTAAACTCTTTCAAGGGCAGTAATAGCTGTAGTGTATTTGTTCAACTCTGAGTCATTTGTTCAACTCTGAGTTTTTTGCATGGATATTAAAGCACAGTATATAGACAATCTGGATGTAAAAATGTGTTGCTAAAATAATAATTTGTAATTGTTTTAAACACTCAGGGAAGTCCTGTGAAAATAAAATGATCGTGGTTGTAGATTTGTGGTGGAGGTAGTGGTGATGTTATGTTGTGGTAATGAGGTTATGTGGTAATGGTGGTGGTAAAGTTGTGTGTTGTTGGTGGTGATGTTATGTGGTGGTGGTAGTGAGGTGTGGTGTTAAGGTTGTTGTGGACTTGTGGTACTGGTGTGGTAGTTGTGGTATCAGAAGTTATGTAGTGGTAGTGATGATAGTGGCTGGTGTGTGGTAGCATTGGTGAGGTAATGTGATGGTGAGGTTGTATTGGTGAGGTAATGTAGTGCTGCTTGTGAGGTAATGTAGTGCTGCTTGTGAGGTTACGTCGTGGTGTTGTTGGTCAAGGTACTGTGGTGGTGCTGGTGAGGTTGTGTGCTAGTCTTGGTGAGGTGATGTTGCTGGTGAGGTGTGCTAACGTTGATGACTGAGGTTATGTCCCAATGTGGTAGTGGTGAAGTGGTGTGGTTGTGGTCAATGTGGTGTTGCTGTGGTCAGGTGTCATGTGGTGTGGGAGACCTTGATTTTAGAAATGGTCCAATGAATCACACCGTCTCACATCGAGAGGAACTCACAGAGAACACTTTGAAGTACATTTATAATAATTATAATAACACACTTGAACCAAGCGTTTGTGTGACAAGAGCTTTTTCTATACCTGCTGACACAATGAATAAAACCAGCCCTAAACACATTACCTCCAGTCAGTGCGTTATACTAAAGAAACAGGGTCATGTGTCAGTCTGTGACACACAATGGATGTCACATATAACAGTAACCCATGTTTGCAGCTGCATGGGAAAAAGTTAACAACAATATTAGCCCTAACAGTACCTCATTAAAGGTCTCTTTTTATGGTGACTTGTTAAAAAAGGGGTAAATTGAATGAGGGTGCATTCAGTGTGCCTTGATGACTGTATGATACTGTTGTCACCTGAAACTAATGAGCAAAGCGAGGTACTAACAGTCTCGTTGTTCACTCGCTCATTTTACCTGCACTCTGAAAAAATGTGCTGGAAATATCTATTCTAAGATTATATGCTAAAACTTAAGGTTTGTTATAGGAAACATAATTGACACAAGTGTGAGTGTGTAGCATTGGTGGGCTGTTGTGTGGCTGGATTCTCACTGGGTGGTGTGTAGATAAACACAAACATTCACACTGATAAATAAGCCAAATAGTCCACTATTTACTACTCAATCCAATATGTAATTACTGTATTTACTTTGCATAGCACTAAACATGTGAACGTTTTCAACTGGTAGTCATATCATATGTGATGAAATGACAGCATTTAATTGGTGATCAGTCATGTTGTGATCGAGCTGCTGCCATGCGACCTTCCCAGCAGCCAATGGGGCATGACCGATACCTTTCACCTGTCACTGAATGGTTGTGAGTGTTCCCTCTGCGATAGCGCCCAGGTGAACACAATCAATACTTGTGCATGACGCATCTGTTTATATGCATCGGAATAGCTGATGAGCCTCCTGACTATTGATACCAACTTCCAGGGGATCGGTTAAACCTTCTTCTTACGTAGCTGGTCTCACAGGAAGTATTTAATGATGACAGTGTAATGAGATGGACCATGGTCAGATTGTCAGTCAGTCTCTGTGTGTTACATCTCCAAGTGAGAGATAGATCGGTACGGAGGCTGCTTAGCCATGGCTGGGCTTCAGCAGGAAGTCAGCCTGTTGTTCCGTCATGCTCAGTTGAAGTTGCAGTTTCGTTTATGTCCACAGGACATCTGGGTGGACCTACTGGACACTGGGGAGGCTGAAGAGGTCAAGGTCGAAGAACAAGAGGATCCTGCAGAGGTCAAGGTCAGGGAACATGGGGAAGATGGCACAGATGAACTGGTCCAGGAAGATGACATTGTTGGAAATAGGGACAGAAGTATGGGTAATGAGGATCTGAGTGTCATCAGTTGTGCTGACGAAATGCTGACGCCCACGAGTGAAGCTGACGTAGGTGGTGCAGACATTAGTTGTTCTGACTTTGAGGTTCTTCTTGTTGATGCTGATGTCAGCAATGCTGATGTAGAAGAGGCCACTACTGCAGCATCTGTCACCAAATGTGCTGACATAGATGACACTGCCACCGATGATGCTGACAGAAATGAAACTGTTTTTGTATCATGCTTCAACAAAGTTGCTGTCATCAAAGATGTTGACTTGGATGGAGCTGTAAATCTGTCATCTGTCGTCAGAAATGCTGACACAGATGACACTGCTACTGCGTCATCTGTCACCAAAGCTATTGACGTGGATGAAACTGTCACTATGTCATCAGTCAACAATGATGCTGAAACAAATGATGTTGACATAAAAAATGCTGATATAGATGAAGCTGTCAATAGGTCATGTGTCACCAAAGCGACTGACACAAATGATGCTGACACCAAAGATGCTGACTTAAATGAAGCTGTCACCATGTCATATATCACCAAAGCAACTGACACAGATGATGCTGACATCAAAGATGGTGACTTAGATGACAATGCCACTATGTCTTCAGTCACCATTGAGGCTAACACAGATGATGCCAACATCAGACATGCAGTCTTGGATGGCGCAGTCACAGTGTCATCCGTCAGAAGTGATGCTGCTGCTGTAGAAATAATGGACATTACAGCACGTGATGGTGGCATTTGGACAATGGTCAACCCACTGACACTTGCAGTGGACTCGAGCGAGCTGGACACACTCCCACAGGTAAGTTTTGGTTCTCTCACCTCTAGGGTCACACGAGCAAGTAGTGGGTGAAGACTAAACATAGCTGTCAGATTGACCTCACTAATTGTCCTGAGGCCAGAGAACTGGTGTGATTTGGTCAGTGAGTAATGGATGCTTAGCCAGTGATTGGCTATTATTGTGCACACTTACCATGTACTTATGCCTGTGGCAAAATAACCACACTATTTGGACCATTCGTGGTATATTTTGTACACATATATTCTCTGAGCAATATTGTTGTGTGGTAATAAAAACATAGAAGTAATGTGTGGACAATATCTAATTTAATATTATTAATAATTTGATGTAAGGATGTAAATTGCATAATTCACATACTTTATTTAACTAGCTTTAATCCCATGTTTCTGCATCATCTCTGTTTGAGTTAAATATCAATTTAAATACATGTTTAACTAACAACATAACTTGCAACATATTCCACAATTAATACAAATATACCAGTATTCACAAAATAAAAAACAGAAAATATTCAATGGGAAAATTTTGAATAATTGATAAGTATCCTATGCGAGTCTAGTTAGATGACATGTTTTTAAGGGTTTCTGTTGTGTGCGAAGATTGTGAACATTGACTAGCAATGCACTTGCGTGGAAACGACACAGATTGGGAGATACATAGCCACTATTCATATGCCTGTGAATGCACACTTTAAAATGCCACCATCAGCCAGCGATGAATGAGTCAGTGGAGAGTGGCTTCCTGTGCCTCTCTTGTCTGTCTGTTCACCTGTATGCAGGTCTATTCACTGTCGATTGATGTGACATTTCACCCCAACACCTGTGTAGAACTTGCCCCCTCTGCAGGTGTCTACTACATATCACCACCCGCCTGTGACAGCCTGTGCAGTCTGTTTCTTCTCACTAACAAGTACATGAATGTTGTACCTGTGGTGATATGTTGTAGGCACATCATATACAGTGATTACAGTCACCTACTGCTTCTGTCCCATTTCAGTATCTACCTTGAACATATTATATCTCAGGATCTCATATTAAATACCTCTTTAGTCACATATATCGGACACTGTGCACAAATAACATATATAAACTTAAACAAAGTTATTTATTTCAAATTAAAATGAAGCACACATATATCTGACAGATAGAGAGCTTGACTATAGTGGCCCAATTTGGTAAACAGCTTACTTTCAATTTATTGGACGAAATTGTAAGCGACTATCCCAACCTTGGATAAAGCCTGTTACATGTATAATAGCTATCCCTACACTGGATGAAGCCTGTTACATGCCTATCCATACAGTGGATTGTATTGTATGCCTATGTAGTAAGACCTGAGGCGCAGTGACACTCTAGGTAATGGGGTAAGATTGACCACACATGTTTGTGGAGTCGTGTTCCATTCACTGCTGATTCAGAGAAGCATAAAACACAGGCTCCGTAATTGCCATGGCATCTCTTTGAAGACTGGCACGTAATAGAACACAGGTGAACCTCCAGCATGCATCACTTCCTAGGGTAGCATTACAAGGATCCTCTGAATGTTTTGTCCTTGGTATGGTGTCTAAGGGAAGATATCATTATTTGTCAGGTAAAAGCATGAAAATATACCATTCATAATTATAGTAAAATGTCATGGAAAATCCAACTGGAAATTCATTTAAATTATATAAATTGTGATTGTTGATTAACGTTTATTTATGGACTGTATTTACTGGTATAAGAACAAGTATTAGTATCCACATCTGACTGTATCCTTGAATTAATTTGTTTGCATCATCTTGCATGCACTACCCATAATTCCCCCTCCACATCCTGATGTTTTTTAATATGCTTCTTTTTCTTTGGGAACATATCAGGTATGTTTTAGTGTCTGCTTCTGGATTAAATGAATGCAAATTTAGGCTGTTGTCATTGAGCCCAGGGCACAGAGGCAGAACATTACACTCCAATCCTGTCCTGCCATTTTTTCCCATTGGCAAGTTTGTTCATGCTACATTGCTCCAGTTCACTCAACTATATACATGAGGTAGAGTTCGCTGAAACAGGTCTGCCAGTGAGTAAATAGTGTAAAGCCCGTAATAATCCTAAGACCTCGATAAAACACAGCATCAATTTAATAACGTTTCCCCTGTAGCTGCTGCCAGGTCCTTCTCATTGACACAGCCCTGTGGTACCCTGTAGCTGCTGCCAGGTCCTTCTCATTGACACAGCCCTGTGGTACCCTGTAGCTGCAGCCAGGGCCTTCTCATTGACACAGCCCTGTGGTACCCTGTAGCTGCAGCCAGGGCCTTCTCATTGACACAGCCCTGTGGTACCCTGTAGCTGCAGCCAGGTCCTTCTCATTGACACAGCCCTGTGGTACCCTGTAGCTGCAGCCAGGTCCTTCTCATTGACACAGCCCTGTGGTACCCTGTAGCTGCAGCCAGGGCCTTCTCATTGACACAGCCCTGTGGTAGCGTGTGTCCTTGATGCAGGGTTTTTGCAGACCTGTTTTGAATATTAGGTTGAAAGAATAATGATTCACCTTTAGAACTGACATGGAACAGCAAAGAATGACATCAGTTGTCACTGTTGACTTGTTAAGTTGATTTCAGTCAACTATTGTTAATACTTGTTTTTACAAAAAAAATTACACTTAAATTGGTCAGTGTGGGCTGTGGGTACTATGACACATCTGGTGTGAGTGGTTGTTAGCTGTTGTACAAAGTTTGAGGATACAAGTGGCATGGCACAAGATAATATTTTAAAGTAAATAACTTTAAATAACTTGTTTTGTTTGCTGAAATATGTCAGCGGTTGGTAGGTCAAAGGTCAAAGGGTCACGGTTCCAAATGATTTGATGAACTTAGAAAGAGGTGGGTGACCTGGGAAGAAAGTACACCTATAAACAACACAATGAAACCTCCCTATTAAGGTCACCCTTGGGATAGGACCAAGTGACCTGAGAGGCAAGGTGACCACATTAGCAGACTGAGTTCCTGTACTGTTAAGAAATAATTTACTGTGGTAAATCGTCCTTAATTAAGAGGTGGCTGTTTTACTGAGGTGGGCATAAAACAAGTTTAACTGTACAGAAAATAGTGTATTAGAACACTTATATGTAAGGGTAGTCCCCTACACCCCCCCCACCCCTGGTGGTATGATCTCACCTGTTCTTAGTGTCCGAGTGATTTGACCAGTGGTCTGATGTCCAGTTGTCCTGCAGGAGGAGCAGCGCACTACCACACAGCAACACTGACCGACAGCGGACCAGTAAGCGTGTGTATTCCCGCCATGGTCAGTGGCTGGGTCAGTCCGCTCTGTCCTGGTTGTGCTGCTGGGAGGGAACCAAGCACTGGTTAAGGCATGGTTTACCAGTAGAAACAAGAATTTGTTCAAATTCATTTTAAAAATTGTCAATACAAAATTATAATCAGCATTGTTCAATCACCCACGCTGCGATTTTATATTGTTATTTCTATGCATGTTCACAGCCTTCACATAATATGCACGATGAGATTTGATATTGTTCAACCGTTCGTCTTTAGCCAATCTTGAATTGGCTATATTAATTTTTTATATAATGTTTTAACATACTGATAATTCATGTTGAGTTTGAAGTGACACATAGCATTAGTTTGAGTTGATTTGAATCATTGTAGTGTTGCAATATAATTTGTTGTACATCATTAGTAAATGGTAACACTTGTTGTTCTGACTTCAAATGCCACACCATGTTACAAACATAAACAGTAGTGTAGTGTATTTGACACCAGTGTGTGACTGACAGTTTAAGCATCCATATTTCTTCTGTTACAAGTGGGGGTGTTAACTGTTTACCTTGTTTTTATGTCCCTTGTTACTCCTCGTGCCATCATCTTCGGGTTCTGGGCCATACTTTCTCCACAAAAACTGGTCGCTTCCTCTTTCAGACTCGGGATGGTGGTCGTTTATGAAGCGTCACGAGGTTGCTGTGCCTTGTAATGACCGTCTTCTTCAAACAGCCACGTTCACAGACACTTATCTATACAGCTGGCAAGTGTTGGGCTGTTGCAGTCACCACTCACCAGTATTCATTCATCTATAAATCTGAGCAGTTTCCGATGTACTCTTTCCACAATAAACCCTACACAATCCACCCCTATACACACCTGTATAGCTCTGCACTTGTGTGCATTTTCCTTCCTATTGTCATTTAAACACATCTGCTGCATACATCAGAATAGTCGATTTCTCTGGAGCCCTGGAGTATTTACCGCCTCCAATACACAACTATTATTCATGCACATCACGGCAGCCGCATGCTTATCAGAAATTAAAATTCATGTATGTAACATGTGGGTCAATTCACAGGTGGTTTATGGCTTTTGATATGGCCCCTGTGTGTGTATGTGTGCACAGGTGTGCACAGGAACGGTTTGTGCAAGCTAGCAAGTAATAATATCAAAACAGTTCCTCAGATATCTTAGTGGATATCAACCAAATCTTAATTCGGGTTTTCTTTACATTGTCACAGCTTTGTTTTGAGTGATATCGAGCTAAATATATGTGCCAATTATACAATAACTCTGTTTTGTTAAACTTCATTTTTATCCTTATGTTATTTATTACTATCATTTCAACCTGTTCAGACATTTGGGTGAACTCTCGAGAAGTTTTTATAAATTTTATGATTTACATGATAACGATTTTATGTGGGATGTGTAATTGTAGGAGTTAATGCCCAGTGATGGTAAACACAGGCCCGCAGAAACTAGTCGCTTGTACTGTTATTGGCACCTTTCAGTCACTGTCTGTTTTATGGCTTTTCTAATTGATTGTAGCCATTTGGGTTAAGGGCGTTTTTATTTCTCAAGGGGCTTCATAAATAACCAGTGGCATGTAATTGAACCAATTTTCGTCTTACTATGAATGGGCGTGCTGTGTAAGTACTGTAAAGTTGGCACCAGCAGTCAATTGTTGAGGTCCTAGGAAAAGGTATGTCCAGGGAAATCGTTTCCTTTTGCTGTATTGGTTTAGTTATTTAAATATCATTGTCTGTTAATTTTTTGAAGTGTTTTTTAAGATTACTTGTGCAGTTGTACAACAAAATAGTAACGTAACATTTGGTGCAGTGGCTGGAGCATCCGACTCAACTAAGATCCCTTGTTCGAACCTTGTGATGCCGTGTAAAACCTTGGGCAATTGTTTCACTCTACATTGCGACACTTCTCTCTGGTATATGAATGAATACCTGGCCATAGACAGTGGTGGATATTTCATATTTGTACATGAATAGTCTTTGTGCATTAATTGTTACATGGCTGAATACTTCCCTGAGAAGACGAGATAGTGTTCGATTGAACACGTATGCCTGTGTAAAGTGTAAAACCCTTTGAACAATCCCGATGCTCGATACTGCACTATATAAGAACTTAACCTTTCCTTTACCTAGAATAAGGTCAGTTTTGTCAGTTGACTTTTATTCTATGTCTGTACTGTTGTAATGAACCATTTCAGTGCGTTTGCTTATGACTAAATCTTAGTCTAATGCTGCAAGTCTTGGCACATATGTATGGTTCCCGGACCATGCATTTGATTCTTGGGTCATTAAATTCTTCTGTTGAGCTGTGCTTTTGATTCTTGGGTCATTCTTCTGTTGAGCCATGCATTTTATACTTGACCCATTCATCTCATTCTTGCTTGATTCATCTGCCGTTTAAGCCATTTGTCTGACATTTGAATAATTTTTCAGCAGCTTGGACCATTTGTCTGATATTTGGTCATTCAGTTATTTAGTCATGAGTTGTGTATATGCTCTGGCCATCCACTGGATGGTTTCACTTTGAACATTTTGTCTCACGCTAGGGCCATTCATGTGATTATTGGGCCATCAGTCTAACACTTGGGCCATTCTTATTATTCTTGACCCACCAGTCTGACACTTGGGCCTTTCATGCGATTCTTGGCCCACCAATGTGACACTTGGGACATTCATCTGACAATTGGACCATTCCATCTGATTCTTGGTCCATGTAAACTCAAGACCACCTGCACGAGTCTACAGACAGTGCCAGGGACCAACTCATGGCTACAGCCATGTTGACATCATCATTGACAAGGACTGTGATTGTTTTAAAGACAACTTAAGACTTCAACAACAACTCCCTGTGATCATCAGTGGTGTAGATTTCAGGCAGTCTTCAAAAAGTCACACTGTATTTTCTGCCACACAAAATGACCGTTGCTATGTGTAGGGTTCGGTGTCACCCCAGCCGTGGTTGTGACATATTGTGTGACACTAAACAACTTGACTGTTGTCATTGTGTGGAAGCGGAAGGTGCCTATGACAGCGGCGTCAAGGCCTGCCTTGTTACGTTGTGGTTTGCTCCAGCGTCGCCGTGGGACCAGGGTATAGCTGTCGTTGTTTCGTTGCTTCCTGTCTGCGATGTGTCACCGCGCTCAGTTCAGTCATTGTCAGGCACTCGCAGGGTGCTGCTGATTCTCTTGGAGTCGTGTCAACAAACAGATGTCAATGTCATAGCATTGGTGTCATAGCGTCAGTGTCGGTGTCACAGTGTCGGTGTCACAGTGTCTGTGTCACAGTGTCGGTGTCACAGTGTCGGTGTCAGAGCATTGAGACCTGGGGTAGGAAAGATACATTGTGCAACTTACTTCAGTCATGCTTGAGAGAGTTTGTTAATAGGTAACTTTGTTTGTATATACAACAATGCATGTCAGAAGAGTTTGAATAAACATTGGACATATAATCACATATTCTTTCAGTTCTAGATCGATATTCACAGTATGGCAGGTCTGCTGATTTACAAAATATGTTCTAAGTTCTGTCAGAAAACGTTGTACATTTAACTCATATATTCAGTGTAATGTTTTTTCTTCTAAAAGTGCAGTTTATACTCCTGTAGCAATTTCTCATTGTCAACATTTGTTTAATGTTGTTCGTTTGTATACCATTCTTCCAGTACTCATTGACAGTTCTGCCTCTTTGAAGTTCATTCTTCTTTGCGTTATCCTGAAAGTCATTATTTTGTTATTAAAACATATCTGGTCAATCTGAAGTGTTGTATAGATTGTGGCACTCATCGAGTGACCACTGACCCTTCAGTGGTCAAGTGTTTGCTCAGTCAATGATCTCGTACTCTTGACCGGCGTGTGGACAATCATTGAATCTCACACCATAAAATGACTTGTCTGTTATGTTTCTAACACTCCAGTGATTCCATTGAATGTCATATAGTAGGCTGTGTCTACACCAATCATTTGAGATATAGCTTCATGACTTGTATGACTCTGGATGAATTTGGCAGCTGTGATTTGGTTAATTAAGTATACATGTGTGAGATTAAGTGGTTAGGGGTGTTCTCAAAATATGTATTGATGATATTCTTCATATGTTCTTAAATTGTGTGATTTTGAGCTACGCACTCTTTGTATTCTGCTGTCGGTCCTTTCATTGGCACAGGTCATTCTAGCTCTTTGGTTGGTCCAGTTTATGTCAGTTCTATAGAGTTTTATGTATGTGTGAAAGTGTACAATGAATGAGTTTATTAGACAGCGGATCTTTTATATCTCTCCTCAATGGTACGTTCTTTCTGAACAGCATGTCTTTCTTAAATCCAGTTAAATTATTCATATTCAGATCTTCTAGTGTGGAAAGAAGGCCATTGAAGGTATTGGAAGTATAGTGTATGGTGGAATGATGCACTTTGTGGATACATTGAAATAGGTGTTTCGCTGCCAGTCTCTGGGTGTCTGTGAAGCTGACAGCCACAGAGCATGGCCCAGTCCACCCTGACAGACACGTTCACTGGCCTCTTAAGTGTCTTCAGCCGATGGAAGGTAAGGCTCGTGTGAGCTATGATCAATTTTCTAAACATATTGTAGTCTTAGTGCCCACAGTTCAGTTATCAAAAACTTAGCACTGATTACAGAATATGGTACAATTATAATGTAAGATGCAGTCAGGGTTATAAGTATATGTTGGGATTATTCCCTGATATGTACCATTTTGTTTACTCCACGTTGTAACAGGTTTGATTCAGTCAGTGAAGGACATGTTGCACTGACAGTCTTGTCACATATGAGATCATAATGACAATTTTGCTCCTTGACAAATGACAACAGAAGTCAGACACTAGGGTATGTGTCTGGCACATGTGCTGGTGCATCATCACTATTGTTTTTTTTTATAGTTTGGAAAGCTCCAATGCTTTGACAGTGAATGTTTTTTTATTGATGCATCTGCCTTATACAATACTAAGCTTAGTACAAGAGTCTGTTGGTCTCTAGACGGGTTTGAACAGTTGGGGCTGTAGTGGCTAGAGTACAGCCAGTTGTGGGCCAGGAATGACTCTACATTCCAGCTCTGTGTTTTCCAATGTGTGGACATTGCTAAGGGCGCCATAGAGTGTGTAACACATCAGGCATTGGTTCACATAGGTTACATGTTGTTTACATCGGTAGTTCCCTCGGACACAGCTCACTATGATGTCACATGGTGCACTGCAGCATAGTGGGTAGAACAGTGACCTCTTTGCAGAACCTCTGTTCAGATCCCCTTGCTGCGTCAAAGTTTGGGGATTTTGGTCACTCTGTCTTGCCTTAGTTCACACTGCTGTATAAGTGAGTACCTGAGAGTAGACAGTAGTGAGCAGTTGAAGAATAGTAGATGCAGTAGGGCTGAATCCTTTGTAGGGAAATTGAGATGGTGTTTGAATAAACAAGTCTGAGGCAAAGTGTAATCTGGGTGTTATTACTTCCTGTGACTAAATAACTTAGCTTTTCTGTACTAGCACTTTACTTCATGCACTATTCTGGTTGCCTTTTGTAATTACAAAATTATGCATGCATGGAGATAGTAAGTTGATATTGATGGTGATACAGCTTGCATCCAGTTATAAATGTTAGTTCTATGAACATGAAAATGGTGCCCAAATTGCCTGTGGTGTGTACTCTGATACATCAGAGTTTGGCAAGAAAACATGTTCTCTTCCCAGTTTAAAGGAGGATTCCGAGGCACTCGTTGTGAACTCTGACATAACAAGTGCGACCTACCCCCAGGGTAGGACTGTATGTAATTGGTAATTACAGTGCATTGAACGCTGCTGACAAGTCATGAACTTGTGTTCAAGGTAAATACATCCCAGTGGAATGCAGCATAAGAATGTTAAGATACTTGGTCTCACTGATGGCCAATTTCCATGTCTCAAGCAACATGTACATGATGTACTGCATGGTGATTTTTTTAGGTGGTTTCTACTGTCAAGTATCCAGGGTAATCACTAGATGGCAGCACATGTCTTGGTACAAAATGGTGTATTTTTTAGAGATATAATGTCACCTTTGGGTGGTATTTACCATGATTTAAGAGGTCAATTTGTTGAGTCAGGAAGCTAGATGATGTCATGAGAAAAATGGCAAGGCAAGCATATCTGTTAGAACATCTGCTATGTGAGTGACTCATTCTGAGGGTGTCACTTGTGATGGTCATGTCACTGGTCACATGAATGCATGGTCACATCATTTACAAGGATGGATGGTCATTTTATTGTTGTTGTGACTGGGTGGTCAAAACACTGTTTATGTCATATGTTGTGTCATTTATGACATGACTAGGTGGTCATGTCACTTGTGCTGACTGGATTATAATGCTTCTGATAACATGACTACAAACTATAGGTAGTCAAACAACTAGTCATGTCATGTCATGTCACTTCTAGTTGGCACTGTGCCAGGTCTGGAGCTGATCCTGTCAGACTGACCAGGACATTCCTGCCAAGTTCACATGACCAGAACTGTTCTTAACTGTTCTATTAACACATCCGTATCTTCTAGTTCAGCCAGGAGACTAGACTGTGAGACCTGTCACTGATGTTTTCTTCATAATTCCACGTGTGACAGCATTGTGTGAACGTAGGAGTTGCATGTGTACATATGCTGTAGCACGGCCAGTGAGGGTGGCATCCATCATACACTCATGGCTGTCTTTCAAGGGAGTCGTGTGTCAGACAGAATGGTTATAGTTTCCTGCAGCCAGGTCGTATCTTCTCTGCACCTGGGGCTTGCATGGGTAATGGAGTGATTTGTTCCCCCCCCCACCCCCATATGGGTAAGGGATAAATAATTCTGACAGGTGTAAATGTGGCATTAATAGTAGCACTGAGACCGTTTGATTACTTCCTATAGCGAGGCCTGTTTGCTTGCTGGGAGCACAGACTGTCGACTGCGGTTCTCAACTGTTGCCTGTTGGATGCCATTTTCTAAATTTATCTTCCGGTGTATCCCATTTGCTTTCTTTCTCTTTCATCTCTCTGCCATGTGTTCCTTGGCCTTCCTCTTTGTGTCTTCCATCTCTCTGCCATGTGTTCCTTGGCCTTCCTCTTTGTCTCTTCCATCTCTGCCATGTGTTCCTTGGCCTTCCTCTTTGTCTCTTCCATCTCTGTGCCACGTGTTCCTTGGCCTTCCTCTTTGTCTCTTCCATCTCTGTGCCATGTGTTCCTTGGCCTTCCTCTTTGTCTCTTCCATCTCTGTGCCATGTGTTCCTTGGCCTTCCTCTTTGTCTCTTCCATCTCTCTGCCATGTGTTCCTTGGCCTTCCTCTTTGCCTCTTCCATCTCTCTGCCATGTGTTCCTTGGCCTTCCTCTTTGTCTCTTCCATCTCTCTGCCATGTGTTCCTTGGCCTTCCTCTTTGTCTCTTCCATTCCATCTCTCTGCCATGTGTTCCTTGGCCTTCCTCTTTGTCTCTTTCATCTCTCTGCCATGTGTTCCTTGGCCTTCCTCTTTGTCTCTTCCATCTCTCTGCCATGTGTTCCTTGGCCTTCCTCTTTGTCTCTTCCATCTCTGTGCCATGTGTTCCTTGGCCTTCCTCTTTGTCTCTTCCATCTCTCTGCCATGTGTTCCTTGGCCTTCCTCTTTGTCTCTTCCATCTATGTGCCATGTGTTCCTTGGCCTTCCTCTTTGTCTCTTTCGTCTCTCTGCCATGTGTTCCTTGGCCTTCCTCTTTGTCTCTTCCATCTCTCTGCCATGTGTTCCTTGGCCTTCCTCTTTGTCTCTTCCATCTCTCTGCCATGTGTTCCTTGGCCTTCCTCTTTGTCTCTTCCATCTCTGTGCCATGTGTTCCTTGGCCTTCCTCTTTGTCTCTTTCATCTCTCTGCCATGTGTTCCTTGGCCTTCCTCTTTGTCTCTTCCATCTCTGTGCCATGTGTTCCTTGGCCTTCCTCTTTGTCTCTTCCATCTCTGTGCCATGTGTTCCTTGGCCTTCCTCTTTGTCTCTTCCATCTCTCTGCCATGTGTTCCTTGGCCTTCCTCTTTGCCTCTTCCATCTCTCTGCCATGTGTTCCTTGGCCTTCCTCTTTGTCTCTTCCATCTCTCTGCCATGTGTTCCTTGGCCTTCCTCTTTGTCTCTTCCATCTCTCTGCCATGTGTTCCTTGGCCTTCCTCTTTGTCTCTTTCATCTCTCTGCCATGTGTTCCTTGGCCTTCCTCTTTGTCTCTTCCATCTCTCTGCCATGTGTTCCTTGGCCTTCCTCTTTGTCTCTTCCATCTCTGTGCCATGTGTTCCTTGGCCTTCCTCTTTGTCTCTTCCATCTCTCTGCCATGTGTTCCTTGGCCTTCCTCTTTGTCTCTTCCATCTATGTGCCATGTGTTCCTTGGCCTTCCTCTTTGTCTCTTTCATCTCTCTGCCATGTGTTCCTTGGCCTTCCTCTTTGTCTCTTCCATCTCTCTGCCATGTGTTCCTTGGCCTTCCTCTTTGTCTCTTCCATCTCTCTGCCATGTGTTCCTTGGCCTTCCTCTTTGTCTCTTCCATCTCTGTGCCATGTGTTCCTTGGCCTTCCTCTTTGTCTCTTTCATCTCTCTGCCATGTGTTCCTTGGCCTTCCTCTTTGTCTCTTCCATCTCTGTGCCATGTGTTCCTTGGCCTTCCTCTTTGTCTCTTCCATCTCTGTGCCATGTGTTCCTTGGCCTTCCTCTTTGTCTCTTCCATCTCTCTGCCATGTGTTCCTTGGCCTTCCTCTTTGTGTCTTCCATCTCTGTGCCATGTGTTCCTTGGCCTTCCTCTTTGTCTCTTCCATCTATGTGCCATGTGTTCCTTGGCCTTCCTCTTTGTCTCTTTCATCTCTCTGCCATGTGTTCCTTGGCCTTCCTCTTTGTCTCTTCCATCTCTCTGCCATGTGTTCCTTGGCCTTCCTCTTTGTCTCTTCCATCTCTGTGCCATGTGTTCCTTGGCCTTCCTCTTTGTCTCTTCCATCTCTGTGCCATGTGTTCCTTGGCCTTCCTCTTTGTCTCTTCCATCTCTCTGCCATGTGTTCCTTGGCCTTCCTCTTTGTGTCTTCCATCTCTCTGCCATGTGTTCCTTGGCCTTCCTCTTTGTGTCTTCCATCTCTCTGCCATGTGTTCCTTGGCCTTCCTCTTTGTCTCTTCCATCTCTCTGCCATGTGTTCCTTGGCCTTCCTCTTTGTCTCTTCCATCTCTGTGCCATGTGTTCCTTGGCCTTCCTCTTTGTCTCTTCCATCTCTCTGCCATGTGCTCCTTGGCCTTCCTCTTTGTCTCTTCCATCTCTGTGCCATGTGCTCCTTGGCCTTCCTCTTTGTCTCTTCCATCTCTCTGCCATGTGCTCCTTGGCCTTCCTCTTTGTCTCTTCCATCTCTGTGCCATGTGTTCCTTGGCCTTCCTCTTTGTCTCTTCCATCTCTGTGCCATGTGTTCCTTGGCCTTCCTCTTTGTCTCTTCCATCTCTGTGCCATGCGCTCCTTGGCCTTCCTCTTTGTCTCTTCCATCTCTGTGCCATGTGCTCCTTGGCCTTCCTCTTTGTCTCTTCCATCTCTGTGCCATGTGTTCCTTGGCCTTCCTCTTTGTCTCTTCCATCTCTGTGCCATGTGTTCCTTGGCCTTCCCCTTTGTCTCTTCCATCTCTGTGCCATGTGTTCCTTGGCCTTCCTCTTTGTCTCTTCCATCTCTGTGCCATGTGTTCCTTGGCCTTCCCCTTTGTCTCTTCCATCTCTGTGCCATGTGTTCCTTGGCCTTCCTCTTTGTCTCTTCCATCTCTGTGCCATGTGTTCCTTGGCCTTCCCCTTTGTCTCTTCCATCTCTGTGCCATGTGTTCCTTGGCCTTCCCCTTTGTCTCTTCCATCTCTGTGCCATGTGTTCCTTGGCCTTCCTCTTTGTCTCTTCCATCTCTGTGCCATGTGTTCCTTGGCCTTCCTCTTTGTCTCTTCCATCTCTGTGCCATGTGTTCCTTGGCCTTCCTCTTTGTCTCTTCCATCTCTGTGCCATGTGCTCCTTGGCCTTCCTCTTTGTCTCTTCCATCTCTGTGCCATGTGTTCCTTGGCCTTCCTCTTTGTCTCTTCCATCTCTGTGCCATGTGTTCCTTGGCCTTCCTCTTTGTCTCTTCCATCTCTCTGCCATGTGTTCCTTGGCCTTCCTCTTTGTCTCTTCCATCTCTCTGCCATGTGTTCCTTGGCCTTCCTCTTTGTGTCTGTCCTGGGTGTTCCCTGGCACTACTTGTTGGGAGGTGTGTGTGGTAGGTTTCATCAATCTATGTCCTATCAACCTTGACTTTCCCTTCATTATTTACTTGTCTTTTGGTATATTTTGATCCTTTCCCTTAGGGTAATGTTGGACACCTTGTCTGACCATATCAAGGATCTTGTGCAATGATTTGTTGCTGAAAGTCTGTAGTCTTTTAAGTGTTTTATCACTTTTATGTGTAAATTCTCCAATCACCATGAGACTATTTGATAAATAGGAAAATTCACTAAAATATGGATGATGTTATTTGACCATAGTTCCAATGTCAGGATAAGTCTCACTGTTTGGGGCGGCAGATCTGTAGCTGAGTGGTCAAAGTGGTTGTAGAAATGTGTAGTACTTTTTGTATTTAATGGTCTGATTGTGAATGTATACAAATGATTTGTGAAAACATTGATTATGAGATTACTACTACATACCAGCCAAACACTATGGACATATATGATATGTTCAAATGACGTGTTGCCAGTTATGGAATATAGATTTACAGATACAAACTCCTAAATTTGAAAAATTTGAGAAACAGAAAATACCTGTATGTATACCACAGAGATTAATGAATATTTGCTAATTTCAGATCAGCATTTAAATTACTTCATGGTTAGGTGATAGCTGATATCATTAAAATATCATTAAAATGGGATAAATGTTATTTATCCCCAATTAAACTACACATAATAGCACATTTATCCCCAATTAGACTACATGTACACCAACTCATTTATCCCCAATTAATGTAAAATATTAATGTGCAGTAGTAAGCATTAAAGTTACATTCAATAATAACTGTAGCATAAATGCATTAATTAGTCACTAATGTTATCTTTTATTATTATGTGTTTCTTAATGATAGAGGCTACATCAGTGATGTTTAAATTAATCTTACTATATATTATTATGAAAATTATATGTTGGGAAGTGACGCAGAAGAAAAGTATCCTGTGTATTTATTATTGGTTCTGGACAGTAAATGTGTATTGTATTATGCTGTATTGAAGTGTACACTAGTAAAGTCAACAGAAACAGAATGTAGATTACTATCGCATCCTGTTCCGGTAGAAATTACAAATAGCTGGACCTGAGTATAGAACTCTATCGTGCTATTAGCCCCATAAATGCCATCACGAAGGTAATTATGTTATTCTTGTGCAGTCGTGTTACCACCTTGCTGTAATCTTATCCAGCTATACACCTGAAGCCTTTTCACCTGACTCACTCCCCTGTAAGGTAACTCCTTCAGTTCACACTTATTGCTTAAATCACCGTTCCAAACGATGACCAGAGTTCTAGCAGATCTGTCACTGACATGTCAGAGGCATAATGACCAATAATTGACTGCCCGGTCAATTTCACAGACGTCTTAGTTTATTGTTTTGCCCCAGGCAGAATGTGTCTATTTATTGTTCGGCTCTGGGGCAGATTGTCTCAGTGGGTGTCTCGTCTGTTGTCAAGATCCGGTGACCGTGAACTTATGACAGCTTGGTGAAGGCTGCATGTAGACTGAAGTCTGTCGGGCGTGAAAGGTGGATTTCAGTTGCCAGTGTCAATGACCTCTTTTTGATACTCAGACAATGTTGTGGTATGCGTGATTGATTTTTAAAATCACGGTCAAAAGAATTATTTAATTTAGATTCATGTTACTAAATAGCTGATTCAGTCTGTCAATCAATATGCCTATCTGTCCGTCTGCCTATCTGCCTGTCCATTTATCCATCCAACCATCCATCTGCCAGTCTAGCTGTCCATCTGTATGTCTGCCATGTCACATGACTTATATTGAGTACCATTAAGATGGCACTACTCGTTAGCAAATTTGCATATTCATTATACTTACAAATTTGTTTATATATATATATATATATATATATATATATATATATATATATATATATATATATATATATATATATATATATATATAAATGCATGTGCATATAGAATAGTCTTTCTCACCTGGTTGAGAACAATTAATAAACATCTGCTGATTCTGCAGTTCTAAGTATTTATGTGTATATGTTTCTGTTTCAGAACATAGATAAATAAGGTACACAACACATGTACTACACACGTATGTGAAATATTACTGTGAATACATTCTGTACACCCGCTGACATCACAGACTTGACACACCTAATTACCCACACTACATGTCACATGACTTGAGATACATCTGGGCCGTGTGCTAGGTATATTATTAACGTGATCTGTGCGTAACATCTGGCATGTTGATATCACTGCCCGGCAAGTGGTGATTCAATCAGACAATCCGCCAGTGATTACTAACATATCATGTGTGTCTTGTGAAGTTTCTGCCCTGCTGGCTGTCTAGTGGCAGACAGACCAGGTCGACCACAGATCCATCTTATCTCTCTCATTCACTGCGACACAGTCGTCACTTTGGTGCATTAAGTCTGTGTCTTTGTGTCGCGTATGATGCATTGCACCGCGGGTATAATGCAGTCTTTCTCGCCAAGTTGCAATGCACTGGTGCATCCTTTCAGATACACATCACGGTGCGCACCGATGCCCATAGCACTGACTTCATTGTGTGCCCATAGACTGGCACCATCAGTGATGTATGGTGGTGTAGGACAGGGGGTGTATGAGTGAGACAGGGGTGTATGAGTGAGACAGGGGGTGTATGAGTGAGACAGGGGGTGTATGAGTGAGACAAGGGGTGTATGAGTGAGACAGGGGGTGTATGAGTGAGACAGGGGGTGTATGAGTGAGACAGGGGGTGTATGAGTGAGACGGGGGTGTATGAGTGAGACAAGGGGTGTATGAGTGAGACAGGGGGTGTATGAGTGAGACAGGGGGTGTATGAGTGAGACAGGGGGTGTATGAGTGAGACAGGGGGTGTATCAGTGAGACAGGGGGTGTATGAGTGAGACAGGGGGTGTATGAGTGAGACAGGGGGTCTATGAGGGAGACGGGGTGAATGAGTGAGATGGTGTGTATGAGTGAGACAGGGGGTGTATGAGTGAGACGCGGTGTATAAGTGAGACAGGGGGTGTATAAGTGAGACAGGGTGTATGAGTGAGACAGGGGGTGTGTGAGTGAGACTGGGGTGTATGAGTGAGACAGGGGGTGTATGAGTGAGACTGGGGTGTATGAGTGAGACAGGGGGTGTATGAGTGAGACAGGAGATGTATGAGTGAGACAGGGGGTGTATGAGTGAGACAGGGGGTGTATGAGTGAGAATGGGGTGTATGAGTGAGATGGTGTGTATGAGTGAGACAGGAGGTGTATGAGTGAGACAGGGGTGTATGAGTGAGACAGGGGGTGTATGAGTGAGACAGGGGTGTATGAGGGAGACGGGGTGTATGAGTGAGACAGAGGGTGTATGAGTGAGACAGGGGGTGTATGAGTGAGACAGGGGGTGTATGAGGGAGACGGGGTGTATGAGTGAGACAGAGGGTGTATGAGTGAGACAGGGGGTGTATGAGTGAGACAGGGGGTGTATGAGGGAGAAGGGGTGTATGAGTGAGATGGTGTGTATGAGTGAGACAGGGGGTGTATGAGTGAGACGCGGTGTATGAGTGAGACAGGGGGTGTATAAGTGAGACAGGGTGTATGAGTGAGACAGGAGGTGTATGAGTGAGACAGGGGGTATATGAGTGAGACAGGGGGTGTATGAGTGAGACAGGGGGTGTATGAGTGAGACAGGGGGTGTATGAGTGAGACAGAGGGTGTATGAGTGAGACAGGGGGTGTATGAGTGAGACAGGGGGTGTATGAGTGAGACGCGGTGTATAAGTGAGACAGGGGGTGTATAAGTGAGACAGGGTGTATGAGTGAGACAGGGGGTGTGTGAGTGAGACTGGGGTGTATGAGTGAGACAGGGGGTGTATGAGTGAGACTGGGGTGTATGAGTGAGACAGGAGATGTATGAGTGAGACAGGGGGTGTATGAGTGAGACAGGGGGTGTATGAGTGAGACTGGGGTGTATGAGTGAGATGGTGTGTATGAGTGAGACAGGAGGTGTATGAGTGAGACGGGGGTGTATGAGTGAGACAGGGTGTATGAGTGAGACAGGGGGTGTATGAGTGAGACAGGGGGTGTATGAGGGAGACGGGGTGTATGAGTGAGATGGTGTGTATGAGTGAGACAGGGGGTGTATGAGTGAGACGCGGTGTATGAGTGAGACAGGGGGTGTATAAGTGAGACAGGGTGTATGAGTGAGACAGGAGGTGTATGAGTGAGACAGGGGGTGTATGAGTGGAACAGGGGGTGTATGAGTGAGACAGGGGGTGTATAAGTGAGACAGGGGGTGTATGAGTGAGACAGGGGGTGTATCAGTGAGACAGGAGGTGTATCAGTGAGACTGGGATGTATGAGTGAGACAGGGGGTGTATGAGTGAGACTGGGGTGTATGAGAGACAGGGGGTGTATGAGTGAGACAGGAGATGTATGAGTGAGACAGGGGGTGTATGAGTGAGACAGGGGGTGTATGAGTGAGACAGGGGATGTATGAGTGAGACAGGGGGTGTATAAGTGAGACAGGGGGTGTATGAGTGAGACAGGATGTGTATGAGTGAGACAGGGGGTGTATGAGTGAGACAGGGGGTGTATGAGTGAGACAGGGGGTGTATGAGTGAGACGGGGTGTATGAGTGAGACAGGGGGTGTATGAGTGAGACAGGGGGTGTATGAGTAAGACAGGGGGTGTATGAGTGAGACGGGGTGTATGAAAGAGACAGGTGGTGTATGAGTGAGACAGGGGGTGTATGAATGAGACAGGCGGTGTATGAGTGAGACAGGGGGTGTGTGAGTGAGACAGGGGGTGTATGAGTGAGACAGGGGGTGTATGAGTGAGACAGGGGGTGTATCAGTGAGACAGGAGGTGTATCAGTGAGACTGGGGTGTATGAGTGAGACAGGGGGTGTATGAGTGAGACTGGGGTGTATGAGTGAGACAGGGGGTGTATGAGTGAGACAGGGGGTGTATGAGTGAGACGGGGTGTATGAGTGAGACAGGGGGTGTATGAGTGAGACAGGGGGTGTATGAGTGAGACAGGGGGTGTATGAGTGAGACAGGGGTGTATGAATGAGACAGGCGGTGTATGAGTGAGACAGGGGGTGTATGAGTGAGACACGGGGTGTATCAGTGAGACAGGAGGTGTATCAGTGAGACTGGGGTGTATGTGTGAGACAGGGGGTGTATGAGTGAGACTGGGGTGTATGAGTGAGACAGGGGGTGTATGAGTGAGACAGGGGGTGTATGAGTGAGACAGGGGGTGTATGAGTGAGACGGGGTGTATGAGTGAGACAGGGGGTGTATGAGTGAGACAGGGGGTGTATGAGTGAGACATGGGGTGTATGAGTGAGACAGGGGGTGTATGAGTGAGACAGGCAGTGTATCAGTGAGACAGGGTGTTTGAGTGAGACAGGGGATGTATGAGGGAGACGGGGTGTATGAGTGAGACAGGGGGTGTATGAGTGAGACAGGGGGTGTATGAGTGAGACAGCGGGTGTATGAGTGAGACAGGGGGTGTATGAGTGAGACAGCGGGTGTATTAATGAGACAGGCGGTGTATCAGTGAGACAGGGGGTGTATGAGTGAGAAACAGTAAGTCAATTAGCAAATTTAATTAGGTGAAATACATCATGTGTCGTCCAACAATGGGTTTCTCGTCTTGTGTGTTTGCACTTATTTGAATGGTCTGTGGGTAGTTACTGTCACAGCATTAGTTATGACCTTGTGTCTGGTGTCCCCAGGGCCTTTCTGCCCATGGAGGGAACTGTGATGTGTTTGTCACCTTTTGTTTACAAGACACCTTCTACAGACAGGAAACATGTTATGAGACTAGATAAATCAGACACACACACACCATTGTCAAGAGACTGACTTCTTCCTGATAATAACTTCCTAGTTTTTTAGTGTCGTACAAAACACAGTAAGATTTCACATAAGTTTTTCTGTAACATACAAGAGAGTTTGTATCTAGAAGAACAGTCATACAATGCATGATTCATCCTTGTTGTGTACACATATATAATTGCATTTACAACTTTGGCAGTGCAATTGTCCTGGGGCTCGTTTCATGTATAATGATCAATAAAGCATATCTTAGCATATCTCTTATCGGTGGACGCCCCCGGCCCTGTGAGACCACAAGTAATATACGGTGACTGACCACTTCATGCTACACAGTCATGTCTGTCTCCATGAGTCAAAAGCACCCCGGACACGCGTGGCCGAGTTTCTTGACCTGCTGTCGACACGGTTCAGTGAACACGGTCCTTGTGTGATCGCAGGAGCAGAAGTAGCTGTACACATACACACTCACACTCACACACGTGTTGCTCCATGTGACTCGCGGTGTGTTTGCTTCGGTCTACGAGTGTGGGAACCTTTGCCTCGACCCATTGTGGTGCAGGTGGACAGTGGTCACAACAGCCCCCCGGTGCGAGGACTTGCCCGTGGTAGTCTATTAGTCGAGTTTGTGAACCTGTTATAATGCCAACCCCCTGGAGAGTTGTTGTCATATAGGCCTGACATGTGGAGGATTACAGATACTTGCCACAGAGTTCTTATGTGATTCTGCCTCATATGGCAGTAGGACGGCTCACAGGTTAGACTCACACTCAGACAACTGGTCACCAGGTATGTGTAGCCGCTGAAGATGCATCTTGAAAGGTTGATAAATGATCACCCTCGTGTACGTATCTGTCCAACTGTTCCTGGGGTATTTGTCCAGGTTAATAGACGACTAAGTTTCATTTTCTGTCACCGAAATGGTCCAGTGTATGTCAAGGACTAATTGACCATTAGCAGGAACACTGGGCTGTGTGTTGAACACTGGGCTGTATGTTGAACACTGGGCTGTGTTGAACCCTGGGCTGTGTGTTGAACACTGGGCTGTGTATTGAACACTGGGCTGTGTGTTGAACACTGGGCTGTGTGTTGAACACTGGGCTGTGTGCTGAACACTGGGCTGTGTGCTGAACACTGGGCTGTGTGTTGAACACTGGGCTGTGTGTTGAACACTGGGCTGTGTGCTGAACACTGGGATGTGTGCTGAACACTGGGCTGTGTGTTGAACACTGGGCTGTGTGTTGAACACTGGGCTGTGTGTTGAACACTGGGCTGTGTGTTGAACACTGGGCTGTGTGTTGAACTCTGGGCTGTGTGCTGAACACTGGGCTGTGTGTTGAACACTGGGCTGTGTGTTGAACACTGGGCTGTGTGCTGAACACTGGGCTGTGTGTTGAACACTGGGCTGTGTGTTGAATAGGCTGTCTATGCTACATGCTACATGTGTCTGTGTGTGCGTTTGTACAGTCACTTTGTGAACAGATTGTTGTGACTGTTCTGCCTAGATTGCGTAGACCGGCTAGACTGCCTAGACTGTTCTATGTGAAACCTAGCATGCCTAATACACTCTCCCCTGAATTCTGTCAGATGGAGGTACACAGTTTCACCTCTGTCTCATGTTATGGTGTACATTTTTATTGTCTACACAGTCTCATACAATACTGTGTGTACAAGAGTTGTTTCCTATAGACTCATGTACAGTCTCATATACAGTCTAATGTATCTACTATCTATCTATCCGACTAAAGTGTGCATTCTTATACATAACACATGTTTATAGTGTGTCATGTATAGTGTCATGTACATATTGTCTCGTGTATGTGTGTTTACACTCAGATTGATGGTCCTCAGTTGATTGTGCACTTACCTCACAGGTACACTTTGAATGTATGTGAACAGGAAACTACATACACAGGTTGTTTACAGTTTGACAGTGGCCAGAAATTACCTGTTGTTTATGGTTCATATGTTAAGCATTGTCCACCTGAATTGGTTGTATGGCTGTAAATAGGCAGTGTGCTCACTGCCACAGACACTGGCTGTCTAGACGATATGGAAAGACACAATTTATAAAGTGTCAGGTTTGGTTGGGTGGATGAAAACTATTGTCAGATACATAAAGTGTCAGGTTTGGTTGGGTGGATGAAACTATTGTCAGATACATAAAGTGTCAGGTTTGGTTGGGTGGATGAAACTATTGTCAGATACATAAAGTGTCAGGTTTGGTTGGGTGGATGAAACTATTGTCAGATACATAAAGTGTCAGGTTTGGTTGGGTGGATGAAACTATTGACAGATACATAAAGTGTCAGGTTTGGTTGGGTGGATGAAACTATTGACAGATACATAAAGTGTCAGGTTTGGTTGGGTGGATGAAACTATTGTCAGATACATAAAGTGTCAGGTTTGGTTGGGTGGATGAAACTATTGACAGATACATAAAGTGTCAGGGTTGGTTGGGTGGATGAAACTATTGACAGATACATAAAGTGTCAGGTTTGGTTGGGTGGATGAAACTATTGTCAGATACATAAAGTGTCAGGTTTGGTTGGGTGGATGAAACTATTGACAGATACATAAAGTGTCAGGTTTGGTTGGGTGGATGAAACTATTGACAGATACATAAAGTGTCAGGTTTGGTTGGGTGGATGAAACTATTGACAGATACATAAAGTGTCAGGTTTGGTTGGGTGGATGAAACTATTGTCAGATACATAAAGTGTCAGGTTTGGTTGGGTGGATGAAACTATTGACAGATACATAAAGTGTCAGGATTAGTTGATGTGATGAAGGTACCATAGTGTCCGATACACAATGTTTTGGTTGAATGGGTGAAGATAGTGGCAGTTATATGTACAAAGAATCAAGCATGATTTAGTATAAGAAGATTATGCAAGCTGCATATAGGTCAGGCTTGAATTAATGGATGACAATTGGGTGGGATACAGAATATGTCAGGCTTGATTTAATGGATGAAGATCATGTTAAATACAGAATATGTTGGTTGTGTCACACACAATGGGCTAGGTTTGGTTGTGTCACACACAATGTGCTGGGTTTGGTTGTGTCACACATAATGTGCTAGGTTTGGTTGTGTCACACACAATGTGCTAGGTTTGGTTGTGTCACACACAATGTGCTAGGTTTGGTTGTGTCACACACAGTGTGTTAGGTTTGGTTGTGTCACACACAATGTGCTAGGTTTGGTTGTGTCACACACAATGTGCTAGGTTTGGTTGTGTCACACACAATGTGCTAGGTTTGGTTGTGTCACACACAGTGTGTTAGGTTTGGTTGTGTCACACACAATGTGCTAGGTTTGGTTGTGTCACACACAGTGTGTTAGGTTTGGTTGTGTCACACACAATGTGCTAGATTTGGTTGTGTCACACACAGTGTGTTAGGTTTGGTTGTGTCACACACAATGTGCTAGGTTTGGTTGTGTCACACACAATGTGCTAGGTTTGGTTGTGTCACACACAATGTGCTAGGTTTGGTTGAGTTGATAGGAGGAGTTGAAGATAACACTAGACTGTTTTTCAGATGGTTTAGAGATATGAAACAATCAGTTACACAAATAACAGGGAGGGTATTCAAAGTTCCAAAGCATCCATCTGTGAAGATGTATATTGTTGGCTAACTGTAGGGAGAGCTTCATGCTTTGTCCCTCATACAGTATTACCTAACAAAGAACGTACTTCGTCAATGCCAGCACGATGAACAACCAACAAGAGTATTTGTCATCAAAGCTGTTTTATCTCGGAAACATAAACATAGATTTTATGTGAACAAATGGACTCAATATGTTATATATGACACAGAACATATTTACAGTCATGTCATACCTATATGCTGAGTACTGGTGTTGTTTGCAGGACAAGATGACAGACAACTTGTCGCCATGGTGTCTCGTGGACTCTGGCGGCCAGCAGACCAACATGCCTCCAGCCTCACTGGTGGTTGGGTCGCAGGAGGACTGTGACATCAGGGTCGAGGTATGTGTCTGTGGAACGAGACACCAGATGGGTCTGTCTGTCTCGTGAATTCACTCATGTCATTCACAATAGTAGATCATTGCCTGTAATCATATGTGATTCGTATAATTTGATATCACAATTAATCTTCATGAGATCTTCTCACATACTTCTCCTACTGTTTCTCACACCCTGTGTGGTCTTGCTAACCTCTCGTGTATTTCTAAGGTATTGGTGATCCATTCGTTATAATTATTATTATTATCTAAACCCAGTTTTGTTTAAATATTTTCAGTTAATAAGTGACGACATTCTGTGTGATAAGCTTAGATGCTGTGACTTTAAACCTTCACAGTTTGCTTTATGTTAAATATTATCTCGTGTTCAACACAAGTAAAAGAAACATTTAACAGTTGGATCTATGAAGATGTCTATAAACATCACTACAACCGCCCACTCACAAGACCTTTGGCGCATTTAAAAAAGAAGAACCATTAATGTTTAATGTAGCGCACAGCATTTAACAACCCTGTTTTTAACTTTGAGTTCTTAATTAAAGTCGTCACACACAGAGCATTTTGTTGCCACGTTTACCCTCCGTTGACTTTGTGCCACACCCAGGAAAGGGGTATTATGTGGTGGAGGGGTGTTGTGTTTCTTGTAGTGTTCAAGGGGGTGGAGGTGATAAGGATCAAAGCACTTGGTGACATGACAACTTATTAGAGGTAATGAGGACCCAGCCCTATAGGGACAGGGCTACTGGCTGCCCTGAAGTGGAGGTGAACACTGAACACAACTGTTTGTAGTTGGGGACTGTCAAGATAACAGCCCAGTGTCTGCTGACATGGCTCAGTGAAGTGTCCCAGTCTCCAGGAGTGTGTCAAAGTAACACTCCCAGTGTCTGCTGACATGGCTCAGTGAAGTGTCCCAGTCTCCAGGAGTGTGTCAAAGTAACACTCCCAGTGTCTGCTGACATGGCTCAGTGAAGTGTCCCAGTCTCCAGGAGAGTGTCAAAGTAACACTCCCAGTGTCTGCTGACATGGCTCAGTGAAGTGTCCCAAAGTCTCCAGGAGTGTGTCAAAGTAACACTCCCAGTGTCTGCTGACATGGCTCAGTGAAGTGTCCCAGTCTCCAGGAGTGTGTCAAAGTAACACTCCCAGTGTCTGCTGACATGGCTCAGTGAAGTGTCCCAGTCTCCAGGAGTGTGTCAAAGTAACACTCCCAGTGTCTGCTGACATGGCTCAGTGAAGTGTCCCAGTCTCCAGGAGTGTCAAAGTAACACTCCCAGTGTCTGCTGACATGGCTCAGTGAAGTGTCCCAGTCTCCAGGAGTGTATCAAAGTAACACTCCCAGTGTCTGCTGACATGGCTCAGTGAAGTGTCCCAGTCTCCAGGAGTGTCAAAGTAACACTCCCAGTGTCTGCTGACATGGCTCAGTGAAGTGTCCCAGTCTCCAGGAGAGTATCAAAGTAACACTCCCAGTGTCTGCTGACATGGCTCAGTGAAGTGTCCCAGTCTCCAGGAGTGTCAAAGTAACACTCCCAGTGTCTGCTGACATGGCTCAGTGAAGTGTCCCAGTCTCCAGGAGTGTATCAAAGTAACACTCCCAGTGTCTGCTGACATGGCTCAGTGAAGTGTCCCAGTCTCCAGGAGTGTCAAAGTAACACTCCCAGTGTCTGCTGACATGGCTCAGTGAAGTGTCCCAGTCTCCAGGAGTGTGTCAAAGTAACACTCCCAGTGTCTGCTGACATGGCTCAGTGAAGTGTCCCAGTCTCCAGGAGTGTATCAAAGTAACACTCCCAGTGTCTGCTGACATGGCTCAGTGAAGTGTCCCAGTCTCCAGGAGTGTCAAAGTAACACTCCCAGTGTCTGCTGACATGGCTCAGTGAAGTGTCCCAGTCTCCAGGAGTGTATCAAAGTAACACTCCCAGTGTCTGCTGACATGGCTCAGTGAAGTGTCCCAAAGTATCCAGGAGTGTATCAAAGTAACACTCCCAGTGTCTGCTGACATGGCTCAGTGAAGTGTCCCAAAGTATCCAGGAGTGTATCAAAGTAACACTTCCAGTGTCTGCTGACATGGCTCAGTGAAGTGTCCCAAAGTCTCAAGGAGAGTGTCAAAGTGATACTGTTTCAGTCTTTTAAGTTTGGCTTGTTTGGAGTGCTAGTCATTTTGTTACTATAAACGACCAGTTGTTTGTATTGGCATGTGGATGTGAAGATTGTTCTCTGAAGACACTTTGTGTCTCAGACTCTTAGTACAAGACTTTCCAGACTACAACTGCGACTCATCATGGAGTCCGCAGAAGAAATGTAGCTTCTGTCCTACCTAAATTACCTGACAGTTCAGGGTTTTTACAGTTTTAGGAACGTAAAAGTAAAACAACAATTGCTAACATTATGTGTAATCCATTCTAATAGACCAGTCAACCTTAATTATAGTTATGTTTGCTAAACATTAGGTAAGAATATACAGAGAAACTGTCTTCTGTCTATATGTGTATATAACAACAGTGGCTAGTGTCCAAAATTAATTACTATGTTGTTTTAAAAAGTGTGCATGCCTTCAGTTGTTAGGTAGTTATTGTATCTGTATTTGTTGAAAGCAACAACGTTAAGGGGTCATCCATAATTATCATCATTTTCACAAGCGTACAAACCGTACGCTGGGGGGGAGGGGGTATGACTTGAACGTACGCTTTTTTTTAATATTGAAAAATAATGACAAAAACAAAGTGCCCACTTATCGCTCGCTCGCTCATCCTCACACAAGGGAGAGGTAAAGACCGCCAAAACGAAAAGAAAATAGTGCTCCAATGATTTGCTTGTATACTAGTGATTCATCAGAATGACGCATTATTGCGAAACATGGCAACTGTGAAACACTGTCATCATTTTCACCATTTACATTTGTACACTTTCAAGGGAGGGGGGGGGGGTCAGAAAAAGTGTACAGTTTGTACGCTTGTGAAAATGATGATAATTATGGATGACCCCTAAGGAGTCAAATGTAAAAAGGCATGCCCATTGTTTGAAACAAAGAATAATACAGTTATGTGTAAACAGTAAGTGGTTAACATATAAACACACATGTGGTGTTTGTAAGTCTAATTGTTGTGAAGTAATTGGGTATGGATAAGTGACTCTGCATAGTCAATTGTTGTGTAATTGTAGCTCATTACATTTCCCGTTTGAAAGCCTCCAGCGCCTGTCAGGAAGTAGTGTCTGGTGACATGTTCCCCCAGGCAGACACACCACAACAATGGGCAACAATGTGCCCTTAAGACAATTAACCACAAAGAACAAACTGTGGCATTATGTGCCCTTAAAGAGACTTAATCCACTCAGAACAATGTGCAATGTCTTGCACATTGGAAGTACTTTTGTTGTGGCCGTTTGACTTGTGACAGTGTTTTGACAGGCGATGTAATCGCTACTGTAATCTCCACCAGTAAACAGGGCCTGACACATGGAAGGTGCCCAGACACAGGACTAGCCTTGTTCCTTCGGCTGATAACAACTGATTCGATACACGATAACAATGCACCAGCTTTCCTGTAGTTGGTCTTATCTCTGGGTGTTATCATGTATGTCTTAGATGCGTGTGGTTTGTGCAGTGAATGGAGATTGTACGACAGTGTATGTAGGAAGGGATGGCCTCTTGAATGTAGGTACGTAAAAGCAATTTGGAAATAGTCTGTTTAGAATAGAACAATTCTGTACTGACAAGTACAGATGTCTTTTCTTTCCTAAGTACAGATGTGTACATTGCATCATAGTCCATAGCAATGTGATTGTTGGTTTATTTATAATATTTGCTGGCATTTATATAACAATAATACCTTAGGTTTGTTCTCCGTTTCAATTACTGTAAATGTTAAATGTTACAAAATATTGCAGCAATAAAATGGCATATTATCGGTTGTTTACTACCAATATTTCAGTAGGTCTATAATTTTGTATATAAATTCCTGTTTATGTTGTGACAAACTGTGCAGGAGGGGACAATGAAGACTGGTGGGCTTTAAAAATGGTTTTATCAAATCGGGAGACAGCAGGGATCAGTCATTTTGCCATGAGCTATGGATAATGACTGGTCCCTGCTGACAGGAATGCAGTCTGTTTACCATTGACAACACAATCCATTCTTAAGCCAGTTGCCAATGAGTCTTATACCTCTGCATTAGCCGCTGGATTAGCACATTTTGTTCACCTCCCACATAGTTGGAGTCTCGCCACCATTTGTCTACAGACTTAGTTACCCACGCTACTTACTCTCCTCTGTGGCTTCATTAACCAAACACATGCGGCAGGTTGTTACTCAGTCACAGTTTCTCAAAGTGAACGAAAGTAAGTTTGCCCGTACATTGTACATGGCGTGTGAACCGATCAGTTGGGGGACTTGTCAGGTGCATCAGCGGATGTCCCCCATTGCTATGTGTTCGTAGTGTCACCGTGTGATGGATTACTGCGTGACAGGAAAGTCAGTTTGCTCTTGCGTTTCTCCACAGGTGGGCAGTGTTGACAAACGTCACGCAATGATGACCTTTGACCCGGCCACCGAGCAGTTCAGTGTGCAGGATCTCGGAAGCTCAAGTGGGGTAAGACCACTATTGTTTACTGTCCATGGACCCTACTGGGTGTTTAGTTAATGTTAGTTAATCTAGATGGAACAATCAAATGTGCAAAATGTAGGGGACACTGGGGCAAGTTGAAACTAATTGTGGGTATGGCGGCTTTGTGGGTAAAGCAGCATGGTTGAGTTGAGAGATTCTGATAGCTCCTTCTGACATTTCTAACCTCTCCCAAGTTTGTTCATTCTGTGTTGTTCCTGTTCACGTAGCTGTACCTGGTTTTACTAGGCATGGTGGATATTTGTTTCCTGGTAGACTTTGTGTAGTAATTGCAGTGTAGCTGAATGCTTACCCATTTCATAGCTAGTCCTGGTGTATCATAGTGTTGTTGTTACTATAGACACCAAATTAAAGGGGATATGAATGGATGCATACGTATGATCAGGCCACGTATACATGCACACGTTTTCACAAGAAGACATGTACACAAGCAGACACATACGGTCCATCACATTCCCGTACCCTCTAGTAATCCTACTTACTAAATACAAACAGATACATAATGTATGAAAGACAAACGTGGAGTTTAGTATTAAAACTATACACCAAGTTTCATATATCTTGTTATATTTCCATTTCGACCTTGGATATGTTGCACTTCGAAGACATTTCATTTGTGACATGTGACAACCAGCAGCTTGAACCAGCCCCCACCGTTCTTGTGACCACTGACACGCACAGTGTAAACTAACATGATTAATGGCCATGGTTTTTCACATTTGAAGATGCCACGCCGAATGCATGTGAATGTATTATGATTTTTTCCGCCTGCTAACTATGCAAATCTGATTGCATAATAAGCATGGTATCCTGTGATTAATCTCTCAGACAAGAGTCTACACACACAAAGGCGAAGTCCTTGGCAGTGGTGGCAGTCAGACCTTATTGAAAGCAATTGTTAACTGACGGCAGCAGAGTTTACATTGGTCGTGCCTGTCACGTTTTACCAAATGTTTTCAACGCTATACAATGGTATGGAAAGTCAGAAACCTGGCACTATTCCATGGCTGTTAGTGGTCACACGTACCTACATAGACTTGTCTGTTTTGCTGGCTAATCATCGACTAAGATCTGGGCCAAAGTATGTCTTCTGTGTTAGTTCTCTTTTGTTTCTCTCTGTGCAACTACCATGCATCTAAAAATAATTAAATTCTCATATTATATTCATATATCCAAAAATATACAATATAAAAAAGTTGGTGTCTGAAAACATTATGTCGTTCGTTATATACTATATTTTTGAGTTTATTATTTTTACATTAAAAATATTTGATTTTTTGATTTTTAAGGCTGCCCAGGAGTAAAGTGTACTGAGATGTTATAGTCCAAAGGGCTGTGTACTATATAAGAATTTTCCTTTCTAGTGTATCTTCATTTCATTTCAATAATATTTCCACACAAAAAGTCCTTCCTCAAAGTAGGTTTGAACATTCTATTTAGATGTAACGGAATTAAGATGCTGAAAAATTATTTTGTGGTAGTGCACCCCCCACACCCCCACACACCCCCCCCCACACACACACCCCCCCACACACGAGCACCTGTCTGTGGCCTGTAGAAGACAGGCAGGCGGAGTTGTTATGTTGTTATGAGTAGAGAAGATGAAGTAGTCAGGTAGCCCGGCAGCTGATGGGTGTTGTCAGGTGGAGTGACACAAGAGCCAACCTCTCCCCTACCTGGGCATGAAACAAGGCTGTTTCCCGGGATCGGGATCGTTCCCGGCCGTACAACTGGCTGAGAAGGAGGACGCCTGTGTCTGGGTCCACGCTGGGTTTCGCTGTGGGTTCTGGGAGAAAAGACCCATTTTCACCCCCGGTGAAGAGTTTTTCGAGTGAAAGAGTGCTGGATGAGGATAGGGAGCTCACTGATAGGGGACACATGTAAGGACAGAGGACTGACATCAGGAATATCAGGACATACAGTGATAGCTCTCTGGCTGGATTAGGACTCTGGAGATGGGAATGCAGCATTTTCGACGGGTCTGTCTTTAATGAGGTTGTGCCACAGCACAGACAGATTGTGGATTTCGGGAAGTCTGTGCCAAGTGTTTCTGGTCAGCATTGTTCATTTTTGTAAGTAGAACTAGTCATTTCAAGATCATAACTGAGCTTTTACCAAGTAAAATATGTACGTGTGTGATTTCAAAATATTGTGCATCTAGGTTTATTATTCTAACTTGGTTTAATTTCAAGATAATCAATAATTTAAAATTAAAATAATTGTTGAGAACCATGTTTTTAAAATGATTTTATATGTATTTTAATGCATTGGTTAGAATAACCCTTAGTTCAAACTGGCATTGTGTTTTGAAAGTTTGCAGTGTATGAAGAATGTAAAAGTTTGAAGTTTGATGAGTCACCGTGTCAATACGCCCTGTTTGTGGGGGTTTGGGGGACGAGCAATGTGGGGTAACTTGACACTCGGGTGTGTAACTTGAAGCCAGGTGTAGATAACGGCTCGGATATGTCATAAGTCTGTACTAGACTCAGCATTTCAGGTATTGTGTAACTTGATCGTCTTTGACACTGACACAATACGCATAAAACTGTTGAAATGTCCCCTGTTCGAATTCACTACCCAGTTACACAAACAGAGTGTTCTTAGACCTTCCACAGATAATTGTCTTCAATAACTGTATACTTTTAGAAACTTAGTTTAGAAGGATGTCTGTAACCATGACTTTTGTGGTCACATTTTCACTAAAAGAGGCTGATGTTCAATGGTTGCTCAGATGTTTTAAACCAATAACACAACTTATGTTTTTTTAAATACTGGTTTTTCATTGTGTGGATTAGTGAATTGCATCCTTTTTCAATCATTTTAATTTAATTACACATTTCATATTTTGGTTACTAGAATAAACTAAAATATCTTAGGTCAACATAATATAAATTAATTTAATAACTGAACAGTTTTCATAGCCACTTGGTATTCTATTTTATAATCTTTTATAATAACTGTATGTAAATTAATGAAAATGCATAATAATTATTTACATTGTCCCATTTATAACATGAAGTTGTCTATGTTTGTGCTTAATTTATTTATTGATATCATCTAGCTTTTCCCACCTGATGTGTGCATCACATGACAACATTTTAGTTATTTACAAAACAGCATACATTGCCTAGCAACCACTCAGAATGAGGCATGTCCACCAAAAGGCCATACAAACAAGAAAATGGTGCTGTTTTTACCCCAAACCACTTTCCATACTGTTTATGCCTGAAATTAAAACTACTACATTTCTTGGCATTGGTTGCCATGGTGACTAGTTATCATACAAACAATATGATTTGTATTGTTTGTTTACACCTTACATACATGATGTGTTTGTGTGATTTTGAAGTGGATTTACCTACTAACACAAGGTATGCTAGTTCTGCAGTTATCGTTGCCAAGGATACCAATTGTTAGAACCATAAAATATTGCGGAGTTGTGTCTATACGTATTTGACCCTTCTGTGCAGAAATTTAGCCACATAGGTGCTGTGTACGCCTTCTTGAAGGTTTGGTTGCTATGGTAGCGATTGTGACATGTGCGCGACTTGAGGTCGGGAACAGTGACTGGTATGGTCGCCTGCTGTGGTACTTTTGAGATGCTCTTCCAATAGCGAACTTCTCAACTGCACAGGAGCGCTACAAACCCAGAGGTGACGAAGAATATCAATACAAGTTTAGTAGTGCATGAAAGGCCGCTTCTAGGAATCATCATCTCTGTTTTTGTCTGGTTTTTAGACTTTTGTGAATGAATGCCGGATCTCAGAACAGGAGTGTGTGATTCTGGAGCACCAAAGCAGCATACGGTTTGGAGATGATATCCTTTTGATGGTTTAATGTCTGCCCAGAAGGGTGAGTGAAAGGAATTAAAAATTTGATTGTATTTGAGTTGTAGCTGTAGTTGATAGAAATTTCCATAAGTCGGTTAGGATTGTGAAGTAGGGTCTAAATGACTGTATGTAGGCAGGGTAAGATTAGATAAAGAATATAACGGTAAGATCAGCTGCGATGGTGAGAAATAAGAACGGCAAACTTTACAATTTTAAAGGAATTATTAACATGACAAATACATATTTTCTTATTTTTTGAAATTCATCAATTTTTCTTGTTTTGTTTGAAACATGGTGGGTGTGATTTATAAGTATTAGTACAAATAATGAACATGTTTGTCTATGATTGAAAGTACAATAGTTTGAAGTGGAACTTTCATGAGTCAGACACTTTGGACCTGTCTAGGCATTATCCACAAATTTGTCTAGAATACCTGTGTCCATAAACCATTAGCTGTAACAAGCAGAGTGCATGTAGGGTACTTGTGAAAGGACATGATGACCCATTATGGACATAGGTCATCTGTCTGTGGACTGAGGCCATCTCTTTGTCACCAAACAAGAGACCTACACCAAATACTGGAGTAGATGTCAGACATGGAGACACTTGTTTAGGGTCTTCTATGTGACGTTGTCCCATGATCCAAATTAGTTGTATTGATGAATGGCGACAAACCCAGGGTCTTAAAACTTCTGTGCCTCACTGGTGGTGATTCTATACATCTAAGTGTATATACATGCATGTATTAGTGTGTACACACAATCACACAAGCAGTCATGTACATCAATGTGTATACACAAACAATTTAAGGTGTAAAATATAATAATAATTGGTTTGGCAGTCATCACGGCATTAAATACAAGGACAGGCATAAAGATGCTAAGATTTTAATGGTTCAGTATAGAGAATAAATAAACTATGCTACACATTATCATTATTATTCTGAGTAACTGATACTGGGTAACTGATACTGGGTAAATAGACAACATGCAACAGTTTATAATTACTAACTCAAATATAACTATGGTGAAGGTTTATTGTCTACCAAGTAACATTTAGTAAGTTTGATTTCTTTTACAAAGTTTAAACAAAACATCCAGATTATGAACAGTTGTATTGTTAACGTACATGATTTAGCCATTAAGCTAACTGTACAATTTGGTCATGATGGTCCTACATTTGAGTTATAACAACTCAGCTAATTTCCCGTTAATAATCACCACTCCGACTGTTTCTAGTTAAGAATCATTATCTACATTACTGACTTAACGACTACAGCACATTCGTTGAGCTACCGTATTGAGAAGACGTCAAGAATGGAGAAACTACTGCCAAGTCATGAGATGCCGAACTGGGCGAAGAGAGACCTTGAAGCAGGCATGGCGGAGTGCCCGGTCAGTGCACTTACCTGTATACTGATGTCTTGTAACTGCATCTCTTCACAGGCACCCCTTTCCACTAATCTCTTTCTGAGAAAAGTTAAGTGTGAAAGATAACATATCTAAATAGATATGTAAACCTGGCCATAATCCTTGCTCGCATTAGTCATTCCCTATTGAGGGCCAATGTGGTCAACTTGTGTCCTCATTTACAAAGACATGACAAAGTGCATTGATGTTTTTTTATGCATGAAGAAGGATTGTTTATTGATAATATTATTGTGGGGTTGTGAAATGAAGACTTGTAGTTCTGATCTATCCACCAGGTGTCACCACTTAGGTCTCTGAATGGCTGCAACTGCAAGTCTGCAAAATGATGGGGGCTGGGGACTGTTACACTGACATTGTTAAGAGCTCTTACACCCGATTTGGCATTTTAAGATCAGTTTTGATGCTTAATCCCTTGAAAACCTGAAACTATGACATGTCAGTGGGACATTGTCACCAATGTGGCATGTAAACATGACATGTCAGTGGGACATTGTCACCAATGTGTCATGTAAACATGACATGTCAGTGGGACATTGTCACCAATGTGTCATGTAACTATGACATGTCAGTGGGACATTGTCACCAATGTGTCATGTAACTATGACATGTCAGTGGGACATTGTCACCAATGTGTCATGTAACTATGACATGTCAGTGGGACATTGTCACCAATGTGTCATGTAACTATGACATGTCAGTGGGACATTGTCACCAATGTGTCATGTAACTATGACATGTCAGTGGGACATTGTCACCAATGTGGCATGTAAACTATGACATGGCAGTGGGACATTGTCACCAATGTGTCATGTAACTATGACATGTCAGTGGGACATTGTCACCAATGTGTCATGTAAACCATGACATGTCAGTGGGACATTGTCACCAATGTGTCATGTAACTATGACATGTCAGTGGGACATTGTCACCAATGTGGCATGTAACTATGACATGTCAGTGGAACATTGTCACCAATGTGTCATGTAACTATGACATGTCAGTGGGACATTGTCACCAATGTGTCATGTAACTATGACATGTCAGTGGGACATTGTCACCAATGTGGCATGTAACTATGACATGTCAGTGGGACATTGTCACTAATGTGGCATGTGACTATGACATGTCAGTGGGACATTGTCACCAATGTGTCATGTAACTATGACATGTCAGTGGGACATTGTCACCAATGTGGCATGTAAACTATGACATGTCAGTGGGACATTGTCACCAATGTGTCATGTAAACAGTGGCCTGATATCCAATCTACGAGAACATTATTTCAAACTTATCAGAATATTTATAAATTATTGATATCCTGTTGTGCTATGTATGCTGACAATTCACATTTTTAAATAAAAGGTATTATGTGCTCAACTTAATTAAAACAGCTTCAAATCATTGGTCAGCGCAACATGGCAAAATATAGACTAAATGTCAACATATGCAGCTGTTAGGCGATAATAGTCATAACAAAATGAGATGTATTAAGCTTTCCAATGGTGTATAAACCGTGGACCTAGCTTATTCACAGCCTCAGTTATTTGACAATGAATGTTACTGGTTTAAACTCAGAAAGAATGCATTTGAAATTCTTATATAGCACAATATCCAGTCCTCAAGACTGCTCAAAGCGATTCACACTGTACTTCCCTGACAGACCTGTTCAATCAAACACAATCTCAACTTCTCTGGGAAGCATCCAGCTGCAATTTATGTACAAAGGCTGCTCGTACAAATATTCACCAATGTCTATAGCCAGGTACTCATTCTTGTAGCTGAGTGAACTGGTGCAATGTAGATTGAAAAAACTTGCATATAATATGTAAGCAGATGAGTTTACACAAAAACATGTAATTTAATTTACGTTCTGTAGTTTAACCCATGTATGACTGTGTCTCTGTGTCCATATGAAGTGACCAGTGACCAGTGACCGCTGTGTTGCAGGGCTGTATCGCGGAGCAGGGCATCCACCACACGTGCGGCATGAGTCACCTGGAGGCACTCACCCATCGTATGATCATCAGCCCTGACCAACTGACCACCCCCGTCCACTTCACTGATTCCCCAACCACCTACCTCCAACACAACGGCCACCACCACAGCCACAGCCACCACCATGCACCACCCGCGCACGCGCCACACTGCCATAACAAGCCGGCGGCGCCGTCCAAGTACCCGTCATCGGTGGCGCCGCAGTGGTGCACGCGCCAGGGCAACAGCGGCGCGAAGCCGACGAACTCGTCGTCATCGGCGACGAAACCGAATAAAAAGACGCCGGCGCCGGCTCAGAAACAGACACAGCACGTCGAGTACGTGTACCGCCCCGAGCAGCCACTAGACAACATTCGCTACATCAATGCGCCGGTGGACGGCGGTGCACAGCAGGGGATGCTCGAGATGCCGTACCAGCCGTACCACCTGGTTCACCATCCACTGCATTACCCAGCCAATCAGCGCATGCCACTGGTGGCGCCACTGATGCCGTCGCCACAGACGTTCATGTCGTGTCCACACGGGAGTTACGGAGACATCCTGTACGCGGCGGAGCAGTACCACCGCATGTGCAACCAGAAGCCGTCGCCCGACAACCCCTACCAGCAGTACCACCTGGTGAAGCACATGTACAACGTTCCCGTCGGCCACGGCCACGGTCACGGTCACAGCCACGGCAACATCGTGTACAACGACACGCCGACGTTCATCAACTCGGGCGTCATGCAGGACCTGTATGCCAGCTCCGCCCCCGCGCCACACTGCGTCGAGGGGCCCACGCAGAAGTCGACGACGTGTGACACACCCGAAGGAAAAAACCAAAACCACGAGGTGACGATGACGAAGAGCAAGTCGGTGTCGACGGAGGGACTGTACAACAACGTCGCGTTGTCGTCGTCGCGTCGAGGCAGCATGGGCAGCGGTCGGTCTTCCTCCAGTCGGAGTACGCCGGAGTCGCCCATCCTCCACCGCGTTGACAAGCGGCGCAGTCTCGGAGGTGAGACCCTGCTACTTCGTTTCTCTACTCCTTTAGATGGCACCTTTTAGAGTTCATTTCCTTACATATTTGACCTGACACATGAAGTCTGTGTGGAACGCATGTGTTCAAATGTGATTTGTAAAGTATTTTCAAAACTATCCCCTAGATGTCACCACTGCACTATACTGCAGGCTTGGGCTGATGAAGTGTCAGTCTATGGCTGGGTTTAGCTGACTTGAAGTCTGAAGGGAGCTATTTTGTTTGTTTTTGTTGCAAAATCATGTCGCAAGAGCTGCATCTACTATAACAACTATTGACTACCAAAATGAACTGGTTTTGTTTTGTTGAAATTTCAGTTGTTAATGAAATTTAAGTGTTTCAGTAGGAACCACTATACATCATCAGACCCTTGTCGTCTGTGTTCCTCAAAATTGTGAGAACATGGCATATTTTGGGGGACTTTAATAACAGCTCTGAAATTTTTGGGAACATTGAACTGTTGGTTCAAAAATCCTTTGTGACATTGCTCTATGACAGTGCTGATACTCCTATGTGACATTGTCCTGTGACTGTTTCTGGTAATAATTTGTGACATTGTTCTGTGCCAGTGTTTGGTGACACTCAATTGTGACATTGCTCTCTTAAGGAGTGTTTCTTGACAGTCCTTTGTCACAATACTCTGACAATATTAGAGACACTAACATTACTGCAGCGTGACAGTTTGGTTGATTGGTGACTCTCAATTGTGGCACTGATTTGTGACGCTAGTTGGTGACACTCCAATTTGACACAGATTTGTGACAGTGCTTAATGACACTAGCATGACAATGAGACACTTATTTCTCATCAGTTGAGTTCCACGGAGCAGTGTGTGTCATTTACTCACAGCTGATTGCCGTGGCTGTATAAACACACCGTGACACGCATGTGTTGATGGCGTGTTGTGCCCTTACACGCTTGGGGACACTCAATATTCCACGTCTGTGTGAGATGTGACAGCACTGGCTGTAGATGACCACAGATCACAGTAATACGCCTGACCCCACACCCACCCCTCCCTTCAGTGGCCAGCGCTCTTGAGAAAATCAATACCTGCTTACTGAAACACACACACACACTCACACAACACTGGCCCAGTATCACAGGCAGACATGCGCACCAGACTTCCAGGAAGGAATCCGATAACGACAGTTCTCTTACCGTTTTGCAAAATGAAATGGCAGACGTTTAAGGAATGGGACTAGCTTGTACAAGACCGTGGATTTTCCAAGGTAGGGGACATTTTTGGTGCTCATGCATGCACGTTTCCGATTGTTGTCAAGGTGATGGTTGCTGGGAATGCATGAGCTTTCTCTTCGACCTGTGTTGTTGACCTGCCATGGGCCAGTCACATGTGTTAGAAACATGTGATGTGCCTGTGTCTGTTTATAGATGTATGATGTCATCGGATGTTTTTGCCTTGACATCTCTGGGGATCATTATGTATTATAGCTATGCAGAAGCCTGACAGATGACTCATGTTATACAGGACCTCACAGTTGTCTAGTCACAGTCAGGTGTTATGCCAGCCTGCTGTGCCCTTTAGATGATCGTAATTTAGTCAGTGTCATCAGGGGCGTGAACCAGGCCAAGTTCAAGTGAGTGTTGTGTGTGCTGCACTTATCAGCTCCTTAATTTGGGTAGATTTTTTTAGTTGAACAGCTGTAGTGTGAGAAACATGTGATGAGATTATTGATTGGTCGGTCATGTGTCATCGGGTGTTCTGTGTACACAGGGTGACCTTTGACTTATGACACCGTCAGTGTGGTGTGTATGCAGGCATGCACTCATGCACGCATCACTCATGCATATGCATAGTTATACATATAACAATAAAATTCTGTTCATCATTTTCAACCTTTCATGTCAAATAGGAATATGTTCCGGCATTAGAGTCACGCTGTGCCTATATATAAGAAAACAATGAAATACAATATTTATATATAACATTCTTTAAAATGATAAATTAAACTGTTTTTATTATTATTATTTTACCGTGGTTGAAATAACCATTGTAAAGCACCCATAAAAATTATTTGCATGGGGCACTAAAAAAATATTATTATAAATTATTCATTGCAAATTATTACTTTTATCTAATAAATATCTATATCTAAGATGTCCTTTACAATGATAAATTATCAATTTCAAAATAATTATGTTAAGCTAATAAATAAATAAATAAATATTATATACCCAAAATGTCCTGTAAAATGAAAAAAAAGATATAAAAAAAGTTATTGCATTTCTGCTTTATAAGTGTAACCGTTATACACAATTGACAACACTAACTAAGTAACAACAGCAGTGGCACCAGTCACACTGCTAATTAACCTATAATTCACTGTTAACTAACCTATTAATTAACATGTTAATTTATACGTTAATCATCAAGTTATCCAGCCTTCAAGTGACAGTTTGACATGTCTGAATGAACAACACTCATAAGTCAGCCACGTGTCCAGCTGGTTATCCCCAGTTATCCCCCAGTATCTGCGCAGTACATGTGACATGAGTTATGAGAATGACTATAGCCGAATGAGCTAAGCCCTATTGGCCCGGGCCAGCAGACGGCCCAGCTGAGCCGCCTCGGTGGCAGCAGACGTTTCCAAAATGCCAGCTGCCACACATTCCACCCTGGGACACTCAGGCAGGCAAGTAAGCCGTTTCTACTCTTTCCTGGGCTCTGTTCTCTCACCCTACAAAGTGGGTTCGTTGATTTTCACCTGGCAATATTTACAGAGGGATAGTTTATTCTCGAGTGTTGAGTCGAGTTGGTTACAGGGTTAGAGATCTTTGGGCTGTGGAGTGGGTACCAAGTGGGTGTGTTATCACCCATCAGACCTGTTATTAGGTTGTCAAAACACACTGTCACTGTCACTGTCACTGTCACTGTCACTGTCACTGTCACTGTCACTGTCACTGTCACTGAGCCGGTACTTGGGAGGATTGCCCCTCTAGAGTTAAATGTGTGAGTTATCATTGGGACCAGTCAGACAGGAATAAGTGGTTAGTGTCAGTTTCACTATTCACTAGAGTTAAAGTTATTAGTATCATTATTTGTTAGGGTTAGTTAGGGTTTGGGTCAATAAATAGTTATGGTTAGTTAGGAACTTTTGATTTATTGACTAATTATGCATAATGCTGTTGGCGATACACACTGTAGAGGGTGCCACTGTGGCTTTACATTGGCTGTAGCTGCCTTAACCAGCGACTACAACAATTAAATGGTTAGTAGAAATTAGTTTCAGATGAGAAATATGTAACAGCAGCAGAGAAACTGCTGTTTGTTTACAGGTGCAAGATAGCAGTGGTAAACACTGATAATGCAATGATGCTGGTACAACTTCAGTTGTGGGTGCATTTAGGGGTCAAATACAGCACCAGATTGTGAGCAGCTAATATGTGGGCTCATGGATCCAGCCCTAGTGACCACTGGCCTAATCTGGTGTTTAGCCATCTATCTTACGTTTGTCCTCAAAGGTATCTCGTCCAAGGTCAGATTGCAACATCCTCATTCCAGAGGAGGCAGGGAAGTAGACAAGTAGACAAGTAGACAAGTAGGCTAGTGATGCCAGGTCCAGCAGAGTGGACAAGTATTGGCCATAAAGATCAGTCAGTTCAGGTTCAGGTAAAACCAAAACAAGTCCCCAGGAATATGATGGTGGTTTGATGTAACAATATGGATTTTTTTCTAAGAAAATGATGATTGTTTGATGTATGGATTTCTTTCTAGCATGTTTTCATGGGAAATGTTGGAATGTTGGGCGCACAGCTGCAATAAATCTTTCACTTGGTAAAAAACCAATGCTAGTTGCTTGCGTATCTGTTTTGCAAAATCCACCAACATTAAAAAAGGTCCAGATTGGGACAAAGTCTAAGAGTGCCAGGTTTGTGTGGATTGTTTCTGAAAAAATTTCTTATGATCTTCATGAATATCTGAACAAAAGTCAATGAATGTTTCATGGGCCCAGAAAGTTGGATGAAAATGTATGGATACATTATGTTCAACTCATAAATCCCATTTTATGGCTGCTGTGTAAATCTCATCTGGTCTGTGCCATGTTTGTATGAAGCTTTTGGACTCGTTTCTGCAAGCTATAATGAAAACTTTGTGTTTATTTTTATTGTTATCCAAATAAATGTAAAAATTAATTCTCATTTCACACAACTACTCACAGAGTCATTAGTTTATTAGTGGGTTCCGATTTGGATGTTAGTACTGATTAATAACAAGTAACAAGTGAGATAACATTAGCGATGCATTAGGATCAGTGTATTCAGGCCAATACATTAGCACTGGTCCGTGTCTTCATTTGATAAGATTTTGTGCACTCGGTTGTTATTGTTCACTGAAATGACAGCATTACGAGACAGCAGAAAGGGCCTGCAGCGTTATATACTGTACGTTAAATGTGTTTTATGATCTAATGTGTACTTCTTGGAATAAATGAATAAATAAATACAATAGCAACAACAGTCGGATAGTTTCATGTGAAGACAACCAGACAGCCAGACCCAGAGTGAAATGTACACACTACTGGCGTTACACCTCACAGCTGATTACTGAGTCATACAGGGTTGTCGTTGTAAGTTCTCGGAAGGGAAGGGGTTAACATGGCCACCTGTGGTAGTGAACGACTGGCAGTGATGAGAAAATACCTGTTTAGTTTGTGCAGGAGAAAGCAGCAGATGAGTTTGTTGTGTGAAGACAAAGCCTGCCTCGATGTGATCATACAGAGTACGCTTGTTGGCAGTTTATACCGCAACTGCACTGTGTAATAGTATATGATAATACTGTGTCTGTGAGGTATGTTTCCCACATGATTACCCTCTGACTGGTGCCTTATGATATCCCCTTGTTTGTGTGTTGGTCTCAGGGTAGAGCAGTGAACTGTTGATTGAAAGGACCGTGGTTTGATTCCACCTACTGAAGTAAAAGATCCCACATGGGGGTGAATGTGTAACCTGTCATGGTCTCAGAGTGGTGGTCTCTGTCTCTCTGTCTCTCTGTCTCTCTGTCTCTCTGTCTCTCTGTCTCTCTGTCTCTCTGTCTCTCTGTCTCTGTCTGTCTCTGTCTGTCTCTGTCTGTCTGTCTGTCTGTCTGTCTGTCTGTCTCTCTCTCTTTCTGTAACCCCCCCTCTCTAACCCACTGGATCTTGCCTTCAGCAGCTGTAGTTACTTCCTGGGCAAGTGAGTGAGAGTACATTGTATCATTGGATCCACTGGGTCCTATGTGAATGTATACACGCACGAACGAACGAACGAACGAACGAACGAACGAACGAACGAACGAACGAACGAACGAACGAACGAACGAACGAACGAACGAACGAACGAACGAACGAACGAACGAACGAACGAACGAACGCACGCACGCACGCACGCACGCACGCACGCACACGCACACGCATTTTTTTACTGCTACTGGCTTGAGACACTGAGTACTAACTGTGTGCTACCCTTGACCCATGCAGGGATTTAAGAACAATGTATACACTGCCTGTCCAACGTATCTTGCCTGCCCAACTAAGCAGGCAAGATCTGGTGGGTTAGGGATAGATACCACTACTCTGTTAGTTGACAACAGAGTACATATTTATCCCCAGTAAGTGATAAACACCAGCTAATAGGGAACAACGGCTTTTAAATTATCTTCCAAAAACACAGCTTATGTGAAGTAAACAAAGCTACCAAAATATTGAAACAGCACTGAGTCAAAACACATCTACTCAATCGACAGTCTCAGCCACACTCACCATTAACCCCCAACTACTGGTATTATATCCACTAACCATTAACCACCAACCACTAACCACGCTGTCTCTACTCTCCCATGACTCTTGGCTACATAAAAGCACCACATCAAAGCTCTCTGTTTTGGCAGCTTGAACAGGTACATTGTTTCATTACTTCATTCTTTCCTTCATTCATTCATTTGTGGGAAGCAGCCATACAGTCCTGCCAGTGCCAACACCAGTACACTCCATGTGGACAGTCACAGTTGAAACCCACGACTGTGTGACTGTTTCTTCAGGTGTACAGTGGCCTCAGATTTGCGTGGTCAGTGGGTCAGATCTGTATCAGGTGGACCATCCATTGAGACCGGTCAACGGTCTTATGTACGGTGTGACGCAGGAACAAAACACGGAACAAACAGAGCTTTGCTTGTTAAATATATATGCATTTGTTTACACCCATGAATTATAACGGACACGCTGTGGAATGTGTGAGGTAGTCAGGTGGTCGTACTGTGGCACTTCCTGTGTTGTTACCACACATCAACAAAGTACAGGTCTGTGTAAGGTTTGTAGTGTACGCTGTCTTATGCTGTCATGGTCTGTGTGTACCTCTACACATTACAGGTGGTAATGAAGACAGCTAGGTCCTACATTTTTGTTGTGGCCTCAGCTGAATCATCGACTTGACATGTCTGTTTTGTTTCTCTGTTGTCACTGACCATTATGTATGTTTGTGGGGACCACAGCCCAGAATTTCCACTCTCCCATGACCAAGTTCCGACTGTGTCCACCTGGTTGACCATGCTGGTCAAACACAGTGATATGATATTACGAAACAAGAAACCAGTTCCAACCACGTGACAGTCGTGACTTAGGAGATTTCAGATTCTGTGACAGGATTATAATTATGGCCTCCGTTGTCATCCAAACAAGGTTTATGATTTTATATGGTTAATTTTCTTCTGTTTGGTCTTTGTTTACCTGAAGTGACTGGACACGTGTACATGTTTTGGTCAGTAACATATCTTAGTGGACACTATTGAACTGGACACTGTTGGTAACTGTTAAGCTTGGCACTGTTGGTCACTGCTGAAATGGACACTGTTGGTCACTGTTGAACTGGACACTATTGGTCACTGTTGAACTGGACACCATTGGTCACTGTTGACCTGGACACCATTGGTCACTGTTGAACTGGACACCATTGGTCACTGTTGACCTGGACACCATTGGTCACTGTTGAACTGGACACCATTGGTCACTGTTGAACTGGACACCATTGGTCACTGTTGAACTGGACACCATTGGTCACTGTTGACCTGGACACCATTGGTCACTGTTGAACTGGACACCATTGGTCACTGTTGAACTGGACACCATTGGTCACTGTTGAACTGGACACCATTGGTCACTGTTGACCTGGACACCATTGGTCACTGTTGAACTGGACACCATTGGTCACTGTTGACCTGGACACCATTGGTCACTGTTGACCTGGACACCATTGGTCACTGTTGAACTGGACACCATTGGTCACTGTTGAACTGAACACCATTGGTCACTCTTGAACTGGACACCATTGGTCACTGTTGACCTGGACACCATTGGTCACTGTTGAACTGGACACCATTGGTCACTGTTGACCTATCACTGTTGTAGGTACAGACAGTGAGCTAGAGACGGTCAAGAAGTGTACGCCCTTATATGGCCAGCCGTCATGGTGGGGTGGTTGGTCCGATGACGGCAGTGACGAGAAACCAAGTCAGGACAACAGCAAAGTGAAGGACAAGTTTAACGGTAGGTATACGTTGCCCCTAGACACTAAGTGAAGGACAAGTGTAATGGTAGGTCTACGTTGCCCCTAGACACTAAGTGAAGGACAAGTGTAATGGTAGGTCTACGTTGCCCCTAGACACTAAGTGAAGGACAAGTGTAATGGTAGGTCTACGTTGCCCCTAGACACTAAGTGAAGGACAAGTGTAATGGTAGGTCTACGTTGCCCCTAGACACTAAGTGAAGGACAAGTGTAATGGTAGGTCTACGTTGCCCCTAGACACTAGTGAAGGACAAGTGTAACGGTAGGTCTACGTTGCCCCTAGACACTAGTGAAGGACAAGTGTAACGGTAGGTCTACGTTGCCCCTAGACACTAGTGAAGGACAAGTGTAACGGTAGGTCTACGTTGCCCCTAGACACTAGTGAAGGACAAGTGTAATGGTAGGTCTATGTTGCCCCTAGACACTAGTGAAGGACAAGTGTAATGGTAGGTCTACGTTGCCCCTAGACACTAGTGAAGGACAAGTGTAATGGTAGGTCTACGTTGCCCCTAGACACTAGTGAAGGACAAGTGTAATGGTAGGTCTACGTTGCCCCTAGACACTAGTGAAGGACAAGTGTAATGGTAGGTCTACGTTGCCCCTAGACACTAAGTGAAGGACAAGTTTAACGGTAGGTCTACGTTGCCCCTAGACACTAAGTGAAGGACAAGTGTAATGGTAGGTCTACGTTGCCCCTAGACACTAGTGAAGGACAAGTGTATTGGTAGGTCTATGTTGCCCCTAGACACTAAGTGAAGGACAAGTTTAACGGTAGGTCTACGTTGCCCCTAGACACTAAGTGAAGGACAAGTGTAATGGTAGGTCTATGTTGCCCCTAGACACTAAGTGAAGGACAAGTGTAATGGTAGGTCTATGTTGCCCCTAGACACTAAGTGAAGGACAAGTGTAATGGTAGGTCTATGTTGCCCCTAGACACTAGAGAAGGACAAGTGTAATGGTAGGTCTATGTTGCCCCTAGACACTAGAGAAGGACAAGTGTAATGGTAGGTCTATGTTGCCCCTAGACACTAGAGAAGGACAAGTGTAATGGTAGGTCTATGTTGCCCCTAGACACTAGAGAAGGACAAGTGTAATGGTAGGTCTATGTAGCCCCTAGACACAAGTGAAGGACAAGTGTAATGGTAGGTCTATGTTGCCCCTAGACACTAAGTGAAGGACAAGTGTAATGGTAGGTCTATGTTGCCCCTAGACACTAGAGAAGGACAAGTGTAATGGTAGGTCTATGTTGCCCCTAGACACTAGAGAAGGACAAGTGTAATGGTAGGTCTATGTAGCCCCTAGACACAAGTGAAGGCCTGTTGTTGTAAATAAGCCACACTTCCTGTCTGACTTTGTCATTTTGTACATACAAGGTTAAGTGTTGCTTCATGTGCAGGATGCAACATTTTGTTGACATTTGTGTGAGTGTGTTATGGTGTTTGTGTAATGATGCATGTTTTATAACATTTGTTAAATATTACTATCACGACTGACACGTATGAACTACTGAACTGAAAAGTAAATACAAAACATGCAGATTAGACAACTCTATTGGCAATAATTTTATATTGGACGCAGGTTGTTTTACCTGCATGCTCCGTATAGTTGTGATTTATGGACTCAGGACCAACAATTGAGTGAATGTTTTGTTATTAGCTACCCCATTCCCCACATGATGCTGGTCACTTCTGCCCTCTTGTCTCCCGACAGGAAGTAGCTCGTGCCCCGCGGAACGCCCCGGTTCTCTGACACTCCACTCCGCCACCCCACCCTCCACCTCCAGTCCCAGCCACATCGCCAGCCCGGTGCAGGTGGTGCCCCCTGGTGCCTGTTGGTACACGGTCGAAGTGATCAAGCCAGTGGTTGACCTCCAGAGTCAGGCCGCGGTGGGTGACAACTACGTGAGTGACTCCGACCTGCTCCTGGAGGACTTCAAACAACGTACACTCAAGGTGAGAAAATACACGACACGAAATTGTATATTTTACAGTTTTTCCGCCCAAAATTTGAACATGGAAAAGCGGTTAACCCTGGGTATTGCGGTTAACCCTGCTAGTCTCAACATTATTGTCAATCAATGTTATTTTGAAACTGGATTTATTTTGTTTATCATTAACCAATTATTTTAACACTGAACGGTTGTAATTATTTATTTGTATATTTATATAAATTTATTATTATAATTAATGTATTGTTAATAGTTTAATATATTGTATTTTTTTAGTCATTTGCAATTTTATTGATTTTGTTAATTTTATTTAGTAGTAATAACAGTAGCATTTCTTAGCAGTTTAGGATTTTGAAATATTGATGAATGTATGCATGCTATTAATTTATTTACCATTGTAAAGTGGCTCAGAAGAATTATTTGGATGTCACTTTGGAAGAAATATGTTATGGGGGGTGTATTATGAAGTCGTACGAGCCAAAATATCAAATATGTCTATCTAGGTCAAATCTTATTAATGATGTAATTTTTACTGTATGATGCCACCTTTCAATGATCAGTTTGTTTTCCTTGATAAATAATAAAAAAATTATTAATACAAAATTTATCCATTTGGTGATCTAACTTGTTATGTGGGTGAGATTGTAACTGTGACTCAAAACATTGTTATTTTAAAATTTGGTTTGATTTCAACAATACACCCTAAACTACTATTGTAGTAGGTATTTTATAAGTCTCAATTTTAAATAAACAAAAGGCAACTTTTTGGTGCAGTGATTTTTTTTATATGTTTACAAAATAACTGTGTTTTTTAAATGGATATCTAACTGGTAGAAGAGTTCCGGCTTGTGTGGTTGGGCTCCTGGGATGAGATGCACATACAATGCCCGAAAGTCAGCATACTGATAATAATAATAATAATAAAGCATTTATATAGTGCTGTAAATCCATATTACCCTGTTCAAAGGCACTGTTAGAAAACATAAAAACAGCACAAAATAAATAGACCTACTAAGACACACTGTTACAGGCCGCACTGTGGACTCCGCCGGAGCGTGACCCGGGCCCGGGGGACAGCCCCCAATACCTGCCCCCTAACCTACAGACGTCCAAGCCCCGCGTCAACATGACGGGCACAGCCTTCACCATCGACCTGCGGGACGGCAACAGCAGCCCAGAGATGCCCAAGATCAACATGGGCGACAGTCTCAGCAAGTTCCTGCCACACAAAGTGCGCCGCAGCTTCAAGGAGCGGTCGGACAAGATAGAGCGCATCAGTGCCAAGAAGGCACTCGCAGCCACGGTGAGTGTTGTCAGGGGCGATAGTTGCCATGGTGATTGACAGTTGCCATGAAGAATGCTGTCGTTTGGCTTTGTGACTGTTCTATAGAGTGCTGTCAGTTGCTCACTCACCACGACAACAGTTGCCATAGTGATAGTTGCCAAGGTGAACGTTGTCGTTTGTCTTGAGTACGGTTGCCAATTACCATGGTAACAGTTGCAATAATAAGTGCTATCAGTTGCCACTGTGAGTGTTTTCAGTGGCCAAAATCAATCTGTTGGTTGTCATGGTAATAATAATTTAAAAAAAATTATTCACGATATCTAACTTACAGTTAATCAATATGCCTACAGTATATCAAAATTCAGAAAACAATTAAAATAAAGCAATTAATAAAATAAATAAGTTATTAAGTTAATTATAAAGTCACTAAAAGTCCTTTAAACTCGTCCACTGTGATGTTCGATGGCCTGTATAAATCACCTTATTCACTACCATTAGCCTGCTACCATTAGCCTGCTACCACTAGCCTGCTAACAATAGTCTGCTACCATTAGCCTGCTACCACTAGCCTGCTACCACTAGCCTGCTACCATTAGCCTGCTACCACTAGCCTGCTACCATTAGCCTGCTACCACTAGCCTGCTACCATTAGCCTGCTACCACTAGCCTGCTAACAATAGTCTGCTACCATTAGCCTGCTACCACTAGCCTGCTACCACTAGCCTGCTACCATTAGCCTGCTACCACTAGCCTGCTACCATTAGCCTGCTACCACTAGCCTGCTACCATTAGCCTGCTACCACTAGCCTGCTAACAATAGTCTGCTACCATTAGCCTGCTACCACTAGCCTGCTACCACTAGCCTGCTAACAATAGTCTGCTACCATTAGCCTGCTACCACTAGCCTGCTACCACTAGCCTGCTACCATTAGCCTGCTACCACTAGCCTGCTAACAATAGTCTGCTACCATTAGCCTGCTACCACTAGCCTGCTACCACTAGCCTGCTACCATTAACCTGCTACCACTAGCCTGCTACCATTAGCCTGCTACCATTAGCCTGCTACCATTAGCCTGCTACCATTAGCCTGCTACCACTAGCCTGCTAACAATAGTCTGCTACCATTAGCCTGCTACCACTAGCCTGCTACCACTAGCCTGCTACCATTAGCCTGCTACCACTAGCCTGCTACCATTAGCCTGCTACCACTAGCCTGCTACCATTAGCCTGCTACCACTAGCCTGCTAACAATAGTCTGCTACCATTAGCCTGCTACCACTAGCCTGCTACCACTAGCCTGCTACCATTAGCCTGCTACCACTAGCCTGCTACCATTAGCCTGCTACCACTAGCCTGCTACCATTAGCCTGCTACCACTAGCCTGCTAACAATAGTCTGCTACCATTAGCCTGCTACCACTAGCCTGCTACCACTAGCCTGCTAACAATAGTCTGCTACCATTAGCCTGCTACCACTAGCCTGCTACCACTAGCCTGCTACCATTAGCCTGCTACCACTAGCCTGCTAACAATAGTCTGCTACCATTAGCCTGCTACCACTAGCCTGCTACCACTAGCCTGCTACCATTAACCTGCTACCACTAGCCTGCTACCATTAGCCTGCTACCATTAGCCTGCTACCATTAGCCTGCTACCACTAGCCTGCTAACAATAGTCTGCTACCATTAGCCTGCTACCACTAGCCTGCTACCACTAGCCTGCTACCATTAGCCTGCTACCACTAGCCTGCTACCATTAGCCTGTTACCACTAGCCTGCTACCATTAGCCTGCTAACAATAGTCTGCTACCATTAGCCTGCTACCACTAGCCTGCTACCACTAGCCTGCTACCATTAGCCTGCTACCACTAGCCTGCTAACAATAGTCTGCTACCATTAGCCTGCTACCACTAGCCTGCTACCACTAGCCTGCTACCATTAGCCTGCTACCACTAGCCTGCTAACAATAGTCTGCTACCATTAGCCTGCTACCACTAGCCTGCTACCACTAGCCTGCTACCACTAGCCTGCTACCATTAACCTGCTACCACTAGCCTGCTACCATTAGCCTGCTACCATTAGCCTGCTACCATTAGCCTGCTACCATTAGCCTGCTACCACTAGCCTGCTACCACTAGCCTGCTAACAATAGTCTGCTACCATTAGCCTGCTACCACTAGCCTGCTACCATTAGCCTGCTACCACTAGCCTGCTACCATTAGCCTGCTACCATTAGCCTGCTACCATTAGCCTGCTACCACTAGCCTGCTACCATTAGCCTGCTACCACTAGCCTGCTAACAATAGTCTGCTACCATTAGCCTGCTACCACTAGCCTGCTACCACTAGCCTGCTACCATTAGCCTGCTACCACTAGCCTGCTACCATTAGCCTGCTACCATTAGCCTGCTACCATTAGCCTGCTACCACTAGCCTGCTACCACTAGCCTGCTACCACTAGCCTGCTACCACTAGCCTGCTACCATTAGCCTGCTACCATTAGCCTGCTACCACTAGCCTGCTACCATTATCCTGCTACCACTAGCCTGCTACCACTAGCCTGCTACCATTAGCCTGCTACCACTAGCCTGCTACCACTAGCCTGCTACCACTAGCCTGCTACCACTAGCCTGCTACCACTAGCCTGCTACCATTAGCCTGCTACCACTAGCCTGCTACCATTAGCCTGCTACCATTAGCCTGCTACCATTAGCCTGCTACCACTAGCCTGCTACCACTAGCCTGCTACCACTAGCCTGCTACCACTAGCCTGCTACCACTAGCCTGCTACCACTAGCCTGCTACCACTAGCCTGCTACCACTAGCCTGCTACCACTAGCCTGCTACCATTAGCCTGCTATCATTAGCCTGCTACCATTAGCCTGCTACCACTAGCCTGCTAACAATAGTCTGCTACCATTAGCCTGCTACCACTAGCCTGCTACCATTAGCCTGCTACCACTAGCCTGCTACCATTAGCCTGCTACCATTAGCCTGCTACCACTAGCCTGCTACCACTAGCCTGCTACCATTAGCCTGCTACCACTACCACTAGCCTGCTAACAATAGTCTGCTACCATTAGCCTGCTACCATTAGCCTGCCACCATTAGCCTGCCACCACTAGCCTGCCATCACTAGCCTGCCACCACTAGCCTGCCACCACTAGCCTGCCACCACTAGCCTGCCACCACTAGCCTGCCACCACTAGCCTGCCACCACTAGCCTGCCACCACTAGCCTGCCACCACTAGCCTGCCACCACTAGCCTGCCACCACTAGCCTGCCACCACTAGCCTGCCACCATTAGCCTGCCACCATTAGCCTGCCACCATTAGCCTGCCACCATTAGCCTGCCACCATTAGCCTGCCACCATTAGCCTGCCACCATTAGCCTGCCACCATTAGCCTGCCACCATTAGCCTGCCACCATTAGCCTGCCACCATTAGCCTGCCACCATTAGCCTGCCACCATTAGCCTGCCACCATTAGCCTGCCACCATTAGCCTGCTACCATTAGCCTGCATACAGAAATGAAGTTTCCTATTGGCATTTAAATGAAACGGGTGAAGCGTCCTCGAGATAGCGACAGTTCATTCCATTTGGCAGGAAAGGGTGTTCCAAACGCTCGCCTCTCGATTGATTTCGATACTCGTGGAGCCACTAGCTAAGCCGACTGCACGGCCCCTGAAGACGAGGGTTGAATGTTGTCGGATGTGACCAGGTAATCAGGAGCCAGGGACATAGACCCTCGTAGGGGTACACAAGAACTTAGACACGATGTGTTGTCTGACAGGCAGCCATGACAGGCAGCCATGACAGGCAGCCATGACAGGCAGCCATGACAGGCAGCCATGTGCACTGGTAGGGGCGTGATTGTAAATATATTGGTCTGACGACATCCAGTGGGACAGGTGTATTGTGTCGCTTGAGTAGAGAGAGACATTTATTCAGCAACAACATAATACATTTACCATGTACAATATAACATGTAGTTATAAATAAGTTCTGATGTTGAAAGGGCAAGAAGAATTATGCTACTTAAAACATTTACTACAATCAACATACAAGTGTAATTATATTACAACATACAACATTTCAAACAAAATTATACAATTTAAATTTTTAACTGTGTCCAACATATATATATATATATATATATATATATATATATATATATATATATAAAGGCTGCGAAATAAGGCCAGTCCGATCATCCGGGATGAGTAGTATTGGAGCGAGTTTCAGAAGAGCAGTCCCGTCGGACTAGCTGAAATGACTTGAAAATGGCAGTTGTTTATGGACACTCGTTTTTTACACCCGAGTTTTTACACTAAATATTCAATTGCAGACATCTGTCATCTCGTTTTGACTTTCTCGTAATCATCATATGATGATGACGAAATGATGAATTGGCAAATTATTTTACTACCAGCAAAGGTTGTGTACATACAGCAAGGGAAGTCTAGCGCACAGCTGAGGCCAACATCTTCATTGGCTTCAATGCGCATCGCCTTCGTCCAACCCTGCCCATCAATGTGCATCGACGTCATTGATACACACACGCATGCACGCACGCACGCACGCATGCACGCACGCACGATTATTGCTGTCATCCACTTATTATATGTGACTAACCATATAATCTCTGTCATCATATGTGACAAGCCATGTGTCCTCTGTCATCATATGTGACTAGCCATGTGTCCTCTGTCATCATATGTGACTAGTCGAGTGCCCTGTCATCATATGTGACTAGCCATGTGTCCTCTGTCATCATATGTGACTAGTCGAGTGCCCTGTCATCATATGTGACTAGTCGAGTGCCCTGTCATCATATGTGACTAGCCATGTGTCCTCTGTCATCATGTGTGACTAGCCATGTGTCCTCTGTCATCATATGTGACTAGCCATGTGTCCTCTGTCATCATATGTGACTAGCCATGTGTCCTCTGTCATCATATGTGACTAGTCGAGTGCCCTGTCATCATATGTGTGTGACTAGCCATTTGTCCTCTGTCATCATATGTGACTAGCCATGTGTCCTCTGTCATCATATGTGACTAGTCGAGTGCCCTGTCATCATATGTGTGTGACTAGCCATTTGTCCTCTGTCATCATATGTGACTAGCCATTTGTCCTCTCTCATCATATGTGACTAGCCATGTGTCCTGTCTCATCATATGTGACTAGTCGAGTGTCCTCTGTCATCATATGTGACTAGTCGAGTGCCCTGTCATCATATGTGTGTGACTAGCCATTTGTCCTCTGTCATCATATGTGACTAGCCATGTGTCCTGTCTCATCATATGTGACTAGTCGAGTGTCCTCTGTCATCATATGTGACTAGTCGAGTGTCCTCTGTCATCATATGTGACTAGTCGAGTGTCCTCTGTCATCATATGTGACTAGTCGAGTGTCCTCTGTCATCATATGTGACTAGTCGAGTGTCCTCTGTCATCATATGTGACTAGTCGAGTGTCCTCTGTCATCATATGTGACTAGTCGAGTGTCCTGTGTCATCATATGTGACTAGTCGAGTGTCCTCTATCATCATATGTGACTAGTCGAGTGTCCTGTGTCATCATATGTGTCTAGCCATGTGTCCTGTGTCATCATATGTGTCTAGCCATGTGTCCTGTGTCATCATATGTGTCTAGCCATGTGTCCTGTGTCATCATATGTGTCTAGCCATGTGTCCTGTGTCATCATATGTGTCTAGCCATGTGTCCTGTGTCATCATATGTGTCTGGCCATGTGTCCTGTGTCATCATATGTGACTAGTCGAGTGTCCTCTGTCATCATATGTGACTATTCGAGTGTCCTCTGTCATCATATGTGACTAGTCGAGTGTCCTCTGTCATCATATGTGACTAGTCGAGTGTCCTGTGTCATCATATGTGTCTAGCCATGTGTCCTGTGTCATCATATGTGACTATTCGAGTGTCCTCTGTCATCATATGTGACTAGTCGAGTGTCCTCTGTCATCATATGTGACTAGTCGAGTGTCCTGTGTCATCATATGTGTCTAGCCATGTGTCCTGTGTCATCATATGTGTCTAGCCATGTGTCCTGTGTCATCATATGTGAAAAGCCATGTGTCCTGTGTCATCATATGTGTCTGGCCATGTGTCCTGTGTCATCATATGTGTCTGGCCATGTGTCCTGTGTCATCATATGTGTCTGGCCATGTGTCCTGTGTCATCATATGTGTCTAGCCATGTGTCCTGTGTCATCATATGTGTCTGGCCATGTGTCCTGTGTCATCATATGTGTCTAGCCATGTGTCCTGTGTCATCATATGTGTCTAGCCATGTGTCCTGTGTCATCATATGTGACTAACTGTGTCACCATGTCATCAGATATGATTAGCCGTGCACCCTCTCCCTCAGGCAGCTGTGAAACAGAAGAACTCTCGGTGGCAGCGGCGTAAGTCAACCACAGCTGTGTCGCCCCCAATGAGGCGTAAACCGTTTGGTTCTCCCACGCTCCAGCGCCGCTCCGGGTACATGTCTGACGGCCACCACTCCGCCTTCTCCAGCGACAACGAGGACCACGGCACCACCAGTGAACTCATCCAGAGAGGTGGGTATTCACACAGACAGTTGCATTTCTTTTTTTCAGACTTACCACAATACAGTATTGAAAATAATTATTTGTAAACATTATTATGTTGTCATTTTAGGTCCTTAGTGTGCATCACACTGTCACATCTAGACTTAAGACTTTCACTGTGGAAAATGAAATAATTACAGCACAACTTGAAGTGTGAGGTGGAAGAATCAGACATTGACAGTAGTGAATGATCTCAGTTCCTTGATCCCTTATTTCTCCCATCATCTCTTACTTCTCCCATGATCCCTTATTTCTCCCATGGTCCCTTACTTCTCCCATGATCCCTTACTTCTCCCATGGTCCCTTACTTCTCCCATGATCCCTTACTTCTCCCATGGTCCCTTACTTCTCCCATCATCCCTTATTTCTCCCATCATCCCTTACTTCTCCCATGGTCCCTTACTTCTCCCATGGTCCCTTACTTCTCCCATGGTCCCTTACTTCTCCCATCATCCCTTACTTCTCCCATGATCCTTCCATGATCTCCTGTGTCTTCCATGACCCATGACCTCTCCCACTGATATCCCTCATCCCATGACATCCCATGTGTTCCCAGGGAAGACCCGTCCCTCCCAAGGCCCTGCCTCCCGGCGGGGCAGTGCCATGGAGCGGCAGAACTCAACAAAACTGAAGGCGGCATCGAAAAAATCCAGCACAGGAGCCAAGAAGACCACTGGTCAGACCAAGTCCAGTCCGTCCTCTGGCCACAAGGATGGACCAAGTAGTTACATGGAGGCCAGACAACTACGGCACTTCAAACACGCAGGTATGATATCAATACGTGATGACACTCACACACTTTGGGGAATGTGTTATAAGACAATTGTGACACAACATGTAGGTGAAAGTAATGTCAGAGAGTCAGAAAGTGGTGACAATTCCTCATGCTGGAGAGTATCATATAAGAAAGGCGTGTTACTGTTTGAAATGAATATTTTGTTCCTAATGAGTTAAGCTGTTAAAAAGAATCGCAAAAATCCCGAAAACAAGGCACCGATGAATATTTGAGTACAATTAGTCATCACACAGTTTTTCTAATAGAAGTCAAGATGGTGTTCGATTCAACAAGTTTGTCAGAAAGAAAAATGGGAATGCAATTGGGGAGACCATATGATTGGCTAAACAAGAACATATCTTTATAAAATGTCTTTGCCCGTTCCATCAAATGTCGCCATTACTAATGCTGACATACTGTAATATCTAAACCGTCACCTCTAGGCAAAGCCCCTGCCGACCCAAAGAAGTCCCCACAGCAGAACTCGTCCAAGACGCCAATGTCCAAGACAGCCAAGTCCCTCTGTAAGTCCTCGCCCAAGTCCTGCCGACACGCCCTCCGCCCCGACCCACCCGAGGACAACGTGAGTGACGCGGGCACGTACACGATCGACTGCGACGAGGAGGTGGAGGTGGAGAAGATGGACGTGATGAAGGCGAGGAACGACATTGACCGGCTGTTTGGCCTCGAGTCCGCCACTGAACTACAGACGAGTTGTTCGGCGCCGGATGCGCGGTCAACGGCCAAGGTATGGGAACGACAGCGGAATAGCCAGAATGAGATCGACATTGGCAAGATGTCACTCGAGCAACTCATGAAACAGGTATTGCCACAGGTGCTCATGTGGTCTAGGGTGGATGGCGGCATTGCAGTCTCGGTTTTTGTTTTGCCTGTGTGTGTGTGTGTGTGCGTGCATGCGTGCGCTGTGTGTGTGTGAGAGAGTGTGTGTGTGTGTGTGAGAGTGTGTGTGTGTGTGTGTGAGTGTGTGTGTGTGTGTATGAGTGTGTGTGAGTGTGTGTGTGTGTGTTTTGTTGTGGGTGTTTGTGTGTGCGTGAGTGTATGTGTGTGTGTGAGTGTGTGTGTGAGTATGTGTGTGTGTGTGTGTGTGTGTGTGTGTGTGTGTGTGTGTGTGTGTGTGTGTGTGTGTGTGTGTGTGTGTGTCAGTGTGTGTGTGTCAGTGTGTGTGTGTCAGTGTGTGTGTGTGTGTGTGTGTGTGTGTGTGTGTGTGTGTGTGTGTGTGTGTGTGTGTGTGTGTGTGTGTGTTTTGTTGTGGGTGTTTGTGTAGAATCTAGATTCACAGTAGACGGGTCAGTGTTTGTCTGGTCTGGGTGGACTGTTGGGTTGGGTTAGTTATTCTGGTTGGATGGTCAGGATTGGTTGGCCTGTGTTGTTTGTGCTGGTCAGTCATGTCCGGTTGGGCCAGATGAGCTGGTCATGTCCAGCTGGTTGAATTGGTTTGGTTACCATAGCTACCTGGCATAGTGATTGATCTGTGGACAACTTGAATATTATTGATTTTGAGATCAACCGACCCATTTGTCTTGATGCACCCCTCAGCTTCAGTTCCAAGGATTTAGTTGCAACAGAATTTAAAAAGCTGTTATTATGGTATTTGCCCATGCTTGGTATTGATACATGCCCTTCTGAGCTTGGTGTCCAGGAATTTAGTTGCCAATACAGCTGTATTTGCAATAAAACTTTATTTACTAATATTTAGTATTTATCCCTGTGTGGTATTGATATGTGTACCTCTGAGCTTAGTTTTGAAGGATTTCATTGCAATATAACTTAAGATACTATTACTACAGTATTTCCCCCTGTGTTGTACTGGTACATGTGTGTGAGTGTTCGCTGCACAGTTGCCTGTATGCCACCTGTATATTCTGCTGGACTGCTAAGCACTTGTAACTTTAACAACTAACCAGAACAGCCGATACAGAACTTACCTCTCACTCTACAACTCTTGTAATGATGGTTTCATCGTGTTATAGTTCCTAGCTTTGTGTCAGCGACAGCACCAGTTGTTCTACATTAAAGAAGCTCTCAAATCCAAACTGGGGCATGGTAAGGGACTTTGGTCGAATGAACGCTTCCTCTGAGGAACTTTTGTCTACTGAACTCGAAGGCGAGCAAAATTACACCCGCCGAAAATTGGTGATGGAGTGCAACATTGGCACTACAGAAATTTGCTACTGACCAATATTATTATTACCCCGGTATGTTGATGTTGTTGAATAAACTTTCATTCATTCATTCTTGGATTTTCAAAAAACATTTTAAAATATGATTTCTGAACTACATACTGCTTAATTTGTGCCACATATGTTCAATTTAATGTTTTTTATGACATATTGAGGGTAAGTAACAAATTAGCTGATGTCGTTCCTAGTTGATACCATAAAATAGCCTCATAAAATCGTCCCAGAAGGTTTTATGCAAGGTTTTATATGCAGTTCAAACTGACAGGAAATCTTTAGAGCAATCAAATGGTTTATAAATCTTGCCGCTTATATCCATAGTGGCAGAAAGTTCCTTGGATTGGCGTTCTTTAGACAAAAGTTCCTTAGATGTTAGTTACGGTAACATAATATTGATAGGTTTTGTAATTCATATCATAGCTGCAGTTTTCTTTATTGAAACATAGTATATATTATTTCTTATCTTCTCTGGAGATTTACCACAATTTATACATCAAAAAGGGTGAATGCAGCACCAAATAGTGCAATGCTGCGAAATTAGTTTATCAACATTTAGCTTTATGTCTAACATGTGTGGCTTGCCAGAAACACCTTCCTTTCTTTAAGTACACTGTGGCTTTTATTCTTTGCTTGCTGTGTGTATGTATGCATGCATGCATGCATGCATGCATGTATGTGTGCCTGTGTGTGTGTGTGTGTGTGCCTGTGTGTGTGTGTGTGTCTGTGTGTGTGTGTGTGTGTGTCTGTCTGTCTGTGTGTGTGCGTGCGTGCGTGCGTGCGTGCGTGCGTGTGTGTGTGCGCATGTATGTGTACATGTGTGTGTACATGCGTGTGTACATGTGTGTGTACATGTGTGTGTAAATGCATGTGTACATGTGTGTGTACATGCATGTGTACATGTGTGTACATGTGTGTGTAAATGCATGTGTACATGTGTGTGTACATGTGTGTGTACATGTGTGTGTACATGCGTGTGTACATGTATGTGCACATGTGTGTGTACAGCGTGTGTACATGTGTAATGTACATGTGTGTACATGGGTGTGTACATGTGTGTGCACATGTGTGTGTGTACATGTATGTGTACATACATGTGTACATGTGTGTGTACATGTATGTGTACATGTGTGTGTACATGTGTGTGTACATGTGTGTGTACATGTGTGTGTACATGTGTGTGTGTACATGTGTGTGTACATGTGTGTGTACATGTGTGTGTACATGTGTGTGTATGTGTGTGTACATGTGTGTGTACATGTGTGTGTACATGTGTGTGTGTACATGTGTGTGTACATGTGTGTGTACATGTGTGTGTGTACATGTGTGTGTACATGTGTGTGTGTGTGTGTGTGTGTGTGTGTGTGTGTGTACATGTGTGTGTACATGTGTGTGTACATGCGTGTATACATGCGTGTATGTGTACATGTTTGTGTACATGTGTGTGTACATGTGTGTGTACATGTGTGTGTACATGTGTGTGTGTGTGTGTGTGTGTGTGTGTGTGTGTGTGTACATGTGTGTGTGTACATGTGTGTGTACATGTGTGTGTGTACATGTGTGTGTGTACATGTGTGTGTGTGTGTGTACGTGTGTGTGTGTGTGTGTACATGGGTGTATACATGTGTGTGTATACATGTGTGTGTACATGCGTGTACATGTGTGTGTACATGTATGTATTGAACCTTCAGCAGTCCCTTGCTCCAGTGACTTGTTGACTTTGACTCGTCCCGATCCAACATTAGACCTAATTCCTGTGTTCAGTACATTGTGGTGGGCTCACAGCAGTCACAGTGACCTTTGCCAACAGTGTTGATAGCAATTAACTATGTGAATTACATTACTACTGCGACATGAAATCTCCCAGAGCAAACATTATTGCATATATTTTACAATTTATCAACTTTCTCTGATTTTTTTGTCATAAATATAGTCTTCTGAAACCAGAATGTTTAACAAAATGTATCGCAAAAAGCATGTGTTCGAACAGCCATTAGTTGATCACTTTATGGCATTCGATGAAGTTGTTGCTAAGTGACCAGGTCATGTGATAAATAGGGCATTTAGTAGGCATGTTGTGATTGTGTGCTGAGACGTGAGGTTACAAGTGTTAGAAGACATGTGTTCACTCTATTGTATTCACCTGTGTCTGTGTTTCAGAATCAGCCAATGAGCAGTGAGAGTCCAGCGGCCTTGAGTAGTGTCCACCAGGTGCCCTCCCACACCGGGGTCAGCAGCACCAGTCTCCCCCAGTGGGTCAGTCAGTGGTCAGGCGCCACGACTCAGGTGGACGATGGTGATGCTGTGAGTCATGACATCAAACACGTCGGAGGTCGCAAGCTGCCCATCTTGCCGACGAAGACATCAAACGAGAGCGAGGAGAGAAACGGCATCGACGGCACGCCAGACCACTTACCCGACGTTGCCACGTCACCGACGGAGGATGAGGGGGGGCGTCGACGTGCCACCGTCAGTTACGACGGCACCCGCGGCGAACGCTTCACGATCTCATTCGACGCTCCAGCGACGCCGCCACCGCGACACGTCGCGTCACTAACAAGCGTCGCAGCATTGACAGCAGAGAGTGCCGCCAACGCTCGCAATGGGACGGGCGGAAGAACAGTAGATGACACACCGTCATGTGACAATGACACAACAGTTCCCGTGTCATTTGTGGTGCCCGTTGGTGAAAGTACGCCGGAGAGTGACTACAGCAACGAGGCGACTGACAGAATCAACGCGGCCGTCTTGTACGAACTCATGAAGTCAGGCAAGAGTCGAAGACAGGCGCCTCAGAATGCAACGGTCGAATCATACCGCTCCCAAGGCGTTGAGGACAAGACTAAGAAGAACAAACCACCATGGAAACGACAGCCATCTGTTGGCGTACACCGGAACCACTTGCCGACAGACGATCACAGCGAATCGGAGGCGAGTTGTGTCAGCGATCTGAGTACAGACTGCAGCTTATCGAGTCCGCAGGGCCGCATGAAGATGCCGCTGTCTACGATGAGGACGAACCGCACGTTCGCTTTAAGACGCGCGCGACTCAACAGCAGCGAGTCTGACTCATCGCCAAAGTTTGGTGCCAGCGTTCAACAGGAGAAGAAGGCAAAATCGCGGCCGTCGTCTGCAACCGACGTGAGCGTGAGAAGGAAATCAGACAGAGGCTTGGCCAAGAAACCTGAGGAGAAATCACTCATCCGGAGAGACGGTGGTCGGTACAGCATGCGCGTCTCAAAATCCACGCCGTCCGACCAGCCGTGTTCCGCCCAGTCGTCGGAGCCACGTAACGCGAGTCGCCGCACTAAGCCCTCATCAAATATTGTCCGCTCCCTCAGTACAAACAGTGGAGTGAAGTCCCAGCCGTCCAGTCGGTCGAATTCGCCTCGCTCGCAGGAATACAACTCGTGGAAGCGTCGCAAGGAGTATGACCCCCGCCGGGCCGTCACTGAGGCGAAGCTGAGGGAGTCGGCCGTGAAACACGCCGCCAAGTCAGACGCGTCATCAACCAGCGACAAGTCACACCGCCACGGGCACCATGCAAAGAGCATGGCGTCATCGACGCCGTCGACAGTGTCATCGACGACGACGCTTGTCCAGGTGACGCGATCGAGTCGGAGCTCGGCGTTGGGAGAGGCTACGGGAGACGCAGGGGATTCGGAGGACGGGATGGAGGAGAGGATCATGCAGTTGAGCAGTGAGATCTCACACGACATCCTCGCCCTGGCGCGTGCCGACGACACAGAGGTAGGCAGAGATTAACTTATTTATATAGTGTTTGTTACTGTTATTTTGTTTACATATTTTATGTATTGTTGTTTACTTATGCAAATTAATTATCAATTTTACGTAACTTATTATTCAATATTAATACTTTGCATAAATATTTATGTACTCATAGTGTCTCCAAATGGATTTATTTCTAGATTTATGGTGCTATATATGTGTTGTTCTTCTTCTTATATTATTATTGTAGTCATGTTCTTACCTGGTAACAACATGACAGTGTGTCTGTACACGTACACCAGCAGCTGTGGTGGTTCACACTCATTCTCTACTCAACTTGGTCCCATCTAGGACTGTGCCTGTTGAGGTTATTTAGAAAATGTACGTTTATTTATGTCAGTCATCGTCAGACAGGTGAGGTCAGATGAATTGATGGGTCACACAGATGGGTCAAACTGGTGGGGTCAAACTGATGGGGTCATATAGGGGTTGGACAAATTGAGTCAAAAAGATAGACAAATGAGGTCAGACAGATGAGTTCAGATGGGTGGGGTGAGTGAGATGGAGTTGGATGTCAGACAGAGTGGGTCTGACGGATGGGATTGGACAAATGGGGTTGAAAAGATACACAAATTAGGTCAGACAGATGGATGGGGTCAGACAGATAAGGTCAAACAGATTAGGTCAGACTGATGGGGTCTCCGGGTGGGATCGGACGGGCGGGGTCAGACCAATAGGATAGGACAGATAGGGTCAGACTGATAGCGTAGGACAGATGTATTCAAACATTTGGATGGATGAGTTTTGTATGGATTGGGTCAGACAGTTAGGGATATTAAAACAATTAAAGGAACATGCAACCCAAAAAGTAAAAATTGCTTAAACCATTAAACAATGTTCATTGAATCATATCCCATATTTTGTTATTTTTTTCTGAAATTATTTGTTAACTTTTAAGGATAATTAGTGAACCTCCCTGGAGGCTGACATTTTGGACATTTCGCCTGTGGTCGTGTGACGTCACAGATCCACCACCGCTAGCGCCTCAGGTGGGCAAAACAAAACGAATTCTTCACGTACCCACTGAGTCTGAGATATATTCATCCATTTAATTAGTTACAGAGCGTTAGTTATAAAAAAAACGCCGTACCTTATAATATAAACATTCATAAAGAATAGGATAAAGAATAATGATGCTCAAGTAGAGACTGCAACAAAGGAAATCGCGCAATCCATTTTGGACTTGGTTGGTTCGACGGAGCTTAATAACTTTTATTATCGCCCACTTTCATATGTAAACAAATCGTTTATCCAACTAATTATTCCAGTCGACCGTCGCGCAATGAATATTTTACTAATCATTGATTTTTATTATAATAAAGGAAATACATTGAATGATATTCTAGTACCCCATATATAGTATTTGCATACATTAAGTTCGTCCCTTTTGCGAGACCCTTCTTCGCGTGCAACACCGACCCTTCGCTTCGGCCCCGAACTTTTCGTTCTGTGCACAACTTCAGTGGGGACAGTAGCTTCGTTCAACAGTCGTCTTTCACCCAATCCCGGCAACCTGTGTTCCATATCAACGGTGACATGGTCCTGGCAAACCATTTTCCGGTTGAAATTGAATGTTTCCACTGTATGACTCGTACTCGTATTCTGGAGCCATTTGATCGCCAACTCGCCCTTCGACGGCGGGCTTCGTAGATAATTTATTGGCATTTGGACAAATCTCTTTCCTTTCACTGACTCTTCTCCTGCCTTCTTTTGACATCCGTATGTTTGATATTCAAGCATTTCATTATCACAAGACTCATAAAACAACTCGATTCATGTCGCTATATGCTAGTGTGTACATATTACGCTACGCCTATATCGCTGAGGTGGTGGACCGCCTACGTCACACTCACGCATTCTCTCGCGTTAATCTTCGTGAGTTTCCCGTGAAATGGGCAACAATGGCAGCGCCCATGGTCAGTGAAAATGCACGTTTCAAGATTAATTTTATGATGTATAACATTCTTACAAAATTAAACAAAAAATACATGTGTTACAATATTCTATCATGAATGGTATGTGGGAATTGGGGGGATTTTAACGCATTTTCAACACTATGGTTGCATGTTCCTTTAAAGACTCTACAGTGATCACCAGTACAAATACAAAACCTGGTCTGACCTCATTGACCACACACTGCCCACATCCACTACCTGCTGGACAGTCATGTGACATGTTGGTGTACGTTGTGTGACAGACGGACGGACCGACAGACAGACTGCGGGTGTTGCTACGACGACAGCAGACATTCCGAATTAGCCAGAGTCGCAGGTGACCGGACTGGACACACAGTGGACAGAGCAGTGGACATAACAGTGGACAGAGCAGTGGACATAACAGTGGACAGGCGACAGACCAACACATGTAAGCTCGTGTAAGAGGAGGCTGAAATAACCATCGTCAACACTTGATGGAAGTCAGACCAAATGTGTTAATAGTTCCTCTCTCTATAGACTCTCTTCCATCAGTCATATTCTCTGATGCTTCTGCTCAATTTCCCCAATTTTTCTTGTTACTTGACATTTGTCTTTACATTTCATTGAAATTTGTTTGTGACTTTTCATTTTGAGTCTGCTTTTGTGAAGATGCCTTCTTGCCTTTCTTCCGTCCATTCTCACACCTCTGTAGTTTTTGTTTGACTCCCGTCCTAGCAGCGTGGTCTGTGCCTGGCAGCGTGGTCTGTGCCTGGCAGCGTGGTCTGTGCCTGGCAGCGTGGTCGGTGCCTGTCACTGCAGCATACACGTGTGTTGTCTCACTTCAAGTTGTGTACTTTTGTTTGTTAAAATATTTTTCATGTTGTGGAAAATCATTTTTTGCTTTGCTATTCATCTCTTGATTTCGTCAGTGCATCATATATGTGTTGTCAAATGATTCCTGTGACAAGGAGGAACCAAAGTGTCCCCAGACACCAGACACTGCTCTACTAACTGATGCACAATTGTGAATTTAATGTTGTATTGCATCTCAAAAACTGACCTAGAACTAGGACATGGGTTGAGAAACCTGTTTCTATCAGATATAGGACATTTTAAATTATTTATTTTTACTTTTTGGCAGTTGATGCATTTTTTTACCTGTTTCTTTATCTGAGATAGATTGCGTTATTGTTCAATAGAATGGCTGGAAACTTCATACTTTTCTAGTATACTTGACTGATCAGTTTCAAAGTTGATAAAAATAATTAAAAATATGTTCAAAAAACAATCTATAGGTACAATTTTGATATGCTGGTTTGATAAAATAACTTCATAAACATTTTCAAAAATCTCTGCCCAGCAGAACTTTATCATCCCATTAGAAATTCAAGGGACCTCCATAACCACGTTGAAGCTTAAAAAGAATGTTACATGAAGTTCAGTTCATGTCTTCCTATTGCATGTTGTCAATGATGTCATTTGACTGTGTTGTGCTGTATACTTGCTGCATGTATATGTGTTTTTATTTTAGATATTCCTTCTCTCGTCACAATCAATGGTTTGGTTGCATGCCTATTTTTGCTTTCAGGACTTTACAGCTGCTCACACTGAGAAAAGCATGACATTTAGTAGCACGAGCATCACACGCTCTGCCTTTAGTGTGCCCAAATCCAAACACCCCCATTCCCCCTCGCTGCACAACCCCCCGAACCGCAAGTCATGTGACATTAGTGGGGCGGCAGGCGATTGCCCCCTAGACGAAAATGAAAATCAGGTTTGTTACTTCACTGAGTGTTACACTGAGCACCCAGTGTGTGGGATTACTGTGGCCATGTGGTGTGCTGGGTTAACTTGTGCCAGTTGATTTAACCTGAGCACTCAGTGTTTTGGGTTAATTGGTCACTCACTGTTTTGATTGAATCTGAGCATTCAGTGTGTTGGTTAAACCTGATCACCTAGTGTTTGGGTTTACATTGAGCATTGACAGTTAGTGTTTAACCAGAATAACCTGATCACTCAGTGACATGTTGTATTAGTAATAGTGTTGGTGTTATTTTATTTGTGTCTGGCTGTAATCTCTCTCACTCTCCCCCCCCTCTCGCCCTCTGCGCCTCTCTCTCCCTCTCTCTCTCAGCTTCCTTACACAGAGCTAGAAGTTCTCACTCAGGCCCAGTGTTTCGTATCTATACAGTCCTGAGATATATAAACAGAAAACTGAACCTTAAAGTAAGGTTGCATTCCTGCATGAATGTGTGCATGTTTTAGCAGCATGTTTTCTGTGCAAACACAAAGCCCATTCCCAAATTTCCGCTGCACAATGCCACTAACATTACTAACACACGTACGAAGCTGGCACATTGGCTATGATTGTTAAATTATTTCTTTACTACACATTTCAATAACAGAACGCACCCAGCAAACAACACATGCTTATATTCCGAGAGCTTATGATGTCTGTGAAATTTAGACAACCAAGGGAATTTTTTATTATACTCAATCTTCTGGTACATTCCCTTTACTTCTTATGAAAGTGAACGAGACAAGCACATTACATTACACAGCTTTCTAGTGAATGGTTCATGCCACTTTACTGCTCAACTATCTACTCACTGCACTTTCCCACGCCCTTACGTTTACTGTCTGGTCACTTTATTGTTAAACGTTGTTGTTATTCTCTCACATGTTATAGCGTTTAAGTGCACTATTACCTGTATACCAGGCAAATCTTGCAATGAAAGTCGCTATGCACAAATATACGATCTTATGGAAAAACGTTTCACTTTATAATGTCAGTTTTAAATGCTATATAATACATGGAGACGCTTTATACATTTTTACATAGCTTGGTTGAGTTATGTGCATGTTTCATTTATGTTTTGATGTTAATTGTATGTTTTTTATACAAGTTGCCTGATTTGCGTGATTAAGTATTACTTAAGTATATAACCACACACAGCATACATATTTTTTCTTTTGTCTTACTTTATTTAAATACATTTGTTTTGTCAGTTCCTGTGTGCTGTAAACTTCTGGCCACTGGGAGGGGAAGTCCCCACCACAAACACCCGACTGGGACACCGTAGGATGGACAGGCTCAGACAGGTTATTTCAGGTCCAGTGACCAGGACCTCTCTGGCACCACAGTTTACAGCAGTGGTAACAGCTGACTCTAGTTTCTCCAGTGGTCACATGATAGTCACATGACATGTTTGTATGCTGCAGGCGAGTCACGTGGCTGTGGTTCCCTCCATCTACCACATGTCCAGTCGACTGAAGACACAAGCCGACAGAATCCTCAAGAAACTAGGGTGAGTATAACTTGTGTGTCAACGATATTATGTTACTTTTAGTAAGTCTTATTTGTACATGTATATAAGTTAAATAAGTTAATAAAATAAATGTAATAAATAGATAAATAAATAAATTATGCATTAAATTTCATTGTCATGCGGTGCACAAAATACATCACTGTGGCCTCACATAATTAACAAGTTAATAAAATTAAAATAATAAATCAATAAATAAAATTATTGGTCCAGTAAATAAAAGCACATGCACTTGATGCGTGAGTGTGAGATGACATGTGACCTCACTTGATGTGTGAGAGGACATGTGACCTCACTTGATGTGTGAGAGGACATGTGACCTCACTTGATGTGTGAGAGGACATGTGACCTCACTTGATGTGTGAGTGTGTGAGGACATGTGACCTCACTTGATGCGTGAGTGTGTGAGGACATGTGACCTCACTTGATGCATGTGAGAGGACATGTGACCTCACTTGATGCATGAGTGTGTGAGGACATGTGACCTCACTTGATGCATGTGAGAGGACATGTGACCTCACTTGATGCGTGAGTGTGTGAGGACATGTGACCTCACTTGATGCTTGAGTGTGAGAGGACATGTGACCTCACTTGATGCATGTGAGAGGACATGTGACCTCACTTGATGCGTGAGTGTGTGAGGACATGTGACTTCACTTGATGTGTGAGTGTGTGAGGACATGTGACCTCACTTGATGTGTGAGTGTGTGACGACATGTGACCTCACTTGATGTGTGAGTGTGTGAGGACATGTGACCTCACTTGATGCGTGAGTGTGAGAGGACATGTGACCTCACTTGATGTGTGAGTGTGTGAGGACATGTGACCTCACTTGATGTGTGAGTGTGTGAGGACATGTGACCTCACTTGATGCGTGAGTGTGAGAGGACATGTGACCTCACTTGATGTGTGAGTGTGTGAGGACATGTGACCTCACTTGATGTGTGAGTGTGTGAGGACATGTGACCTCACTTGATGCGTGAGTGTGTGAGGACATGTGACCTCACTTGATGCATGTGAGAGGACATGTGACCTCACTTGATGTGTGAGTGTGTGAGGACATGTGAACTCACTTGATGCGTGAGTGTGTGAGGACATGTGACCTCACTTGATGCATGTGAGAGGACATGTGACCTCACTTGATGTGTGAGTGTGAGAGGACATGTGACCTCACTTGATGTATGAGTGTGTGAGGACATGTGACCTCACTTGATGTGTGAGTGTGTGAGGACATGTGACCTCACTTGATGTGTGAGTGTGTGAGGACATGTGACCTCACTTGATGCGTGAGTGTGTGAGGACATGTGACCTCACTTGATGCTTGAGTGTGAGAGGACATGTGACCTCACTTGATGCATGTGAGAGGACATGTGACCTCACTTGATGCATGAGTGTGTGAGGACATGTGACCTCACTTGATGCATGTGAGAGGACATGTGACCTCACTTGATGCATGTGAGAGGACATGTGACCTCACTTGATGCATGTGAGAGGACATGTGACCTCACTTGATGCGTGAGTGTGTGAGGACATGTGACCTCACTTGATGTGTGAGTGTGTGAGGACATGTGACCTCACTTGATGCGTGAGTGTGTGAGGACATGTGACCTCACTTGATGTGTGAGTGTGTGAGGACATGTGACCTCACTTGATGTGTGAGTGTGAGAGGACATGTGACCTCACTTGATGTGTGAGTGTGTGAGGACATGTGACCTCACTTGATGCGTGAGTGTGTGAGGACATGTGACCTCACTTGATGTGTGAGTGTGTGAGGACATGTGACCTCACTTGATGTGTGAGTGTGAGAGGACATGTGACCTCACTTGATGTGTGAGTGTGAGAGGACATGTGACCTCACTTGATGTGTGAGTGTGTGAGGACATGTGACCTCACTTGATGTGTGAGTGTGTGAGGACATGTGACCTCACTTGATGCGTGAGTGTGTGAGGACATGTGACCTCACTTGATGTGTGAGTGTGTGAGGACATGTGACCTCACTTGATGTGTGAGTGTGAGAGGACATGTGACCTCACTTGATGTGTGAGTGTGAGAGGACATGTGACCTCCTTGAGACCAGACAGTAGTTCCTGTGTCATTTTAACTAAGTGTGTATTTGACAGTGGCCCTGTGTGTGTACTGATGTCATGCTTGTATGTGTCCCCAGCCACAGGGGCTCACAGACAGGTGGAGTGAGTCCGCCCCCCACGGCCGACGGCTTGACTGATGATGAGATGACCATTGAAGGACAACTGATGCTGACGATGCACAATCTCCGACACATAGAGTGTCACCTAACAGGTAAGATAATGCACAATCTCTGACACATAGAGTGTCACCTGACATGTAAGACAATGCACAATCTCTGACACATAGAGTGTCACCTAACAGGTAAGATAATGCACAATCTCAGACACATAGAATGTCACCTGACATGTAAGACAATGCACAATGTCTGACACATAGAGTGTCATCTAACAGGTAAGACAATGCACAATCTCAGACATATCGAATGTCACCTGAAAACTAAGAGAATGCACAAACACTGACGCAGTGATTGTCACCTCACAAAGAGGGCAATGCCAAACAAAACGTCACATCACAGGTAAGACAATGCACAGTTACTTACAGACATGTTACTCAACAGGTAAATAATGTACAATCGCTGACACACAGAATGTCACGTGACAGACAAGACAATGCACAATCACTAGCACATAGAACGTTACTAAAAATGCAATACTACATAAAACAAAGTATGTATATGGTGGAGGACATTGAGGTAGCACATGGACCATGTCAGTTCAAGGAACAATAGTATTTAGTCATAAATGGACAGTCTCTGAGTGTAACTTTGAGTGTGTTTTAAGCAGTGTAGAGTACCACAGCCCCTAACTAGATGATGTCACACCTTCCCGTCCTGATATCACCTCGTCTGTGTTGTAGCAATAGATGAGGGCGTCATGGGTGGACACCACACCTCAGCCCGTCCAGACAAAGTTGGCTCCCATCGAAATGACCTTGACCGGATACGACGAGACATCATTGGATTCCGGCCAATCGAGAAACCATCCGGAAAGACAGTGGTGACAAAGAGTTGCGGGATCACCGAGATTTAAGCCCGCTAGCGTCACATGACAAGTCCTACACTGTCTTTCAGAAGTATTTGTTTGTTTGTTTGCGTTCGTTCAGGTTTTTATACATTTTCAGTAACAACATTCACAGCATTGAATCTATGTCCTCATGTCTCAGATGTCTTATGATCAAGGTTGGTTGTGCATCATTAGTCAGGTCAGTGCCGGTTATATAGAGAAGATGGCGAAACCTGTATAACTGTCAAATGTAGCTGCCGTTACCTTGTTGTGTGGCAATAAAGGACAGTTTAAAATGTGGAAACTTGCATTTTTGCAATGTTTAGGAAAAAACAAAAATAATACAAAATTTAGTTTATCAATGGGTAATCAATTGCTTTTCCGCTGAAAGCTGTTTGGGACAAACTGTGTATTTATTGGCACCCAATTGTCCAATCGGTGACCCACTAGAACAATGTCAGATATCAACAACAGGCGAGTGTCATTTAGGATGACAAAGTTTTTGAAACAGTTGAGATATTACGTTGTTTTTAAGGCACTCCATCCAGGTGCTCATTTTTGTTTTGTGATACCATTTATATGTTTTACTTGGCAAGAAAATAACATTTGTAACAAACCTGCAGACTTGCCCTAGTTGACTTGTCTTTAGTTGCGTGGTCCTGTTGCTTCAGCCTGTCCATGACTGATGTGTGATTACGCAACTATCGACATTAATCAACTGATGTGAACATTGGGGGAAATGGCTTGAAAATTGCATTTACTGTTTGTCTGTACCTCTTGGTTAAGTGTAAGCATAACTTGTGCAGACTGGGTGTGGGAAAATGGCACTACACTTATTGGATACCAACTGTGTCACTTGCCAATGCCTAGTGCTTATAAAGCACTAGACTTATAAAACGTATTTTATGTTACCTTGAACATCGTTGAAAAAAATATTGTACTGTAACAACCAAAATAAGATGTAAGAAGGCGCAGACAACAATTCCCTCGATTTTTAAATAAAAAAATTATCTAAAAATACGTGGGTTAACTTGCGACATAAAAAAATTGTTTCAGACTAAAAAAATATTAAATGTTATTTTCCTCGGTTGTTGTGCAGTGTTCTTTCAAAGTGAATTTTGTATTTGTTAAAAAGATATTATTTACTGCCAGAAGTCTACAGGATTTGTTTTATGAATGACAAAATAACGGGAGAGATTGCATGTGGAGGAATAGTTTTGTGTTCTATCAACAACCAGACAGTGGATACAGTGGTGAATGAACAGCATTCCAGGCCGGAGTGCATCAGTCATAGCTCACCAGACATTGTGTGCTACTTGTCATTGTAAACATGTGATGGTTTTATGTATCTTTGGTGTCTGGAAGCCAATTGTTTTTACAGGAAGAAAACCAGTGTTTGGAAAGGTGATTTTAAAGGTTTGATTTATACCTGCGTGTAGTGATATGTAAGATTTTATGTGCCCAGGCGTCTTTCGATTCGGTGTGTGGTGTAAGCCACAAGAGATGTGCCGCTACCAATGCTTTGAGCAGTAGTGTCGTGTACGTACGGCCCGTGCGTCAATACTCGCACTTTCGTGTGACCGAATATTTGTATATAATCTCAGCTGGCGAGATTTTTATTTTGACAGAGCCGTCACATCGCTGTAATAGAACTGTGACTGAAACATACGACTGATGCCACAGACTGTATTAGGGTGGCAACTTCATTTGTGTAGCCTCCTGCGGTGTGTGGTTGTTCAGTCCATTGCCTTTGTCGTTATATATTCCACTAGCTGTGATAACACTCGGACTGGGCCGACGGTGCAGAAGATTGTAATCAACTAGTTGTACATTTTGTAAAATAAACGCCGCAACAGTGTGTTGTTTTTGTTGTTGGTCTTGTCAGAGTTGGTACGACACAGATTTTGGTAAATAGTGCTGGTTTGTGATGTTTGCATATACAGTGCCCATTATCACGAACTAATAACTAAAGTAACGTAAAGTAACTAAAGTTGTGTGGTCAGTAAGTGTAAGAAGTAAATTGCTATAGTCGAGTGACATCAAGTGGAAAGAGATCAGTGCATGTTGGTACTGCTGTGGCCTGCCTGGGCAAGCATCTTTGCCATCGTGTAGGTCAGTCGAATGCAACAGGTATTGTCGGCCATTTTAAATTACTATACTAAGAAATTTTGTTTTGTAGGGGATGGTTTGAATCAATATAAAATGTGACATTTTATATGTGAGAACACACAAGACCATCCATAACAACCACTGGGCTAAGACACCTAATAGTAGAAAGAGTTAATTTACAAGACACCCAGTAGTAAGAAGAGTTACATCCAATAGTACAGAAAGTTAACTTACAGTACACAATCATTTGGTAGTGTGATTACTCGAGTATAAAATGGCATGGTAGCCTTATCAACAAAAACAACATTTAACAAGACATTTAGTTTTAATAATCATCATAATATATTAATGTACAAATTGTGATACAATCCATATGCAACACAGAAATAAAATTTAACACAAAAGTAACAAAACATTACATTCAAATTTGTGAATGTGAAGACTTAAACTTAAACACTTAAAATACAGTTGTGACAGACTGATTTTAACTACTTGCTATGCTATTTTCACAAGTTCTCAGCTTGGTTTCCAAAGTTATAGCATTACATAGGTGCAAAATATAACATTATTATTTGTGCGATGGTTTTGATGCTCAAACTGTTCTATTTGGGTGTACAGCTTCCTAGGCCACTTTGAGAGGCAATCCGAGAAAGTTTGTTAACACCAGCCTATAGCCGACTATGTTACATTCATACTGAACTAAATACAAAGATACAATTCACAATTTATATTTGTTGCATGGTGGTTTTGGGACGACTGCTGTGCTGTGCTTCCACTAGTGCTACTGTGAACCAACCAAGAATTGCAGACACCGACTGATGAAGGCCCAGTGATGACTGAACACACAACGAAGCAACAAACTTTAATGTAGATATTCTGAAAAGTATCTTTTTAACTATGACTTTCTTTCGTAAACTTGTTCAGTCGAACACCATCTCGACATATCTGGATACACTGATGCACGCAGCAATCGCTGCATGAAGACTACAGATGTCCACCTCTGTCCATAGCCAGGTACATACAGCCACGTGAACCAGAGCAATGTGGAGTGAACTAATTTGACCAATGTTTGAAACAGCTGTAAGATTTGCATCTTGAGTTTCTGATATCCAGCCAATATAAATCCCCACTTCTTATGCAACTCTGAATAGACCAATTTAATCTGTATAAACTGTACAGCGTGATTGCCTGTTGAGAATTCATACAGGAAGTATTGCAAACAAATCACCACACAGAAACACAGTTTGATCATAACATAACAGTGCAAAAGATTAGATAAGTACAATATTTGTACTAACGTTAATTCAAGTGCTCGCAAATACATGACAAATACATGACAAATACATGACAAATACATGACAAATACATGACAAATACATGACAAATACATGACAAATACATGACAAATACATGACAAATACATGACAAATACATGACAAATACATGACAAATACATGACAAATACATGACAAATACATGACAAATACATGACAAATACATGACAAATACATGACAAATACATGACAAATACATGACAAATACATGACAAATACATGACAAATACATGACAAATACATGACAAATACATGACAAATACATGACAAATACATGACAAATACATGACAAATACATGACAAATACATGACAAATACATGACAAATACATGACAAATACATGACAAATACATGACAAATACATGACAAATACATGACAAATACATGACAAATACATGACAAATACATGACAAATACATGACAAATACATGACAAATACATGACAAATACATGACAAATACATGACAAATACATGACAAATACATGACAAATACATGACAAATACATGACAAATACATGACAAATACATGACAAATAATATGAACATATAAAAGTAAATCTTCTGCTGTACCCTGCTGGAAAGTACAGGAACTTTACGCATTTTTTAATTAGAATATATTTTAATTAGCCCATATACATGAAGCAATAAGCTAGCCAACACTATTCATAATATATCACAAAGCATAGCAATCATATATATGTACATTATAACATGAGTAGATTTCTTATTTCATAAGGAACATCATCAGTTAATTTCTGAACACTTGCAGCTTTGTTTATCAGATTCATCTCACATAAAAGCCTTAACTGATGAATGATGAGCTGCCATGGTGAAATTCAATATAAATGCATTGAGAATAGACTATTCGCCCAATGGGAGATGGTTCCATTAGCGTGTCCTGCCCTGCCCTGCCCTGCCCTGCCCTGCCCTGCCCTGCCCTGCCCTGCCCTGCCCTGCCCTGCCCTGCCCTGCCCTGCCCTGCCCTGCCCTGCCCTGCCCTGCCCTGCCCTGCCCTGCCCTGCCCTGCCCTGCCCTGCCCTGCCCTGCCTCACCCTGGGCCTATGAGGTGCAGTGGAGACAGTAGGCCTTCTCAAGACTCTCATCATAACTGAAAAAGAAAGGAAAACTGACGTTTAGTACAATACACAAAGACAATAATGGCTGTGATTAACGTGGATGGCTTCCACAACAGCCAATTTTTACCTACAAGAAACTTAATTACTTCAAAAATAAATGATATCTAGCCAAGGGCATGCTGACAACTCAATTTGATAACTGAAAAAAGTAAATTTATATGTAAATAACACATCCCCAATTGGCAGATCTCATCGTAATGGGCCAAGGAAGCTAGGGAAAGAGGAAGAAATGTGTAGACACTGACACGGGGTGGATGCATTTACAATGTGCCAACATTAACGTAACAAGATTACCAGAGTCAACTCTAGATGGCAGGTGGACAAAGAAGCCCTTTGGCCTATCGAGAGTCCAACCTACCTACCTAAGTGTACCTTCTTAGGTATATGCCGATTCTATTTTCAAACATATTAACACTACGAGCACCTATACAATCACCTGATAATCTGTTCCATTCATTTATTGTACTTTGTGGAAATGAGAATTTTCTAATATCTAGTCTACATTGCTTCTTTGCTAATGTAACTCCATGTCCTCTAGTCCTAATCCTTTCCTTAACCAAGAACAAAACATTTCTGTCAATATTTTCATACCCATTCAATATTATAAATACTCCTATCTGATCTCCTCTCAATCTTCTGGTTTCTAGTTTGTTAATCCACATTCTTTTAGACGCATTTCATAACTAATATTTTAAGTTTTGCGATATGGCCTCCATGCTTGTATACAATATTCTAGATGAGGCCAAACTATTGTTTTGTACAGTGGAATAGCTCATAGATCATTTAGTATAGATCACTACTACTTACTTGAGAATGGAGCAGAGTTGACAGAAGAGACCGTGACAGCCGTGACACTGACGTAGACAGTTGGGACACGTGACACGGTCACAGAAGCCACACGTGCGGGCCCCCATGTGACTCGGTCGGTTGCAAGACTGGCAGATCTTGAAGCCTGTGGCCAATCCTCTGTGGGGCGCGGACCTCACAGCTAAGAGAAATCCACACAACATTGATCAGAGTTTCTTAAACCAAGGTTTATACATTTAATTTAATGTACATGTATATTTTTTTATTGGAAATATAAATTTAGTTATTTATACACGTTAAAAATAAAATCTAAAGATGCACGTTGATGACCTATGCCAATTGTAGACGTCAGATGAACCGACCTTCTTACTGGGAGTCCATGGGAAAGTCACTGTGACCTTTGTCAAAACTGTGTATCCATTTTTCCTTTTATAATTTGTTCACACTTGCTTGCAGCTGATGATTAAATATTGTCACAAAATAGGTTGTAGACAGAATAAAATTAACAAAACAATACGATGGAATGCATGAACTTCACATCTTCAGCACCCAATGTGATTAGTTGATTGAACTTGTAGCTAGGCAACAAGTCAGGTGATGGACGGGTCAAGTGTGGATGGGTCAAGTGTCCATCTAAAGAGTGGTGGGATATTTAGGAATGTGTAAATGTTAGCCCCCGATGACTGTACCTTTGTGTCCCGTGCACAAGTGTCCATGTGAATCTAGCTGCAGTTGAACCCGTGAAGTGTCATCACTTGACAACTCGTTTGTGACATGTCCATTTCTTGTTGCCATGGCAACACTGTTTCCTGGTCCCTGACTGACCACTGGCCCCCCCGGGCAGTGACCACAGAGTTTGCCCTGTGAGTCCAGGTACATCTGTCCTGTTGCATGCTGGGACTGTTCGTCCCGGCCACAGCCTGCCCAGAGTTCAGACTTCTGGGACAACTTACAACACAAAGTGTCTGCACTGACTGGGCACGTCGACTGGAAGAGCAACGCCTTCGTCTTGTCTGCAAACAGAAGGGATTGACGCACTCAGTGTAGTTATCACGCTATAACGCTGCCCAAAATAAAGACGTGTTGAGTAAATTGTGTTATTTTGGTTAACACCATGTTGGATGACTTTTAATTTGTTCCATCATGCCAAATAATAGAAAAAATTGCATCTCAGCCTAAGACTGCAATTTTGAAGCCCAAAGAGCCACACAACTTGTGCCAGTCTGTGTAATTGTGGTCATGTTGTATTGCAGCAAGCGATATTATAGCAGCAATTGTTAACAGAAGCACGGTTGCTCTTTAAACCTCAAAAGTAAAAAGAAACCTGCAAAAGAATAAAAAGTGACTTTACCATGTTTATGATGGTGTACGTCGATTGTATGTATAATAGGTAACAAGATACCACTTACACAATTTAAATATCTTCATGCAGTCAAAAATTATGGCAATTATTTATTTCAGAAAATGATACCAAATTTGTGACCTCTTGCACAGCCTGCTGTGTAGCATACGTTCACATTGGGGCTGGATCACTCAGTTGAAGTGCAGTTAAAAACTGGTTTAACTTCAAAGCTCCTCAAAATATATCTGTAAAAACTATTTTATAGCTCAATATAGTGTGACCTTGAGATATGTATGACTTGACATAACGTTTTATATCCAATATTATCTATATTTAGTCTATTTACAGGATTTTTTGTAGGATTGTTAGCTACTTTTGTTCTATTAAACTGTCTTTGGGGCCCAGTAAATTGTTCTGCAGCCAATATGGAAGTGCAGTCCTACCTTTAACATTTACTATTTACTTGTGAGATCTTTCAGTGACCTAGTATTTATATAAGTTAACTGACTCAATAGGCCTATATATAGTCATATACCGTTTTGCAACATGCTTCAATAAACTTTACATACGCTTTATTAGCAGTATGGCATATTATAGTAAATATTTCTATAGCAGATCTGTTTGTCAACATTGACATGTCTCTTGGCTATGTTTCTCTGTATATACAATTAAAAAGTACCAGTCACTATGTACGCAGCATCATGATTAAGGAAAGCTTTCTATGGTACTTTTCATTATTACTATAATACAGGTAAAAGAAAATCAAATCATATATCGAGAAGTTTATGGTGATTCCTAGTTCATAGCCATAATTAATGCATTGCTCAACGACAGCCAGACCAATGCTAGGGAGTCTTGTTATTGCTAACTACATCACAGTGACAACTGATTCGGAAACCTCTACAGTATAAACAACGGTAAAGGCCATAATCTGCTGTTTGTTAAGTTAAGCAAGGAGGTTTATAATAAAATGCCTATCTTGTCGTCAGAAGAGGCAATGCCATTAACTGCTAGGATCTTGCGAGGAAGTGACAGAGCAACTTGAAAGACAGCCAGGATGTCAGTATGGCCTGGTGCATGCTTGGAGCCGGACAAAAGAACAATGGTCACTGTCAGATGCTAATCCACCCTATGGCTCTGAGCAAACATTGTGGTCACTGCCAGGGCCATGGGGGAACCAGCTGTCAAGTATCTTCTTCAATAATTCCCAAATTAGCAGTGTTTATGAAAGACACATTAAAATTGCAATCAATGCCTGGGTATTTTGAAGGTTGAAAAGAATGTTTTGGTGACAGTAAAGGTAATCAGTTTGGCAGGCATTAATGTGACCAGGAAACATAAAATACTGAAAATATCAAATACTTTACTTTAGGAAAGTATTTTAAATACAAATATTTTTAATTCCTAAATGTCAAATATAAATTACTATTACTGAACATTTCTCTGGCTAGTTATTTTCCAATCAATGGTTTTCATATCCAAATGGATATGAAAGCCATTGTGTTGTCAAACAATGCCAATGGAAATACCATAGGCATAAGCCATACACTGATACAGGCTTCGACCAGGGACATACCACCAATTGATTTTCATAGGCGGCCATTGTAACGTTTCTTTGATTTCCCGCCAGGTTTTTCGATCAATGTTATTGAAAATGTCAGACACTAAGTAGCCTCCATTCACACATATCATATATAAAATTCGTGAAAATGACATGTTTTTCTCCTACAATCCACTCTCTAACCTGACACCCCTTCATTTTTGCTTCAATCAGCGGCCGATTGCCAATGTTGACACCTCTAGGCCAAATTACACCTGTATGCATATGCACCTTTTCACTATCTGACAAATTTCATTATTTCGCAGCTGTGATATCACGCTACGCAGAAATGTCATTTCCATTCAACCAGTCCTACATTTAGTGCTTCCAGAAATTTACAAAAAGTGCACAATGCAGTTCTTTTAAGCAGGACTACTATGGGTAATGGCGTGCGACTCCATTTGGTGGTATGTGGCCAGCACTGTCATTGGTAATGAAAGCTGTGACTGCCACTGGGGCTGTATATCTATATGTTATTATAGTATATCTATATGTCTGGCTGTGCTGGTATATCCCTACAGAAATTAAAACGGAATATTATCGTATTTATAAATACTATTCGTTATCAATATTTGGTAACCCATTACTGTTGTAAGAGTGAGAAGAAGATTTGTTTATGGCTTTCATTTTGTTATTTTTGTAAATCTCTTCTGTCCTGAGCCGGGAATTAATTCGCGGGGATCGTCCAGTGAGGAGACTAGTTACCGTAACGGAGTCCTTACCGTAAACAGCTTTCATGTTGTGATGGCTGTTGACGCCTAAGTCAACCTCCTTGGTTCCAATATGCGATTTATACTGCAGTGGAGCTGCATCGCCGAAAGGGTTGAGTCTTTTTGGCATTTTTATCAATGTCTAGTCGAACAAGAACTTGTAAACATCAATGTCCGATTTCCCGCGAAAATCCAGTACTTCCGTTTGTTTGCCTAAAGTTACCAGACCATTTCCCTTTTACCGACGTGCTAACTAAACATTATTAACAACAAAACTATTTCAAGTTCTCGAACGGTTTATAACTTCTTTGAGGTAAGCAGTATGCTACTACTAATAATATTATTTAAACAAAACATTTAATTGAAATTCAAATATCTCTTGCATTAAAATAATAATAATAAATATAAACACGTTAGAAAACTGCGTAAAATTTCCAGAAATAAATTAGGGCAAATTACTTTTGGTGTACATTTTAATAGGAAATTTGCTTACTATCGCTGACGGTGAGTGACCGTTACAACATAATAGCGATTACATAGCGACTTACACTACATTACATTCGCACCGCAAATAACAGTCATAGTAGAAGCACTTACATATGAGGCAAATACGTTTCAAAAATGGCGGCGATTTTGGAGTTGCTTTTAGCAAAAGAAGTTTTACCTGCAGAAGTCATTTGTTGGTTGACCAGAAAATATGACACGGTGGGAAGATGTTTAATCTAATTCATAGCAATATTATTCGATAACACAATTTGTTATTGTAGATTTCACATGATTTATTTCAATTATATACCTATACGACCCCTATTATCGCTCAAATATTCGTTTCGGTGGGACACGTAAATTAAGCCACAATATCCACAGAGTACAGTTGGCCTCTATTATTTTTCATCTAACATATGGCATATCTCTAGTAGAGTCTACATTGGCTGCCTAGCATTTACTATTAAATGGTAATCAGACCCACTAAAATTTGGCCGATTTAATTTTCCCTTCACCACCACAAATCTATTTTTAAACAAATCCATTTTTACAGTGTGCATCTCCTGCAAATATCAACAAAGATTTTCAAAATATTGAAGTAATTTAGTTGACCAGAAGACACAACCGTAGACAGTATTGTCATTGTGACTTAGTTGTGTACATGGTTTCAAAGAAAGGTTACATCTGTCATGTCAACTCATTGACATTAACTGATTAATTAACTTGCAAAGTTCATTTCGGATTTAAAAATAAGATTTCTTAGGCTCGAAATTAGTGCCATAATTCATCTTAATATATCATGTTTTATTACTTATATTGGGCTAATTCGTTGTTTACTAATATGTATTGTATTTGTGTTGTTAACAGGGAACATGCCCTCCTATGTTGCAGCCTGGTGTACTGCAAGACCACAGCAACTTAAGAGATGAGTTTGTGCCATATTTTCTTAACTTGCTTCGAGATGACAGCCTGCACCTGCTTCAGGCCACCAGGTCAACCAACTCAACACCAGCGAAAACACCACTCAGCATGAAACTAGGCAAGAGCAGTGGCATCCGTAGGATGGAGTCTAGGGCTGATGTGTCGATGCCTGTTGCTAGTAGAACGCAGTTGTTCAGCAGCCCAGACGTCAGTGGTGGCCACAACAGAACCCCGATATGGAAACAATCGCCGGGGGCAGTGTTTGAATCACCACAGCTCACGGACAGTGGTGGCAGAAACAAAGGTCGGAATGCTGCGAAGTCCAGCCAGCAGAGACGTCGTAGTAGTCCATTCACTGACCTCGCGCACACAGAAAGTGGATCTCTGCATAAGCCGGATGCACACCGATCTCAACACCGCCACGATCTATCAGCGTACTTCTCGGTGGCAGAGTTGGAGCAGCGGTTGAAACACCACCAGCAGTCGGATGCCAAAGATGATTGTTCCCCGCAGAGTTATTCTGGTAGACGGCCGGGTAACAAGAAGCGCAGAAGCTGCCCTAGTGGTGACAAGAGGAAACAGCAGACCGTGAATGCAGAAACACCGGCGCCTGTTTTTAGTTTGGTCGATAATATAGCTTTCCCTTCTCTGGCTGATGGTGACCATCCAACACAAGATAGGTGTGTTTTCATTTAGAAGTAAACTAGGCACTTTTGTTATTATTATAAATTTAAAATGATAACTACAGGGGTAACACTGATGTGAAAGTTGTATTGTTCTGTTTAGTTTTTATAGTAATTCTCATTGATACATTTGAGTGTTACTTAATTCTTAAATAACTTTGCAAATGGCATGGGAATTTTTATTTATTGTCTTCAGGAAACACCTTGACACATAGTGATTTTGTATGTTTTATTAAGGTTAAAAACACATTTTTATTATGTATAGCTTGTTTTATTGTTTCACAACAGTAATATACATTTTTGCATGTACAGGTACATTATTTGTTGTAAAAACTAAAAAAATACTACTGTTAACAAACTTTCATAGGACTGCTACAATTGTCCCTAGACCTCCTGTGGATGCAAGTCTTCCCAAAGGCACCAAGGTGATCACACGTTCGAGACGCGTTGCAACGACCATTGTGACGCCGTCCAGGAAGACAGAAGTCACAAATAACATTTTCTTAAATGCACCAACAGTAACAAAAGGATCCCCTGAGGGAGCAGCGACTTGTTGGGGCGATGGAAACCCAGCCAAGTTTTTCAGTTCAAACTTGGAAAAACGATTAATTGGGTAGGTTAATATGTATTTTCTGATTGGCTTAGCCAGCAAAAAGGAAAATGATTAACATATTAAGTATAATTTTATAATCTCCTTGCCAATGAATATTTATGGCTGCATATTGCAAACTATTAATGCAGAAGCAGCACCATATTTACATATATGTAATTAACTTGTGTGCAATATATGCCAGTAACCTGAATTTATTTAGTGTGAAATGTGAATGGCATTATCTATTTTAAAGATATAGTATACAGATGTTACTTTGTGTCATGGTCTTCTTTTTGGAATACAAAATGAGCCATATTTTAAAAGTGTTCATATTGATGCATCAGTTTAGATGTATTTATGAAACTTGATTAAGTATTGTTCAACATGTACATGTTTGATTTCCATATGTAAACAAAGGTAATACAGTGTATTTATCTAAACTGTGTAACTTTCTGCTTAATGCAATTCTAGGAAAGTCACCAAGACAGACAAAGTGGACACTAGAAATGACCGCCAGACAGACATGGGTGCTGAACAACTCGATGAAGGCTCTGACCAGACGTTGACCACTGTAGCAGACAGGTGTAGTGGTCAACCAGTGTCATCACCGTTGGGAGTGACCCCGCTGAAGAGTCAGATTGGACGAAGTGTGAGTGTCACTGAGTGGGTGACAGCTGACAGGACTCTGGTGACACATGAGGACAGACTGTGTCTCATGGCTGATGTTTACTCTGGATTTCTCCATGGTGGGTAGTGACATGGTTTTACCTAAGTTTTATTGTTGATATATGTTGTTTAATTTTTATACTTAATTTTAAGTGTGACTTCTCATAGTATATCTAGAAAAAGTCTGTTTTGCATACATGCCAGAAATAACTCACAACCTTTTGTAATTTTGGCAGAAATTCACATCTTATTATGTCATCTTTCAATGTTCAGTGCATTTCCCCCAATGACTAATCAAAACATAATGAAATATGTGTATTCATGAACAAAGATATTTAATAAAATAGATACTATGAAATATGAAACAAAATTACTTAATTTCTTGAAAATATCACTTGTGTAAAATTGTTTACATTTTATGGATGAAGTATTCAAACTTTGCTGACGATGTTCCAATAAATGAGTTATCCTATTGATGGTCTGTGGAATAAAAAAAATTGCAAAAACTAAATTTAACACTTTGCCAAATCCCAAAGTTACTCCTCTACCACATTCAGTTGTCAGCACCTGTTCGCTGTTACAGAGAATTTGGTGCCCAACCTGACCGTTGAGTTGTACTTTGTGGTTCAACTGTTGACCGCTAGGAGTGCTGAGAGTCCAACAAGGTCTCCTTCAAAAGGTACACAATCCATTCAAAAAAATGTAGGGCCATAACATGGATCACATAAATTTTATTATTCACTTTTAATGAGAATTTTTTTTTAAACTAGCATTCCAACCAATGCTTTAGTTAAGAATAACATTTAATATTTATAAATCACTGTGTCCATTATTTTCAAAGCACTGTACAATAAAAACATGCAATCAACAGTGAATAAAACTACTCAATGTGTGTTATTAATAAAACTGTTGATAAACATAGATCCTGTTAAACAAAATTTAGGCGATAATGGCAGTATAGCATTATTATTATATATGAACAGTTAAACATTATCCTCTTTTGAACCCTATTTGCTAACACCCAGATCTGTGTCTTTGGTAGTCAACTGGTGATGATACTGTAAAGGCAGTTGTTACTTTCAATGATTTTGTAGTCGTGTTGTAGTTTTCAGTGTTGTTGCCAACAGTCAGTGTTGTTGCAGCTCTGGATGTTGTTGAAGTTGTGGATTTTTTTTTAGCTTTGAATGCTGTTGCAACTTTGAATGTTGTTGCAGATTCACAAGAAGTTCATCATTTTGATACGGTCCACAACACTGTCTATTTCGCTGTCACCGTCCTGGCTCTACACACCAGGTCAGTGGACACTGTGACACACAGTGACACATCTGTGACACACAGTGACACATCTATGACACACAGTGACACATCTGTGACACGCAGTGACATATCTATGATATATCTGTGACAAATATGATGTGGTAACAAATACATATATGACACATCAAGATCGTGGATAAAAACAACCTGTGTACACTTATTAGGAAATGCATATGTAAAGGACACAGAGTATTTTATATGAATACAGGTAATAATTTAGCCGTGAACTCTTCTGAAGACAGATGCCAGTAATCTTGAACTGTAATTAGCAATCACCCATAACTGTCTGGTCATTTTTAAGCGACATAGATATAGCATCATCTGGATACTTACATGATACGTATCATTGGATTCTGCAGCAGCATCTCTGCTGTGCACTGTGGTTATCTGTCAAGGTTTTTTATATTGGAAAATGTTGAGCATTGTTTGAAAATATCAACCAACAAATAGTTTGTCATTCTAGATAAACCCTTCCAGACACAACATATACAGACACATTTCAAGTTACAAAAATAGGTGCAGCCTGTGTGATTTTATATGACAATAGCAGCGACCCAGAGGCGTATTTCTTTAAAGGACAAAAAAGGCTACGGTTTCGTGTCATACACCTAATAGAGTTTATACAAAGTAACAATTTCCACATATACTCAATTTTTTAACGTCAGCCGTTTACTCAGAATGTGACTTTAAAGTAAAAAATTCTAACGAAATCCACGATGGTCTAGACGCCGCCATAGGTGAAGGGTTAACTTGGTTTGGCCATTCAGCGCGCGGCATTCTATATCTCTGCTGAAGCCGGTCAGCTTCCTGCGACGTTGTTAAGGGTCAATAACTTCGAGTCTTCGACAGTTCGTTCAGTTGGCGTGACATCTAGCAGCTGCTTATAGACGTATATCTAAATCTGTGGTTAAATCTATGGTAAACTTTAGTAATTATGCCTTAGTGTTCGGCATACGGTTGCAATAATAGTTGAAACAACCGGTAGTATTGAAGCAATGGATTCACATTGGTGATTTGCGGGCGTACTGTTTGGAATCCCTCCAGTCCAAGTACAGTTCACTTTGCTCGGTCCATTTTGAGGAGAAATGCTTTGATGTAGACATGTATCATCAGTTGATGGGATGATTTCAGCGATAACAATAATATTTATATTTACCGTCATCAGCATGTTACGCGCGTTGCCGAGTTGCAGCCATTTCATGACAACAGCCAAACCCCATGCAGGGAATCTACGCGGAGAGCGCCTCGATCACCGTCGTGACGTCATTCTTCATCAACGTGTTGGACATAGTTTTGAGCTCACAGAAGGAATTTGTTGATAATGTCAATATATGTGAGCCACTGGGATGTAGTGATCATAACCAGATACATTTTATCATCAAAGTAAAAGGAGAACGGAACAGAAAAATACGGTACAGGAAAAATTTTCACAAAGGAAGATATAAGGACATGAGGGAATATTTAGCGAAGATAGACTGGAATAACACACTGAAGAATAAGACAGCAACAGAATGCTGGAATATCTTAAAGAGGGAAATTGACTGCGTCGTTGACAAATTTGTCCCCTTGAAAAAACAGGGGAAAAGGTCAAAGAAGAAACACTTATCGAAGGAAGCCATTAGAAAAATCAAGTACAAGCAAATGATGTGGAAGACATATAGACATACTGGAAGTGACGAAGACTATGCCATTTATAAAGAAGCACTTAATCAAGCTACAGCTGAAATTAGAAATTCGAAGAGAAGCTATGAACAAAAAATAGCTTTCAACATAAAACATGACAGCAAGAGTTTTTATGCGTATGTTCGAAGTAAACAGAAAGTTCAAGATAAGGTCGGGCCACTAGAAGGTAGTGATGGAAACATAATAACGGAGGGATTCTTAATGGCAGAAAACCTAAATGAATACTTTAGTTCGGTGTTTACCAGGGAAGATATTAGTACATTACCAGTACTAGAGACTAAGTTCGAAGGGAGAGAGTGTGACTATTTAGGACAACTAACTGTAACCCCAAAAATGGTAGCTATGAAAATAAGAGATATGAAGGATAATAAATCACCAGGAGTGGATGGGATTCCTCCCAAATTACTACTGGAAATTGTAGAACAAATTAGCATACCACTTGCAACAGTGTTCAATTTGGCATTAGAGGAAGGAGTGGTTCCGGTAGAATGGAAAGAAGCAAACATCATACCATTATTTAAAAAAGGATCAAGAAGCAAGTCAGAGAACTATAGACCAGTGAGTTTAACATCGGTGATTTGTAAACTATTAGAAAGACTAATTAAAGATCACTTGGTTGATTTTCTTGTTAAAAATAAATTGATAAACACATCTCAACATGGGTTTTTAAAAGCGAGGTCATGCTTAACAAATATGTTATGTTTTTTGGAAGATGTCACAAAGTGGGTAGATGAGGGATCACCAGTAGATATAATCTACTTAGATTTTAAAAAAGCCTTTGACAAAGTGCCACACCAAAGATTACTACTTAAACTAAAGGCCCATGGCATAGGAAATAGTATGATTAACTGGATAGAAAAATGGCTTATTGATAGAAGACAAAGAGTAGTAGTTGATGGGGAGGTTTCAAATTGGAAATCTGTTTTGAGTGGAGTACCGCAAGGATCAGTATTGGGACCTATTTTATTCTTAATATATATCAATGATTTGGATGATGACATAACAAGCAAGGTGTTGAAGTTTGCGGACGACACAAAAGTGTTTAGGAAAATAAAAAGTGATGCAGATAGACAGCATTTACAAGATGATCTAAATAAGTTGATAGAATGGTCTGAGAAATGGCAAATGCTGTTTAACTTTGGAAAGTGTAAGTGCCTCCACACAGGACATGGGAATGAAAATGCACAATATACAATGGGTGGTACTGTACTAAATACTACTGTAAAGGAAAAGGACTTAGGTTTAACCATTAGTGCTGACATGAAGGTATCAGAGCAGTGTGGAATTGCAGCAGCGAAGGCAAACCAAATTCTTGGATTAATTAGGCGAAATATAGTATACAAAGAAAAAGAACTAATAATACCGCTTTATAAAACAATAGTTAGGCCTCATTTAGAATATTGTATACAAGCATGGAGGCCATATCGCAAGAAGGATATTGATATGCTAGAAAGAGTACAAAGGAGAGCAACAAAAATGATACCAAAACTCAGGAATATTAGTTATGAAATGCGTCTAAAAGAATGTGGTCTAACAACACTAGAAACCAGAAGATTGAGAGGAGATCAGATTGAGGTTTTTGAAATATTGAATGGGTATGAAAATATTGACAGAAATATTTTTTTCACGGTCAAGGAAGAGAGAAGGACTAGAGGACATGGAGTTGCATTAGCAAAGAAGCAGTGTAGACTAGATATTAGAAAATTTTCATTTTTCCAAAGAATAGTAAACGAATGGAACAAATTATCAGCTGATTGTGTAGGTGCTAGAAGTGTTAATATGTTTAAAAATAAAATTGACATATACCTAAGACGGGCAGGGTATACTTAGATAGATAGGTTGGACTCTCGATAAGCCAAACGGCTTCCTTGTCCACCTGCCATCTAGAGTTGATTCTCTAGGTGGCAATCTTGTTAAATCTTGTTAAAATCTAAGAAGGGGTAGCTCATAGTATTTGGATGGCTGGGTGTTACAAATTATTTTTCTGGTAAACCGCTGGCGTTAAAAAATTGAGTATATGTCGAAATTGTTACTTTATATTAACTCTATTAGTTGTATGCCACGAAACAGTTAACTTTTTTTCCTTTAAAAAGACTGGGTTAAGTCTAAAGGGTTAATTTGAATTTAACCATTGATGACATAACTGACGTTGTGTGTCTGTTCCAGTCTGTTGTCAGTGCTGGACCGAGGCACCCTTCGTCTTCTGGCAGACAACAGGAACATTGCAAACTTCTCACCTGAGTTGAAAGAGCATCTCAATCGACTCTACCGTGACTGCCCTGCCAGGGTAGGTGACAGCCACGTCAGATCACGTACTGCCTCAAGTTGATTGTTTCCACAACTGAGGATCACTTATTTTTACATGTTTATGTTTCATTTCTTTATGTTGTGTAGCTGGCATCATTATTTTGTCAAGTGAAGATGTTCTGCACATAAATCTGAACATTACCCATTACTCCAGCAAGTGTCACCTGGCTCCAGCTGTCTGTCACCTGTTGGGGGCGTGTCCTTCCAATCAATCATTCATGTTTCAGCCCCTCCCCCTGACCTCCAGCTGTCTGTCACCTGTTGGGGGCGTGTCCTTCCAATCAATCATTCATGTTTCAGCCCCTCCCCCTGACCTCCAGCTGTCTGTCACCTGTTGGGGGCGTGTCCTTCCAATCAATCATTCACGTTTCAGCCCCTCCCCTGACCTCCATCTGTCTGTCACCTGTTGGGGGCGTGTCCTTCCAATCAATCATTCATGTTTCAGCCCCTCCCCCTGACCTCCAGCTGTCTGTCACCTGTTGGGGGCGTGTCCTTCCAAGCGGACACAGACAACCGTAAGAACTTCCCCACTGACCGAGTCTTCCACCTCTTCAAGAAACAGAGGTCAGTTTAGCTGTGCTCAAAACAAGGTTTCGCTTCTTCTTTGCCAGGTGTAATATGTCACAATTGACCAATTCAGGTCATACGTTGATAAACCTGCATTATGGAAAGAAACATGCTTTAAAAATACAATTACACAGTGAAAAAGTCTGATAGCAAAGTAGAGTAAATAAAATAAGTGCTTACATTTATAAATAGTTGTTTGTATTTGAAGAAATTACAGACATTTACCTTGTCAAACTACTCAATCAGGATTCAGTATGTGTCAGTACGTGTAAATGTAACTGTTGTTGACAGAGACTTGTTCTATGAGCTGATCCGCGACTGGCAAGAATGTCACATGACCCCAGGCTGGAACATGCTTGAGACGCAAGGCGAGAAGATACGCCATCTGGTGGGCTATCGCACTGAGCTGGCGAATCACATTCACTTCGCTCGACTCTTTCAGTCACAACTCATTCAGGTGAGAGAGAGAGAGAGAGAGAGAGAGAGGAGAGAGGGGAGGGGAGGGGAGGGGAGGGGAGGGGAGGGGAGGGGAGGGGAGGGGAGGGGAGGGGAGGGGAGGGGAGGGGAGGGGAGGGGAGGGGAGGGGAGGGGAGGGGAGGGGAGGGGAGGGGAGGGGAGGGGAGGGGAGGGGAGGGGAGGGGAGGGGAGGGGAGGGGAGGGGAGGGGAGGGGAGGGGAGGGGAGGGGAGGAGAAAGGAGAGAGAGAGAGATTTTCTATTTCCAATAACATGCACATATATTTAAAGTGCTTTTACTTTACTTTTAGTTTGTGTTCCTATTTATGTAATTTTATCTTAACAAGTTTTTAGAGACTGTATTTTAGGTATATTTTATGAGTTTATATATAGTATGTTGTTTTTGTGTGCATTGTGTATGTTTGTAAAGCATCTGAGAGCAATTTTTATTGATCAGGTGCTATATAATTAATTTATTATTATTAATAATATTTTATGTTAAAAAACTGAGAATTTTTTGTGAAATGATGCACTTTCCGTTTCAAAAAAGCAAATGCCATTTCATATAATACAGGTTCAAAAAGGTACAAACGCAAGTTATTATTTAATTTATTGAAAAAGTTTGCCCTCCAAAATATTTCTCTGGTGTCCCAAATATGAGCCGAGTTGGAGCACACTGAATTCTCATAAATTCCATGCCTTCATATATGTGATTAATTAATCAGTTGCTATCTTACCTGATTGATCATGCAAGATTTGTGGGGTTAGAGGATAGTATTAAGCATTGGCAGTGTTCTGTAAACTGCAATGCTTGAATGCTGATGACACGTTTGAAAATATCACACCACAGTAAGGTGGAAAACATTAAATGACAATGTTGTGTAGACACCACAGGACTCAGTACGTTTCCTCTGGTGATTAGTATTTTAAATAGCTCCGACATATGTAAAATTGAAAGAAAATATTTTACTTTCATTAATGACCATCGGTCAATTCACTGACCATTATTGTCATTAGTTTTCAGAGTTGTCCTTCTCTTGAATTAGTGAGTCCACTACAGGTTACACATTTACCCCTGTGTGGGATTTTTTACTCCCCTGTCATAGACACCAGATAGATGGAGCCACCGGCTTTTAGTGTCTCTTCCAAAAGACAGGCAAATGTGGGGTGAACGAAATTGCCTCCTAAGTTTTGACACTGGCAGGTGAGATGGAACCACCGCCATGTTGATTGACGTTGGACAGTTACATAGGTGGATCTGGTGTGTTGTGCTGGTGAAGTATCTCCTACAATGGCCGCCCTCTCCCTCATGTTGTAGATGTGTACTGGGGAGCGGAGTCTGGCCGGAGGACAGGAGGCGGAGGAGGCGGAGAAGGTTGCCCTGCTCAGTGAACTCAAGCAGACCAACCCCGACAAGTTCAAGAGGTCAGTAAGACAAGTTCAAGAGGACAGTAAGACAAGTTCAAGAGGTCAGTAAGACAAGTTCAAGAGGTCAGTAAGACAAGTTCAAGAGGTCAGTAAGACAAGTTCAAGAGGTCAGCAAGACAAGTTCAAGAGGTCAATAAGACAAGTTCAAGAGGTCAATAAGACAAGTTCAAGAGGTCAGTAAGACACGTTCAAGAGGTCAGTAAGACAAGTTCAAGAGGTCAGTAAGACAAGTTCAATAGGTCAGTAAGACAAGTTCAATAGGTCAGTAAGACAAGTTCAATAGGTCAGTAACAAGTTCAAGAGGTCAATACGACAAGTTCAAGAGGAGAGTAAGACAAGTTCAAGAGGTCAGTAAGACAAGTTCAAGAGGTCAATAAGACAAGTTCAAGAGGTCAATAAGACAAGTTCAAGAGGAGAGTAAGACAAGTTCAAGAGGAGAGTAAGACAAGTTCAAGAGGACAGTAAGACAAGTTCAAGAGGTCAGTAAGACAAGTTCAAGAGGTCAATAAGACAAGTTCAAGAGGAGAGTAAGACAAATTCAAGAGGTCAATAAGACAAGTTCAAGAGGTCAGTAAGACAAGTTCAAGAGGTCAGTAAGACAAGTTCAAGAGGTCAGTAAGACAAGTTCAAGAAGACAGTAAGACAAGTTCAAGAGGTCAGTAAGACAAGTTCAACAGGTCAGTAAGACAAGTTCAACAGGTCAATAAGACAAGTTCAACAGGTCAGTAAGACAAGTTCAACAGGTCAGTAAGACAAGTTCAAGAGGTCAGTAAGACAAGTTCAAGAGGTCAGTAAGACAAGTTCAAGAGGTCAGTGAGACAAGTTCAAGAAGTCAGTGAGACAAGTTCAAGAGGTCAGTGAGACAAGTTCAAGAGGTCAGTGAGACAAGTTCAAGAGGTCAGTAAGACAAGTTCAAGAGGTCGGTGAGACAAGTTCAAGAGGTCAGTAAGACAAGTTCAAGAGGTCAGTAAGACAAGTTCAATAGGATAGTAGGACAAGTTCAAGAGGTCAGTAAGACAAGTTCAAGAGGTCAGTAACCCTATTGAAGGTGGTGTAGGAAAGGTGCGCCACGTGTGGCCAGGTGTTCTTAAGTTGAAACACAGCCAGTGATGACTTCACCTCTCACCTGAGTGTCTGGCTGTGTCAGACACCTGTGTCTAGGCAGTGAGTTGTACTAGCATGTTAACTCTTCAGTTGATCAACCAAATTTGCATTATAAAAATATACTGAATTCAAATACAGTACATGTTCTAGTGTGTGTGTTTGTGACTGACCCTCGTGTGTGTTTGTGAGTGACCCGTGTGTGTGTTTGTGTCTGACCCCGTGTGTGTGTGTTTGTGACCGACCCCCATGTGTGTTTGTGACTGACCCCCGTGTGTTTGTGAGTGACCCATGTGTGTGTTTGTGACTGACCCCCGTGTGTGTTTGTGACTGAACCCGTGTGTGTTTATGACTGACCCCCGTGTGTGTTTGTGACTGAACCCGTGTGTGTGTTTGTGACTGACCCTGTGTGTGTGTTTGTGACTGACCTTGTGTGTGTTTGTGACTGACCCATGTGTGTGTTTGTGAGTGACCCATGTGTGTGTGTGTTTGTGACTGACCTCGTGTGTGTTTGTGACTGACCCCTGTGTGTTCTCCTGTTGTAGACTGCAGGAGAGGTTTGTGATGCCGTCCAGTCTCGGTCTCCCGTGTCCCCCTGCCTCCTTCCCTGGCTGGCAGGAGTTCTTCCGAGACTTTATTGTTGCCGCCGCGAGTCATGTCTTCAACCAGCACCTGCTCAACACACTGGCCACACGCGTCGCCCAGGTGAGTCGGGGTCTCAACACACTGGCTACACGCGTCGCCCAGGTGAGTCAGGGTCTCAACACACTGGCTACACATGTCGCCCAGGTGAGTCAGCGTCTCAACACACTTTCCACACGCGTCGCCCAGGTGAGTCGGGGTCTCAATGCACCTACTTACACACGTTTTACTGTGTATTTGGTTATTACCTTTGACAACTGTTGGGTTTGTTTAATGCGTTATGGATATATATCACTGTGATCAACCCCAAAACATGAAAATTCTTCACACAAAGAATACCATATTTTATAGGTGGGCTGGGCAAACAATTTAGAGTTTGTTGTTAATTTGAGTGAACTATATGTAGTAGATCAATAAAGGTTATTGTTAAATTTCTTGAAATGTTTCTGAAAAAAAGTAATTCAGAATTTTTTTCAACCGTTGCAATGAAAAAACTTTCATACTAAAACCATACATTGTGGAGTTGTCCCCATCATGTGACATAGTCTTGGAAAGTGTGTTAATTGGCAGATGTGTTAGCTGTTTGAACTGTGTTATCACATAAATGTTAGCTGTTTATATGTAATATATATATATATATATATATATATTTACATATATATATATATACATGTATGTATATATATATATATGTGTGTGTGTGTATAAGCTGTGTTTTATGTGGTGTTACAGATGTGTTAGCTGCATTTTATGTGGTGTTACAGATGTGTTAGCTGTGTTTGATGTGGTGTTACAGATGTGTTTGATGTGGTGTTACAGATGTGTTAGCTGTGTTTTATGTGGTGTTACAGATGTGGTAGCTGTGTTTTATGTGGTGTTACAGATGTGTTAGCTGTGTTTTATGTGGTGTTACAGATGTGTTAGCTGTATTTTATGTGGTGTTACAGATGTGTTAGCTGTATTTTATGTGGTGTTACAGATGTGTTAGCTGTGTTTTATGTGGTGTTACAGATGTGTTAGCTATGTTTTATGTGGTATTACAGATGTGTTAGCTGTGTTTTATGTGGTGTTACAGATGTGTTAGCTATGTTTTATGTGGTATTACAGATGTGTTAGTTGTATTTACTGTGTTGTTGCAGTTGAACAGCATGCAGTTCAACTCGGTGGCGGAAGATGGGCGGTTTGACGAGGCTGAGGTAATGACTTTTCCCTTCAGATAAAACTAAGTACATGTTGTTACATGGACACTGTGCAAATATGTTTTCTTGTAACTTTAGCTATTTGTGATTATGCTCAGTTTGGTGCTGTGAGACAAACTTTATATAAAAAACAAGCTTCCAGATTATACAAGCTTTGCTACTTGAATGAGACAGGAAGGCTAAACACATTATATGGTGTAAATTAGAACAATTTAATTTCTAAATGCCACTAAGCCAATACGTGTCAACACCACTAGATGTTCATGCAAATATCGTAATACATTCCTGCAAATCAAGCAGTCATCAGACATATTTGGAAATAATTTCTTCCCAGCCACAATCAAGTCTGGAATTTTCTTCTACCTCTGAATATTCACTGTTTCATGTAAACCACAGATTTAAATAACTTTAGAGCAAGCACTATCCAACATGTAAAAACCTAAAGCAACCATGCTGAAGTGCCCATGGAATATTTTGCCAGTCAAATTACGGATCCATTGTTGTGTTAGAGTCACTAATTGTCATACCTGTGGATAGTGCGACACCTCTGGCCTACAGCAGAAATGATCTGAGATGTAAACTACATATTCCTTGTTTGTGACTAGTAACTGACTACTTCTGATGACGGACATGTTGGTGTTTAGGAGGACGGTGTGTCATTCATCAAATGTGTGTCCACCCTGAGACTTCTGGGCAAGTATTTGGGGTTTGTGGCCTTCCTGCCCTACCAGACCCCAGACCTGCTCCCCGACAGTGTCCAGGAGGCCTACGTCTGCATGCGGGACCACGTGAGTGGACAGTGGAATCAATTGTTAGACTAGGCCACTAGGGTTCTGTTTTCAGTGTTGTTTTGTATGTAACTATGTAGCAATCTAAAAGTGTTGGCCAGGTATAGTCCCAAAATTATGATTTGTTGACATTTTTCAAATCATAAATAGTGCAGTAAAATGATGATAGGTTATAATGATAACACATAGATGACACCTTGGCTACACAGTCTGACATATGCACGTAAGCATAATGTCACAGCTTTAAATTGTGTTATTTTATTTATTGTCATACTAAAAACAAATACCAGGTACAGACACACAGACACACAGACACACAGACACACAGACACACAGACACACAGACACACAGACACACAGACACACAGACACACAGACACACAGACACACAGACACACAGACACACAGACACACAGACACACAGACACACAGACACACACCACACACCACACACCACACACCATACACACACTTACTCACTCACTCACTCGCACTCGCTCGCTCGCACGCACGCACGCACGCACGCACACACACACACACACACACACAGTTATCCGTGTGTCCACTGCCATGTTCCCAGAGTCAGCCAGTCGATGTGCTGCACTACGTTGAGACGGCACTATGCACTGGACGCACCATTGTCACCCTGCCCTGGGTGCTGGAGTACCTCAGCATGGCTGACCCTCTCGCTCCCCGACTCTCCTACTTCAATCAGCTCTTTCGGCGGCTCCTTGTCGTTCACAGGTAGGTGGCGCCACCTGTCTGTGTAATTGTTGTCTTTGTGATCGCTGACAACTGGTGTTTGTCTAACTTTGGTTGTTTTTGTAGATATTAAAAATGTTATGTTGTAAGAAGTTAACCTACTTTGGAGCATATGTTTTGAAACGTACAATGTTTCGACCCGTCAGCTGTAGGTGTTGGTCGTGTACTGGTGTCACGTGTGTTGGCTCAACCTTATAACATAACCATATCTTGGACAAAACAATATGTTCCACATTTAAAATGGTCTATAACGAGTTTGTATTTACCACCTCGTTCCCATTATGGGCACACAGCCTAATAAATACACACACCCGTGTTACAAAAGTGAAGCCACACATGAATGACTCTGTCCATGCTAAGTGTTGTCTGTCATAGATATTCACGCCTGTGACGTGTTTGTAATTTGTACGTTTGTCCACCACTGACAGCTCGTGCTACTGATGCCTTAGAAATTAATAGAATCCACCCAAGCCTGCGTACTCGCAACTGTGTATCTATTGGGGATAATATGGTACTTATGTCTCATGAGAAGTTAATGCATGAATCAATGCTTGGTACTCATATGTATAAATTTATGAGATGTAACGTTTTGTAGGCTAGCCAGCGAATGGTTTCAGCAACATCAATCCCACAATGCACTGCTGCTGCTGCTCATTCTTGGATGGCTGTTTCAGGTGAGTTTATTAAGTGGCATAATTACAAGTTGATCGCTTACCTTGATACATGTTTTACTGGTGTCGTACGCAGAGAGAATCATCACAATAAATTTCATACATCAAACCTTTCAGGTTAAGACTTCTTTCAGTCTATTTAAAAATTTTAATTACTGTAATGGATTTATTTTATATATTATTATTTATATTAATTTACTTATAACTACCGGTATATAATAGTAATATTATTTCATGTCAATAATATAATTCTTGATTGCCAGAGGGTGCAGCTGTCTAGTATTACATCATCTAACATTACATCACTAGTATTACATCAGTATAGTATTACATCATCTAATATTACATCACTCTAGTGTTACATCAGTCTAGTATTACATCACTATAGTATTACATCAGTCTAGCATTACATCACTATAGTATTACATCACTAGTACTGTATCACTCTAGTATTGCATCACTCTAGTATTGCATCACTCTAGTATTGCATCACCCTAGTATTGTATCACTCTAATATTGCATCACACTAGTATTGCATCACCCTATTATTGCATCACTAGTATTGTATCACTCTAGTATTGCATCACTCTAGTATTACATCAGTCTAGTATTACATCATCTAATATTACATCACTCTAGTATTACATCACTAGTATTGCATCACTCTAGTATTGCATCACTCTAGTATTGCATCACTCTAGTATTGCATCACTCTAGTATTGCATCACTCTAGTTTTGCACCACTCTAGTATTGCATCACTCTAGTATTGCATCACTCTGGTTTTGCATCACTCTGGTATTGCATCACTCTAGTATTGCATCACTCTAGTTTTGCGCCACTCTAGTATTGCGTCACTCTAGTATTGCATCACTCCAGTATTGCATCACTCTAGTTTTGCACCACTCTAGTATTGCACCACTCTAGTTTTGCACCACTCTAGTTTTGCACCACTCTAGTAGTGCATCACTGTAGTATTGCACCACTCTAGTATTGCATCACTCTAGTATTGCACCACTCTAGTATTGCACCACTCTAGTATTGCATCACTCTAGTATTACATCACTCTAGTGTCTCGCATCACATTTTCGAAATGTTGAAGTTCAGTTGGACGTCTAATCCAGTAATATTTTTACTGTCCTGACTGATGTAACATATGATGTTTTGAGAAATAGTAGTGAAGAAATAATTAGTAGATCAGCTTATCATATATTGACATTTTGTATAGTTTCCTTTTGATGGTTCATAAAGGACAATGTTCAACAGTTGATTGCTATAACAAAGAAATCAGTTACTATGACAACGTTCACCCGATTCAGTGAACTTGTGCATATCGCATGTGACATGTACCTGATGTAGTCAACTACAAATTGCTGTTTACAAGTCTGCTTATCCTGCATTGAAACATGCTATGGGTGATAGCCATTGTACCGACAGACCTAGACTTGTTTAAATGAACCTTTGTAATTATGAGTGGTGTGTTTCAGCTGCCTGTGTTTCCGGAAGCGTTGTTCTTCAGCGGTGTGCGAGGGAAGGCAGACACTGCGTTGATGGCGGCTGGGACACTGGTAGATATACGCAAATTCTATGGGTGTTTCTTTAAAAATATTGAAATCTATCTCACTTAATAGTCGATCTATAATTAATCTGTAACACAAATTGTTTGTATATTTAATATGTAAATTGGCATATTGCAAAAGCTGTTGATTTTTTATTGCCAATACTTGTGCAGAGTTATAAACAGTGTATAGATATTTTACTGCATATGTACTAAAACAAATCTAGTTAGTAGTAATATTAAATGCTGAATGTAATAATAATATCATAAACAAAACACAGTGATTCTGTTACAGTTTAAGTAATGTGTGTATCATTTTTTATATTTCATCTGTGGAACTATTTATAGATTTAGTCGGTGACCAACTTGTGTAGAGTTGTGAAGTCATGAGTGTTTTAGTCTGAGCCACAACGTTGTGTTTGATGTGTTACCAGGACGCCACAGCTACAGTCAACCAGAGTCTGGTCAGCATCTGTTGTCCATATCTTGGTATGTCTACATCTTCATCGTCCACTGTGGACTGAGAGCCACGTCACCTGGATGCATATTCTACCTTGTTTACTATTTCTTTCCATCTTTCTAGATTCATGACACTGATCTACAGTTGTTTGTGCCTGTCCTTTTCGTATCTCACTTAACAAAGAGAGGTTTGGGTAGTGTAACGGTTAGCACATCCGCCTGGCAGCCCATATTCAACACCTGGCAGACATGTTATATTTGGTGTAAAAACCTGGCTCTGAATATTGGGGATTGTATCCTGTCAGTTTTTGGGACATGACGACTAGACAAGTACCCTGGCAGTGACCTTCCTCAGTGCCAACACAGAAAGGCTGGTGTTGAACAAATGTCCTGAAAAAGGCTGACTAGTTCAATAAGTCCTTATAACGTTATAACCACAATACACAGAGACTGGTCAGTTAATCCTGGGGCCGGCCAGCTTCCCTCCTCTTCCCTCCTCTTCCCTCCTCTTCACTCCTCTTCCCTCCTCTTCCCTCCTCTTCCCTCCTCTTCCTTCCTCTTCCCTCCTCTTCCCTCCTCATCTCTCCTCTTCTCTCCTCTTCCCTCATCCTCCCTCCTCTTCACTCCTCTTCCCTCCTCATCCCTCCTCTTCACTTCTCTTCCCTCCTCTTCCTTTAAACATTTTTGTAATTGTCATTTCCAATAAATTATTTGTCTATATGAAATACCATCAGAATTATTTGTATTGCCTTCTGTAGTTAGTTATGGGAACAGGCATGTGAACATTCTGATATTGGAATAACAAACAACGCTGTGTGTACGTGTGTCATGTGTTCATGTGTGTGTGTACGTGTGTCATGTGTTCATGTGTGTGTGCACACTACTGTTGAGAGGTTAGAAATAGATGTTTTGAACCTCTCCGATTTAGATAAGACATTACAATGGCCACTGTTTCTTGTAGGAGAGATTCGAGTGTTGCTTGTTGACTTTGCTGTTGGCATCAACAGTTGTAGTCACAATATTCGCAAGATCACTCCCGTGTTGACTGAGCCACCGGCGCCATCTGCTGTGACAGATCTACAACTACAGGTAAAAAAATTGTTTTTATCTTTAGAATAATGCAATGAAATATTTTTTCTAAACATTGCACAAATGTTTAGAAAAAATATAGAATGGTCCTATAATGATGCCATTTGAAACAGTAATATTAAATATATTTTAATCATACAATGGGAATTTATGTTGAAATAATATGCAGTAGAAGGATATGTTTTATTAATGAAAGGTTTGATGCACTAAGATATTAATATCTTAAGTTATATTTCTTGAACTTATCCAGCCTTCTTGTAATAGGAGATTTGCATTTTTAGTAACTCAACTGTTTTTAAACATGTATCTTTACAGTATTTGATATTTGTTTTTATGAATTAAATTAAATTAAGACATAGTAAACTTGTCCAACCGTTTGTAGCAACAAATGGAGGAGAATTTCTTCAGCAATCATCCCGCGTCGCTGAAGAGGACAGTTGAGTTTGTTGCAGACAGGATAGCGTCAAACTTCATCAAACGGTTCCGGGCTCACACATTTCCTGCAATGCTTGAGGCAGGATATGATTGGGTGAAGGAACTCGTCAGAAACACTGACGATGATGTATTTAGTAAACGTGCAAAGGTGAGACTATTGTTAGTTCTGCCTTAACGTTGGAGATTTTATGTAATGTATGGTGTTACTTTGTGATATTTTATCGTGGTTATTCACCATAGCTAATGTACACTGTTACTTTAAAGTGATTTACTTGTTTGTATATGTACCAAACATTATAAAGTAACATTTTGCTGTCATTTAGTATTTTAATTAGTATATATATATATATATATATATATATATATATATATATATATATATATATATATATATACACACACACACATCTCACCATAAAGCACAAATGAATATATTTAATCCCCAAGAGTGAACTACATATCAGTCTAACACATTTGGACTTGTATTCTTTTTATGTTTCTGATCATGTGTTGAGGAAAATAAATCAACCCTGAAAGATGAGATAATAATTTTTCACAAAATAAAAAATTGGTGGCGTATGAACCAGACAGCTAGTTTTAACTCTGCAGAATAGACCTGTGTGACTTTGGTTTGTTGTGATATTGCTGTATATAATAAGACACAAACTATAAAGCAAAATGGTCTAATCGTGTGATCTGCGTTTGGTTTCAGGAGAAGCTTCTCTATCAGCTGCAGGAGTATTCAGGGAGGACGGCCGACTCCAGTCACAGCTGCACCAGACAGGAGGCCAGGGGGTACGTAGTGCACCAGACAGGAGGCCAGGGGGTACGTAGTGCACCAGACAGGAGGCCAGGGGGTACGTAGTGCACCAGACAGGAGGCCAGGGGGTACGTAGTGCACCAGACAGGAGGCCAGGGGGTACGTAGTGCACCAGACAGGAGGCCAGGGGGTACGTAGTGCACCAAACAGGAGGCCAGGGGGTACGTAGTGCACCAGACAGGAGGCCAGGGGGTACGTAGTGCACCAGCAGGAGGCCAGGGGGTACGTAGTGCACCAGACAGGAGGCCAGGGGGTACGTAGTGCACCAGCAGGAGGCCAGGGGGTACGTAGTGCACCAGACAGGAGGCCAGGGGGTACGTAGTGCACCAGCAGGAGGCCAGGGGGTACGTAGTGCACCAGACAGGAGGCCAGGGGGTACGTAGTGCACCAGCAGGAGGCCAGGGGGTACGTAGTGCACCAGCAGGAGGCCAGGGGGTACGTAGTGCACCAGCAGGAGGCCAGGGGGTACGTAGTGCACCAGACAGGAGGCCAGGGGGTACGTAGTGCACCAGACAAGAGGCCAGGGGGTACGTAGTGCACCAGACAGGAGGCCAGGGGGTACCTAGTGCACCAGCAGGAGGCCAGGGGGTACGTAGTGCACCAGACAAGAGGCCAGGGGGTACGTAGTGCACCAGACAGGAGGCCAGGGGGTACGTAGTGCACCAGCAGGAGGCCAGGGGTTACGTAGTGCACCAGCAGGAGGCCAGGGGGTACGTAGTGCACCAGACAAGAGGCCAGGGGGTACGTAGTGCACCAGACAGGAGGCCAGGGGGTACGTAGTGCACCAGACAGGAGGCCAGGGGGTGCGTAGGCCGGCCCTCCCCTCCCTTCTCAGACATTATCCGCCTTAAAAGGAACATGTCTGCTCATATCCAGAACTAATCAGTGTAGTAACTTGTGACAGGAAGTCTGCCGTCTAGAAGGTACACTTTGATAACTCAGCTTGAGTTTGTGGACGTTGAACACCAAAGAACACTGTGATCAGTCGGCTTGACTTGGCGTTATCGCCATTAAAGCTTGTATTGAAACCGGGTATATTGTCTGCCAATTTATCTTGTAGTATGGTGGAAACATTTAAATGGTGAACATCGTTATGAATTAACTAAAATAACTTCATACAATTTGATGGGCAGGATATAGTTAACATGTATTGTAGTCTTTGGATCATGTAAATAAAAATTAAAACTTGTAAACAGATTCTAGTTATTTCTACTTAAAATACAAATGGATAGTTCACTGGTCAGAGTTAGTTGTAATTGTAACACATTAAGTATAAAGTAAATACAGAAATTAAATATTAAAAAAATGAGATAGATGTTAGATACACATAGAAATGAATTATTTGATAATATGGATAGAATAATTATACAGCTGTTGTTGACAGAGTAAACAAAGATCCCGTGTTTGTCTCCAGCTACTGCACTGAGAAAGCTGCCACAATACTTCACACGCTGCTCCCTGAGGAAACCCCCACCACAGTCCTCAAGGTCGCGACCTCCATAGTTGAGCGGATCTCTGGGGTCAAGATCTGTGCGTGGATGACGACACACGTGACACACAGTAAGGGGGGACGTCCTATAAATATGCATACTAGCTGCTTTTAAAGCAAACGATAGGAACTACTCCATAGGTATCTTGGGGAATCGCATTGGTTATTTCAATTTTTTAAACAGGCCTTTACTTAATAGTTTTGTGCATTGTGTTATTATTGCAATGTGTACTTTTAATATGCTGATCTTTTGTACTTCGTAAGTAAAATACTGTGTTGTAATATAATTTTTACATTTTTAACTTATTGTTTTACTTTGACATGTAAGCACCGCTGAATCTACTTCGTACAGATGTGTAGTGTTTAAATAAAATTTATTGACTGACTGATAAATTCTCAGTTGACTTGACTGGCTGCAGTTAGAATGGGGAATCTGTGTTGGGTGTTTTTAATATGGCTGAACAACTGAAATGGACATTATCACTAACATACATGTGAGCTCATCAGTACTAATTTTGCCCTTTAAAACCATTCTTGCTTATCAGCACTCATCTTGTGTACCAAACACTGTCAAAACTGGCACATTTTCACGTATCACACAAATAATGTCCTTTGTGATAAGGTGCTGGCTTTTGCATCAAGAGTGATTTTATTTAATGTTGGATTTTTTTGAACATATTGTGGATTTTATTGTGAGCTTCTGTGTTATCTTAATAACATGCTACCGAAATGACAAATGGCCATTGTGACCTTTGACCCTCTGTGACAGACATGTTGAGGAGGGAGTTTGTCACAGCTCTTGACAAACAACTGAAAACCCTCAAGATATCAAGGAACGCGTGCATGGACCACATTGGTGTTGCCATGATGACGCCTGCCGAAAGGTCAAAGGCGCCACCTGGTGTGTGTACTGAGAGGAAGTTGACACATGACGAGACGTTTGAGGCTCCTGCAGATGTGGTTATTCGGTTCAAGGTGAGTGCCGGTTGTCACTGTCGGCCATCTTGTCTAAACACTGGTGGCAGCCATATTTGGTTCTAATGACAGTGGCAATGTTAATTTGGAATTATTTGTAACTATTTCTGTAGATAAGCCCATTCAGTGGCCATATTTGGTTCTAATGACAGTGGCAATGTTAATTTGGAATTATTTGTAACTATTTCTATAGTTAAGCCCATCCAGTGGCTGCACAATGTGTGACACTTGAATACAACAGCCCCTGTTGCGGCATTGGCGAAGTCTGCTATTCAGATCGTTTTTATGCACAACTATCCACTATGTGGAGGCACATGTTATACATAATATTAAGCTGATGCTTTAGTGTAGCAATAGTGCTAATCATAGATTATATCCCTGTTGAATATTTCTGAGATTTGTTGGGTGTAATTTGTTGGGTATAGCCAGTGACAATCATTGTATGTAAATAACGCTGGCGATAACAGACTTTGATAACAGAATGCAAAGTTAATTCAGGGCATTGTTGCCAAATATTTAAAAACCTTTCTACCAATTCTTCCAACCAGGGAGTGCTCAGTCGGTTCATGCTGCAGCCAGAGCCAGGGATCGATGCAGAGACACTGTGTGACACGCTGCAGATTACCCAGGACGTGCTAAACAACAGACAGGTGAGGACTGCAGACAACCTGATAGAGCCGTAGCTGTAGATATTGCGTACTCTCTTCACAGTATCAGTATTATATATTATGTGTAAACATTATATGTTTATAATGTGAGACAAGTATGAGTTGTATAGTGTCATGACGTATGTTAGTTGACTGTTTACAACACCAGACTCATTTGAGACTGGAGATAATCCGGGTTCACATCTTCTTGAGAAGTTTCATTGACTTACTCCAGATCATTCAGCTGTTTAGGGAACATAATGTAGTTTATTGTATTTTTGTAGCTGTTTGTATTAATGAAATAAGTATACTGTTCCATTTGCTGATCTTTCAGGACATCATTCCGGGTGTCTACAGAGCTTTGGCAAAGATGTCTGTCGATCTGGCGTATGTTCTTGGTGAGGTTATACACAGGCACGCACGCACGCACGCACGCACGCACGCACGCACGCACGCACGCACGCACGCACGCACGCACGCGCCGACATACCAACTTCCACATAACACATGGTGTATTGATAGCTGTCCGCAATACATTTTGAAAGGGAACTAAATTTGTACTCATTCTTACAGTTTAGGAGGATTCTTTTCAGTAGTGATGTGGAAGAAAGCTTAGACATGTTTAAAAGAAATACACTACTCCGGGTGACTAAATCGTCATTGTGGGATTATAACATATATATATAACACATATAAGTGTTTCACTTCATGTCTACTCCTTTTCAAAACATATTTCTTAATTGTATTTCATTCGTACCACGTGACTTGTTATTTGTATTTGTATTGCTTGTTTTTTAATGTTGTGTTTTGAAAAAAATTGAATTGAGTAAAATATTGTTTGCCTAAAAACTTGATATTTGTTTATCATTTACACAGTGTTGCACCTGGTGGCAATTCATCTGCAGTTCTTCCTGCTGAGTATTCCATTTTGACATGTAACTTCAGAAGTGTTTCACTGTGTGGAATAATATCATCTTACTGTAGTGATAAAAAACAACAGCATTATCTTAAATCAGTTTGAGTACTCGACTGTTATTGTGTAGTTGACATTTTGTTGACATTTGTCATCTCTTTCTCCCCCAGTGCTCAAGCATCCTCACATGTGGCAGGATGATGTCGAGAGACACCTGGTGGCCTTGTGGAAAACTCACCTGTGGGAGCATTCATTATTTCATAATGTTGTCTGTCCCAAACACATGTATCTCATACGTGAGTCAGAAAACCCCAAGGTACGTAATAAATAGTTTTAGTCAAATCTATATATTAATACATTAGCTTTATAAACATCTGTGTGTGTCACTTCCATGTCCTGAGTCCCTTTGACTTCCACTCACCCACTGTCCGTGTATTCCTGGAAAACATGAAGTTATTTTCTTTTTTAGTTGACAAATCCACAAAAAGTGTGTAAAAATACAGATTACAATTATGTTTGTTTTCAAGTGTCAAGTTGATAAACCTGTCTAAGATGAGACTGTTGATGTGTTTGTTTGCTCCAGGCCTGCTGGCAGAAGCTCACGGAGCTGACTCTGTGTCTGCTGCGCAGTGACATTGTCAGGCCAGAGCAGCTGGAGCCCGGCTTGCTCCGCGTCCTCGCCACTGCTCTCACACCGGTACACGTCGGCTCCAGTTACACGGCTCATCCGTCCGTCCGTCCGTCCGTCCGTCCGTCCGCCCGTCCGTCCGTCCGTCCGTCCGTCCGTCCGCCCATCCACCCATCCATCCATCCATCCATGCATGCATGCATTCATCCATCCATCCACCCACCCACCCATCCATCCATCCATCCAATATACATTGTATGTATAAGATATTCGCCTGCCCACCCATCCATCCATCCATCCGTCCTTCCATCCAATGTGATGGTTCTTGTTATTTTTGCTCATGTTCCAAGTGACAAATATAGCAATAATAAATTTGTGTGTGTGTTAATTAGTTAAGTAAATATATATTTAGAAAAGCTCACAATTTACATCAGGAAATGCTAATTGCTTTTCGAGAGTAAGATAACTCAATGATGACATGAGCACAGGACAAGACATAACAGCCGCTGTCTGCAGCACTGTATGTTTCCTTTGATTGTTCAAATGACGTCAGCGTATGTTGTTTTGTACAATATGCCTCCTGGCAGACATTCCTCTGCTGACATCATAACTTGCCACGGCAAGATGTTAATAACCAAACCAAGATCTCTATGAGTCGTCACACTTATTGATGACTGTATTGGTCAAAGCTTGCAATTGTAACCTAGAAACACCTTTTAAGTATCTGTATTTTACAACTATTTCCTCAGTTATAGTGGTTAATGTGAAAACAGGTAAACAGGTCTATTTAAACAACTAAAACCTGCCACAGTGAGTTGGTTGCACAGTTCCATTCTGCACACAAAGTAAAAATAGCTGTCTAAATAAATGTGTTTTTCAATGTAGGGTTTAATTTCTAAGTTACAAAAATGGTCTATTGCATCGCTTAGTTGACGTTCCAACGATTTCAAGTACTGTAAATGTTTACTGGTGTCACCTTGTAGCATGTCCCCAACTGCCCCACTATTGTCACCAACTAGGGAGTTGTCAGCAACTAGGATGTTGTTGGCACCAACTAGGGTGTTGTTGTCACCAACTAGGATGTTGTCGTCACCAACTAGGATGTTGTTGTCACCAACTAGGATGTTGTTGTCACCAGCTAGGGTGTTGTTGTCACCAACTAGGATGTTGTTGTCACCAGCTAGGATGTTGTTGTCACCAACTAGGATGTTGTTGTCACCAACTAGGATGTTGTTGTCACCAACTATGATGTTGTTGTCACCAATTAGGATGTTGTTGTCACCAACTAGGATGTTGTTGTCACCAACTAGGATGTTGTTGTCACCAACTATGATGTTGTTGTCACCAATTAGGATGTTGTTGTCACCAACTAGGATGTTGTTGTCACCAACTAGAATGTTGTTGTCACCAACTAAGGTGTTGTTGTCACCAGCTAGGGTGTTGTTGTTGCAGGCGGAGATGAAAGATGTGACAGTTTACGTCTGCACGGTTGCCGAGTTCTTCCACGCACTGCATCATGGGAGAACAAACGAGGAGTTTCTGTGTGTGCTCGATGCGCTGCATACTGTGTGTGTAGACCACGGCTTGGAACGTGCACAGGCAGCCGTGCAGCACTGCATCGACAGCATCAACAGCACCCAGGGCACTGTGACAGGGAGCAGCACAGCGGGGAGCAGCGCTGGAGGGATCATCACAGGAAGGAGCAGTCATTTAAGTCCCAAAGAGATCGATTGTTGCATCACAACAAGTGAGCCAGTCAGCAGCACAGCTGAGCACCACTGTGGGGGCACTGTCGACACTGACCACTGCTGTAAAGAGGTCAGAATCAAGACTGACCACTGCAGTAATGATGTCACAGACAATGATCACTGCTGCAGTGTGGTCAGAGAGACTGACCGCTGTTGTAACGAGGTCACCAGTAGCCCTGTGAGGGGGAGCATTCATTTACTGCATGACAACACATCATATGCCGGGAGCAGCCATTGTCACACGCCCACTGGGACTGTGTCAGTGGGTCACTGTGATTCGTCACTCACTGACCCACCGACCTACGCACCTGTCACAGAGAGGACCCTTGTGATAGACACAAATAGAACTGTCAATTCTTCCGAATGTGGATCAGAATATATCAGTCGGTTAAGAATCCACGACCAAAATGACACAGCTGATCACAAGAACATCCATTTACCAGGAGACCCCGGCCTTAGCCCTCACACAGAGGCCAGTGGAGAGGGGACAACAGCTCTCTTGGACGGCAATGACACTAGCAGAATAAGGTCTGCCTTGGTAGAGGACAGTGTGTGTAGTGACGCATGTGATACCTCAACCGTGTGTTCCCAGCTTGAACTGGAAGCAGTTGTGCATCCAGTGTGCACTTGAAAGCCTTGTGACTGTAAATATTCTATTGTACAATTATAAATGATGGGGAGATGCTGAAGTGTTAGTTGTTTTATTTCTTCTACAGTTGTTTAGCCGTCAACCAACATAAACACGGCACTGTGACTCCCAGGGTAGTCAGTCTTGCAGATCCCGACCACCCCTAAATCACTGTTTCTATATGCCACCATCTCTCTTGAAACGCAATCGCTCTAAACATTCCTTCTCCCCTTCCTCTATCTGTCTTCTAAATGAATGATCTGCCTTCCCTCCCTTCCACCCCCTCTCTCTCCCAATGCCGCTGTTATTGCTCGCACTGATTACAAGAACATCCAATGACCAGGAGACCTCAGCCTTGTCCCTCAGCTACACAGAGGCCAATGGAGAGGAACAGCGACACTGGCAGAATAGTCTTCTTTGGGTAAGGGTTGTAACCTCAGATTGGTGTTATGAAAATGCTCTGGTATTATGGCAAAACAAAAATATAACACTAGAAAATTATACCCACCAAGGAACTGCTGATCTTATGACTGGTCATTGATGCCCACTGCCCAGACAAGTTCATACCCAGTGGCCGTGCCTAGGGAAACAGTAAGTGATGCTGTAGCTGCTGTTACAGCAACAATTTATCAATGTTTTAATGACTTAGGATTCAGTTACATCCAGGCCTGTGTATTGGTTAGGGTCACTATCATCAAAGGCTTGATTGACAACTGTAGTGTGGGATGGAAGACGTGATGAACTTTACAAGACCACCAGACTAGTTGGCAGGCACGTTTACTAGGCCACCCTTACCTTTACTAGTGTACGGACTAGTGGGTAATTCCACCCCTGAATTATACATGCCTATATATATATACAGTGTTCCCCTGCTATATGGTGTGTTTGAGGTGGGCCACCTCGCTGTTTTTGTAGTGACCTAGCTCAAAATATGCCAGAATTGCCACCTCATAGTTATATCTTGTTACAGACAAGTTTACATGCTACCTTGTAGTTATGCATTTGTTTCCTCTCTAAGTACAAGAGGAATAGGTTAAAACACCCTTTGGACTGCACTATTTTGAAGTTTTTATTTAAAATAGTTTCATCACATTTTTTACTACAGCAGCATTAATAAAAACAAAAGTCGACTAGTCTGTCTAGGAGTTTACTAGTCCTGAAAATAATCAAAGCTAGACAAATTTAAATGGTTTCTATCAGCCATAATTTATTAAAAAAAAGTAATCATAGAAATCGAACAAAGCATTGTCAATAACCGTGCTGGTTTAATGTCAGACCATATTATGAGTTCACCAGCACACAAGTGTTTAGGTATCACTGCTGTCTCTGTCACTGCCTTTGCCCTGTCTTGGACCGAGTGGTTGTGTATGTGGCCTGCGAGCACCACCAACACTCCACAGCTCCATGGCCTCAAGAGGCTCGAATTGATGGTGATCGTAGCTGTACTGTCATCAAGTCTGTCAATCGGTGAGCCGACATGTTCGACTGTATGCTGCTCTTTGTAAGCTTCGGCTGGCTGAACCCTCACTCGGCATCGGCCGAGCTGGCAGGGGAGGCTCAGAATGATGTCAATGAGTCCGAGCACATTACCGTATTGTTCCTTGTGGGCTGTGTTGACACCTGCCCAACTCAAGGCATGTTCATGGGACTGCTTGTAGAGCATATTCTTGAGCAGTACCCACTCTCTCCACACTGTCCGTGCCCACACCTGCTTCATACATCACAGGGCCGTAGTGCTTCGTCACCATATCCATCTGCCACCTCAGGTCACAGCTTGAAGCAGGCAATCGAAGGAGCCTGAACCACCTCAGAATTGCAGTTAGCGAATCCACCCTCCAGGCAACTGATGATATTGTCCATATCTGCACTCGTGTCTGCTCCAACAAGTCTGTCACCACCTCCCCGTGGCAGCCGTCAGTCAGCAGTGTTGCGTGCACATCTGCAACGGTGGCAGTCACCGTCTGAGCAACGAGTGACAGCCTGCTCTGTACAAACAACACATCGAGGAGAAAGTGTGCCATTTCAATGGTGTCTTTGTGGCACAGCATTGCAAGGAAACTGATCGCCTTTGCCTTTCGGAACTTGCATCTGGGTGAGGTGGAGGATCAGTGCAGGACAGCCACTGAGGAGTGCTTGTAGCAGCTTCAGCTGGTGGGGCAGCCAACGAGGGCCACCGACACGTGGTGACAAAGCTTACAGTAGTACCAGCGTGTCAAGTGCAGCCTTCGGGTTGCTGCGGATCAGAGGGGAATGATGGTATAAGAGGTACAAACTGAGCAGTAGGCCACTCAGCTCGGTAGTTTCACAGGCAGATGACCAAGAGCCTGCCTGTAGGCCAGCTCCAGACGATGTGTGAAGCAGTGAATCGCCTGTACACAAGCCTGCTCTCTACGGAAGAGTGTCGCCACGCCATTGTTCACACCAATCACCACTGCAGCAACATCACAGCCGAAACCGACGAGTTTCTTCAGTAGTGTTGCTTTCGAAAGCTGAAAGTGCTTGTCTACCACCCCATCGATGGTACGCTTGACAGACGGTGCATCTGCCTTGGCGACGTTCTCCACCCCCACAAACGACGTAGCCACACGACGAATATCGCACAAAAACAATCTCAGCCTCGCTGATTGAAGAATCAGTTGTCCTGTCACTGATGAGTGAGAGAAAGTGGGCTTTCTTCAAACGTTGGGCGAGGTGGCGCCGTTCGACCTCAGTGACGGCATGCACGAACTCTCTGCAGGCTTTCCCGTTGCGACACGTGTTCCCATATCCAGCCCTTTTGGTTTTAGGTGGCCATGCCCCTGGACCCACACAGTCTGCATCAGGCATTCAGTGCTCGCTCAGCCCATCCTTCCACCTCACACATCATTTTATTCAGGCAAAACATATAATATATATATATATACAGTGTATATATATATATATATATATATATATACATACACAGACTGTATATATAGGGAAAGCCTGATTGTTATCTGTGCAATTGTAATGGCTCTTTGAAGCAGTCCCCAGCCAGCACCCATTCACACAAGGCAGCAGGACAAGTCTAATTGACTTCCCATTCATCAGTTTCATTCACTGATTAAAGGTTGGGTAATGTTTGACCAGCAGCTTCATTGTACAAACTTTTCTTGGTCATTAAAAACCATTGCCTGCATAGCAATAGTTCCAACTGTCTGTAAAATATCAGATGCTCAATTCCTTTTTATTCAATTCCAATTAAAAATCTTTCAATTGCAATTCCAATTCAATTAATTTTGTACAAAATCTTTCAATTACAATTCCCGCTTCAATTCAGGAATTGAATTGATCAATTCCAATTCATTTTGAATTGACCCCAGCCCTGTCTGGGCATTATTTGTAAGATTAACGGTTCTTTGATATCTGAAATTGTCTAATGTGATATATTTATTTTCATTAATGCAGTCCAGTAGAGCAGTTTTCATAACACCATAACTTGAGGTATATTTCCAGAATGATTATGGTAAATTAATAATGGTAGGGTGGCACTACAGGGCAATGAGTGCAATTGATTTTCTTTTTCAATGACATATTTTTGGAATACAGATCATAACTTTACTTCTTCATTAATTACTTTTGATATTTCTGTTTTATTTCTTTGTTACCTTTATAAAAAGTGCATTGTTAGTTTAGCGGGATTGCAACATATACTGTTTTTTAGCTTTAAATCAAATTGTAACAACTTAAATTGGGGTTTGTTTTTATATTTTGCCAGATTAGTAAACCTTTTAGTGACTAGTAAACTTTTGACTTTACAAGTCCCGCTGTCTAATAAAATAAATGCCAAAGTTCTATCCCTGTATGGTCACTGTCAGATGCTAATCCATCCTCTGGCTATGAGCAAACAAACATTGTGGTCACTGCCAGGGCCATGGGAACACCTGCTGCTAAGTGTCTTCATCAGTAATTACCCTGGGTAGCACTGTTGTGTGAAGTTGCAGTGGAGGGAATCAGTATGGCAGGTATTACATGTGATTGCGATTTTTTTTTTATACTGACAATGTATTTGAAAAAGTCAAATACCGGGTTCTTTAAGATAGTATTTAAATACAAATACTTTTAATTCCCAAAGATCAAATACAAATACCTTAAAAAGTATTAAAATACTTTCAAATAAAAATGTCTGATCCACTCATCACAGGCAACTCTTAACAACTAACAGGTTGAAACAGTGTTAGTTAGTAGTCGACAAAGTGTGGATGTGGACATGTTTCTTCAACTGGCCATTTGATTTGAATTTTGCACCACATATATCACATTTGTATGGTTTTTCTCCAGTGTGGATACGGATATGGGTCTTTAAACTACTATTTTGTGAGAACTGAGCACCACAAAAATCACATTTGTACGGTTTTTCCCCAGTGTGGATACGGACATGGGTCTTTAAATGATGATTTTGTGAGAACTGAGCACCACAAAAATCACATTTGTATGGTTTTTCCCCAGTGTGGATACGGACATGTTTCTTCAACTGGCCATTTTCTTTGAATTTTGCACCACAAGTTTCACATTTGTATGGTTTTTCTCCATTGTGGATACGTAAATGTTTTTTCAACTGGCCATTATCAGCGAATTTTGCACCACATGTATCACATTTGTATGGTTTTTCTCCAGTGTGGATACGGATATGATTCATCAAACTACCATTTTGCAAGAATTGTGCACCACAGGTATCACATTCATAAGGTTTCTCACCAGTGTGGATACGGACATGTTTCTTCAAACTACCACTTAGTGAGAATTGTGCACCACAGGTATCACATTTGTAGGGTTTCTCCCCTGTGTGGATACGGACATGTCGCCTCAAATGACCACTGTGTGAGAATTGTGCCCCACAGGTATCACATTTATATGGTTTCTCAAGTGTGTGGATACGGATATGTGTTTTTAGGTTATGGTTCCATAAGAAGTGTTTTCCACAAGTGTCACATTCGAATTGTTTCTCAATGGTACCAGTGTTTACATTCACAGACATATTGAAAATACTTCTGCTGCTAACCTATTTCTATTCAGCACACTTGTATGACCAAACTTCTACTGCATAAAACACTTTGTCACAACCAAGAGAGCACTGCTATGTAACTACATACTATTCTCTGATATGGGTAAACACCTGCATCACATTTGAAGTACCTCACAAATGTTACATAAATGTTACTGTAAAAATGCAGGTTTTAAGACACCACCTTGCTATAAATCGCTTCCCCAGATGTCACGTCTAAATGGTTTCTCACAAATGTCAGTGTGGATACGTCCTGTCTGACGTCTGAGAGCAATGTCTTGTAGACACATCACCAGGTCAACGTGTCCATGAGTCACTTGCAGTCTTCAGTTATCAAATCTGGTGTTGTCAGATATCAAGGTTTCTTTATTCCTGAAGTTATAAATGTGGACATTCAATCATGTGACTCGATGCCCTCCGCCTCAGTGGTACACAGAACGTGACGGTTATTGCCATTATCGCTTGCGACTTTCTGCCATTTCTGTCTCTTCCGGTATAAACAGCGTTTGTCAGATTTCAGGGTTGTCTGAAACAACATCAGGCAAAGTTTGTGTATCAACCAGATACTTTCAAAACTGTAGACAGTATGTTAAGTCATTTTAGAATGTTCTGTCCGAGTTTGGTAAGTTCTATTGTAACACAAATCGTGACTGTCATATTTGTATTAATAGTCATTAATTTCAGATTTATTTATTAAATTATTTTGTGTGTGAATATTTGTTGTAACAATTTATGCAAGGAACCAAAAGCACCTTTTTCTTCATAACCTGTTCCCTCCTGCTTTACCTTTGTATGCCCAGTTGTCCACCAAGCCAAATAAAACCACAAAATTTAATGAATTAGAAATGCCACATATTATGCTATGCAACTCGAATATGCATTATGATGTTTTTGCTGTCAGCTAGAATCATGCTTGACTAGTGTACGGACTAGTGGACAGTTCTACCCCTAATGCTAAATATACCGTTCCATGTATTCATGACAGGCTTACAAGACAGGCTTTGGGTGGAAACAAGTGTCACACACTTTCATCCCATTTTCGGAGTAACTGTATCGAATACAGCCCACAGGAGATAATCTACAGTGTCAGTAAAATCACATAGCAAACATATACTGTATCAACTTCAGAAAGAAATGTATAATTCTTAATATCACTAGAATAGGAGTGTTGGTTTGGTAACTAATTTTTTAACAACGCCGGGTTAATCAATCATGATATCATACCTTTTCAAAAACACTTCGACAACTTTTTTGAAAATTATATGAAGCAAATAAATGTTACACAATGATGCACTGTTTGTAAATAAAATAAGCTTTGTCTAATAATAATTCCTTTGTGGCAAAAATGAAGTACAAAATTACAATATATTCATTTTTGTTGCGATTAAATTATTACTTAAAAACTAAAAACATTTATAAACAATGCATCAACAAAGTTTCTATACTGATTTAAATTGCTGCTTCATACAATCAATATTCTAGTGATAAAATGATTATGAATTATACGTGTCTGTATTTGATATACTTATTCTAAAAATTGAATGTCTGCGATGCTCAGCGAAAATGCCAAAGGTTTGTTCCTCTGTGGTGACTAGTATTTGCATTACATTGGAATATCACAAACTCATTGTGATGCTCATTTTACCCCAAACACTAACCTTGTAGACATGCTCTAATGTATGGAAAGCTATAATGCTATATTCTTGACGCAAGCTATGCCAACAATGAAGTCACGATACCACATGATCACCTAGCACATTAATGTATTTTTTTTAATTTTAAATGGTGTCATGTTATATACAATGTCAAAATTATTATATTAATTTCACTAGTGTTCAATAAATGTGATATTGGAAATAATATATGCAATGGTTACTGCAGAATCAGAGTTTCTTTGGAATACACTTGCTACTTACACTGCAGACTTGTAGTAAGTGTATTCCGAAGGCAGGAAGTGACAGTTATTGATGTCAAATGATCAGTTAACAGTCACACACTCTTATGGTTTACACTTTGGGTTGATTGAGGCCAATTGGTTTTGTTGTTGCCGAAGCCCTCACAATTTGACCTGCCACTAGGCAGACTATCTTCTTGATGAAGTTATTCAACCAAAAGAGAATTGGTTAAGTGAGACTAAGTTTTTGAATATTATTCGTGTGGGGCAAAAAAATGCTGCCACCACACAGAGTTTGGGTAATCAAGGAGAATCCTGCCATAATTCCTCCTTCATAAAAAAACAACTGCAAATTTGTATTTCTGTTTATTGTTGCGTGAATGTAAGTTTAGTGTTGAATACTTTTAATGGTACAACTGTATAGTATATTATAAAAGTATAGCATTACAGGAATTTAAATGATTTCATTTTGTAACCTAGTATGTTTATACGAAGTGGTTACGTAGCCGAGCATCGGAACCCTGTACCTCGGCGTTATAGGTCCGAGCACTCAACGCGCATGCGCCAATTGTCACGTGTTGCATCTTGCTTCCGCTCTTTCTCACAGCAGCCGAGCATGGGTTGAGGTTGGGATGAACGTAGGCGATGGTTTTGACGCAAATAAAGGAAATAAAACAGCCGTGCAACTCTACATTGACTACAGGCGGGACTGTAAGATATCGGCTGCGTCGGTGGCTCTATATCCTGGCCGCGCTGGCAAGATTAAGACCGAGCACAAGTACTTCGAAGATAAATGCCAGTCGATTCGGCTCACAGACAACTCGGCCCGGGCCGGCTCAAGATAACTCGTCGCCGATCATGAGACGACGTCCATATGAGACAACTGGGGACATTTGTTTAAATTTTGCACCACTTCAATTTTGCTGTTATCACTATCTTTATCGAATTGCAATATGACATTTTTAACCACAGAATAAGTGTCAGTTTTATATTACAATAATAATATAATTCATGCTTAATGTTATTATACTAATTATTGTTTGCTTGATTAATTTTATATTAGTGAAATAGTTATGTGCATTATTACGTTTTTAATACAATAATTATTTATATAAATATAATATAAATTACATTAGTGCAGTACACGAGTATGCTTTACATTACTGTGTCAGATTGCACGTCGATTTATCTTCGCGCATGACGCGTACATACGTCACTTAAATATTAATGTTACCCAGGTAATCATCATTGTAGAAATGTTCTTTTGTCATATTCCAGTAATAAACTGCTGCTATATAATATTGCTACATTACACATGTGTGTATTTAATAATTCTGCATAAAGTAATACAGCAGATATATAATTTCAGGAAACAGCAACTATAGTCATATTATTTGTGCCACAGCAACTATTATAAGCTGCAAATAAATATTATCTTCTAAAGTACACATATTACTTATAATCTTTTTCTAATGGAACTGGCTCTATTAAAACGATAATATTAAATTTACTTTATAAAAACATGAAGTCCATAAATCATTCTGCTATACTACAGCAATTACAATCTGCAGTTCTCAAAACGCAGTTACTTTGGCCTGTTATGCCCTATGAATAAAATAAATTCATCAACCAGCCATATTCTGTATGATGCCCCTGTTGTTTCTTTCGATGCTAATGTAATTATTAATAATGCTCATATTTATTAATTCTAATGTCGTTATGGGTATATATTACGTACTTAGATTCAAACCATTAACGCAAAAAACATTTATAATCATGCAATTGGGCTTATCAATTTTAAGTATTTATTTCATTTTTTCCATAGGCTATGACTTGTTATAATGGACTTATAAATATTAATCGAATATCCTTATGAATCGCTAGTAGCAGTAGTACGATTACGCACCCATACTGATATTGATGAGAAGGGTAACGTGAAAGTACGACCAAGAAATCGTCTGTGCGTTGAATGCTCGGACCTTTATCACAAACAAACACGGTTCCGATGCTCGGCCTGCTGCACCGCGTCCGAGCACCGGGGAAAGTCAAAGTAGGCGCATGCGCGTTGAGTGCTCGGACCTTTATCACCAGCGAACACGGTTCCGATGCTTGGCTAAGCAACAACGTCCAATTTATATTTGACATTTAGGAATTAAAAATATTTGTATTTAAAATACTTTCCTAAAGTAAAGTATTTGATATTTTCAGTATTTCTGTTTCCTGGTCACATTAATGCCTGCCAAACTGATTACCTTTACTTTACCTTGTTATAATGGACTTATAAATATTAATCGAATATCCCTATGAATCGCTAGTAGCAGTAGTACGATTACACACCCGTACTGATACTGATGCGAAGGGTAACGTGAAAGTACGACCAAGAAATCGCCTGTGCGTTGAATGCTCGGACCTTTATCACAAACAAACACGGTTTCGATGCTCGGCCTGCTGCAGGGCACAGAGCACTGTTGATTTTCCCATTAACGTTTTGTCAGATTATAAGGAAACTGAACCTGAGAAACATTCTAAATTTTAACACAATCACTGCAGTCATGTCACTAATATGCTGATCAAATTTCGTCAAAAAAGCATATCTCAGGCTCTCTTAAAATGCATGCATGTGTTCTGCCCCTCAATATTGACCAAACTGAGCACGCTTTTCTGCATTCGCAGGGTCATGTTAGAAAAAATGGCCAAAAATCACTACGCCAACTACACTCTGCCTAACATGCGTCATTGCACTGCAGATATATCATAGCACTGAACCTACTGGTATGCCTGTCCTACTGTACTCATTTCACATAAAAAGAATTTTTCAAAATCTCAAATGACACCATTATTAAGGTACTACATTTGTATGGGTTAGACCAGGAAGTCTAACTGTGCTCTAACCCCTGCACAGCGTTCGAACACCGGGGAAAGTCAAAGTAGGCGCATGCGCGTTGAGTGCTTGGACCTTTATCACCAGCGAACACGGTTCCGATGCTACGCAACAACGTCCATGTTTATATGTACATACAATATGTGAAAAGTTTGCGACTGTAGGAAGTCGTTTGCATGGTTAGGTCAGAAAGTAAACAAAGAGTACGATGCATATGGCAATCATGCCGACGACTATGGCACGGACTTGTGCCCATGGACACAGGATGACGTCGCTGTGCAGGTCCTGGAAAGTCATCTTGACAGCGCTCAATATTCTAATCAAATTCGAAGCCACTGAATAGTTGTATTCAATTCGATAATACTCTAGCCACATATATACGTGGCTACTACAGAGTGCTGAGCTACAATAATAATAAGAATTTTGTGGATATTAGATTCGATTCGAGTGAAATTACATATTTGTTTCATCCTTAATATCCAATTTTTTTGCGACAATCAGCATCTCTGCCCTATTTTTAGGACAAGCCGCCCCAGTGGCTAGACGAAGTGGTACTTTTGCAGTTTAGGCCCGCACCTCGAAAAAACAATCAAAATTATCACCTACGATGACCAATCTTCGCAGGCCGTATCTACTACATCTGAGCTACGCATATGCACTTGTCATGTGTTCAGAAAATAATAATTAATGCCTGAAATTGATCAAAATGTGTAAGTAAATAACGCGCTTTCCACGCAGAGTCACTAGTCACTACTGCCGCTGTGAACTCCGTCAGGTGGCGCCACCATCTTGCTGCCGTTAAACCGTGGGGTCAGACCACAATTAATTTTAATATCATTTCGTATTACATGCAATACGCCTTTTAGATTTAACTAGAGGCACTGTATGGGAGGGTCCCCTGTATGGGATTGAACCTTCCACGCGAAACAGCAAAATTTGGCCGACCCGTGAGGAGGCAGCACCGTCAGTACCTAAACCTATCTTGCTGAATTTGAATTAAACACGGACACGCGCCTCTCTTTTCCAATCTATTACAGATGTTTCCACAACTGCACTGTCCAGGATCACTTTTAAAAGCCATGAGTTAAAAATAGCAACAACAGTTATCACGCGGCACACTTGTCTTGTCGCAGTTTTGTCCACCGCTCAGCTGCGCAACATCGTCAACGTCAACAAGTTATTTTTAGATACTAACGGTGCTGCCTCTCGCGGGTCAGCCAAATTTTGCTGTTTCGCGTGGAAGGTTCAATCCCATACAGGGCCCCTTTAACAACAGCTGATGGCACTTCATATACTTTAATACGAACACAAACATGTCAATTGCTTATCTGCATAATATAGTTATTAATTTTATACTACCAGGATATCAATATAATATTCATTATTTAAAACAATTGTATTATATCATTGTTTTGATAAGTAACTAACAATTGTAATATTAATATATATATACATCTATATATATATATATATATATATATATATATATATATATAATATGTATATATGTGTGTATGTAATAAATTTATATGTGTATGAATAGATGAATAGGTAATAACAATGTGCTGATACAGATGATAAATGCATTATGCTTTATATAATATAATATATATTTTTACTCGCAGTTACATAATATCGGTTTGAGCATTTTAACAAAACAATAATTTTTAATAGTGATTATTTCCTGGTTGTATAAAATAATTAAAAGTTCATAACTATGTGCTCTTATCTTCAACTGATGACGATGTTACAAACAAATTGTGGTCTGACCCCACGGTTTAACGGCAGCAAGATGGTGGCGCCACCTGACGCAGTTCACTGTGTCAGTAGTGGTTCGGGTAGGAAAGCGCGTTATTTACTTACACATTTTGATCGATTTCAGGCATTAATTATTATTTTTGATCACGTGACAAGTGCATACGCGTAGGTCAGGTGTAGTAGATACGCCCTGCAAAGTTTGGTCATCGTAGGTGATCATTTTGATTGTTTATTCGAGGTGCGGGCCTAAACTGCAAAAGTACCGACTAATTAACTAGTTATAACAACCGTTTATCGCCCGCTGTTGCAGCAATGACTGAATATTTCAAGCATAATCAAAAGCCTCATTCATCTTATGCGTCCTAATGTAGTACCTAGGTACTTACAACATCAGCAATGCTAGATACGGCATTTATTCACGAAATTATGCAAGTTTGCTTGTCCACGATGTACCCTCCGTGTTTAGGCGCCACCGTTGATAGTTGGCTTCGATTAAACTGACTCCGCTAGGTGGAGCCATATATTAGCACATAAACAACCGAAAAAACTCCAACAATAATTTACATATCTAGGAATGAGAGACTGCACCATTTGTGACAAACATTGGCTTAGCTAGGCATCAATACATTACATATGGAAGCACTAATAAATGATATAAATCTACATTCTATCATAAGGGTCTGGTGCTCCAGAATGTTTCGTATGTGTGTGTGTGCGTGCGTGCGTGCGTGCGTGCGTGCGTGCGTGCGTGCGTGCGTGTGACGTTGTGTAGCATATGTGTGACGACCAAATCAGTTGGAATGTAATGCAATTTAAGTCACAGTATACCGTAGCTATATAGAACGCGCCAAGAAATAAATACAAAATACACATTATTCTTACTGCATGAAACATGTTGAAAAGGTGGATGATTTGAACTATGATATATATAGCATAGCATACGTTTGAATATGCTACATAACAGGCAATCGCAATTTGTTATTGTGTTCAGTGTATGCTATAATAACATTAAACATCAGTTACAAGTCAATGTGTTACAATAACTATGTACCATTGAAGACAGAACAAACGCGTAAATGCTTATACCATTTATTATGGTGTGTTCTAAAAAAAGGCAAGTTCTTATATAGCGCAGTATCCAGTCCTCAGGACCGCTCCAAGCACTTTTACACTTTACTTCCCTGACAAACCTGTTCACTCAGACACCATCTCGGCTTCTCTGGGAAGCATCCAGCCACACGGGCGTCGATCGGTGGGGGTCGGGGAGGGGGGGAGACTCGTCCCCCCACTTTTCAGGGTGGGGGGACAGCATAGGAATTGTCCCCCCCCCACACTTTTAAGTTCTAGCTAGACAATAAACTCGCGATATGAAGTTCCGACCACCCATTAGAAAATCGACTAGATAAATTGCTTGGCTGGCCACAGCACGCAACTTGATCTTACTTTAGTAAAATTCATCATGCCGGGCTGCGGTGTAGCGCTTACAATTTTTCAGGCGTTATAAACGTTCCGATTGACGTTTCTGCGCATGCGCGATAAATAAAAAATCATCAATGTGCAGCGAAACGACAAAGCATTTATGGTATATTTACTACGTGCTTCTCGTTATGATGTATATAACCTGTCAGCAAAGTTATTTATCGCAAATTAACACGAGGCAAACATGTTTTGAGGCATGTTTTGCTGTTAGTGCACCATAATCCGTGATAGTGATTTAAACAAAAGTAATATTTTAATGTATTGAACGACATTTTAGACAACTCTTCACAGTAGTCATCACAGGAGAGTCAACGAACAGCCCGTGGCATTTATACTTAAACTGCTTTGTTATTTCGTTGCACATTGATGATTTTAAATTTGTCGCGCATACGCAGAAAGGCCAATCGGAAAGTTTATAACTACCTGAAAAATATGTAAGCCGCTGCCGGGCTCTGTCAGTTTGCAACCTTGTGTTGATATTATTAATAAGGTTTAACCATCAAGCACATTTTAAATGATGAAATTTGTGTTGCACTTTCATCCCTCTGCTTGTGCTTATCGCCTACGGCAGAAGCGGCGGATTTCTGCACTTTGTGTAACTTATTCCCATTTGACTGATGACAAATTTCTTTGCCAAAATGTTGGAAGTTCTACATAGGCACAGCATGGGTGTCGATCAGTGGGGGACGAGGGGGCGCTTCCCCCCCCCCCCCCACTTTTCAGCCTGAGGGGGTCAGCATAGGAAATGTCCTCATACTTTTTTCAGTTCATAAAACAAATTTATAGGCATATATAGCGAGACTGATCACTCCCCTCTCATAAAAACCCTACATCGGTCTAGAAGTAAAATTAATAATAAGATATAAACTTCCGACTACCTAGTGGAAAATCACTAGATAAATTGCTTTGATGGCCGCAGCCGCAACTTGATCTTTGTCCAGTAAATATTCATCATGCCGGGCTCTGTCATTTTACACCCTTGTGTTGATATCATTAGTATATTAATAGGCATTAGCCATAAAGCACATGACAGATTATAATTTTTGTTTGCCCTGACACCCCTTGGACTGCAGCCTGGTCGCCCTGGTGGATATTTATATTGCCTACGGCGGAACCAGCGGATTTCTGCACTTTGTGTAATTTTATCTCATTTCAGTGATGACAAATTTCTTTGCCAAAAGGTTGGATTGGGAAGTCCTACACAGGCACCTCTGTAAGCTCTGCATATTGTCACACTATGAATTAGGCAAGCAGTGCAAAGTCTGTCCCGCCAAATGTTCAGTGATTGGGTTGGGCCATGGCCCCTCTTCAAATACATGTTGCCAACATAACTATTATAAATAGCATAAGATAAAGGCTTTAAAAATTTAGAATTAACGCCAGACCAACAATGAATTATGTTTTATATTTACAAAAAATTGTTATGTGTATTTCAGGTCATATATATATATATATATATATATATATATATATATATATATATATATATATATATATATATATATATATATATATATATATGACCTGAAATACACATAATTTTTTTTGACATGTATAATATATATATATATATATATTATACATGTCAAAATATACATATATATATGTATATAATATATATATATATATATATATATATATATATATATATATATATATACATACATACATACACTTATATATGACATATTATAATAATATAAATTGGTCCCCCGTCCCCCACTTTTAAAACCGGATCGACGCCCCTGTCCAGCCATATGCTACAATTAATGCGCGAAGGCTGATCGTACACTTATCCACCACTGTCTATAGCCAGGTACTCATTTTATTCAGGAGAGTCAAGGAGAGTCAACGAACAGCCCGTGGCATTTATACTTAAACTGCTTTGTTATTTCGTTGCACATTGATGATTTTAAATTTGTCGCGCATACGCAGAAAGGCCAATCGGAAAGTTTATAACTACCTGAAAAATATGTAAGCCGCTGCCGGGCTCTGTCAGTTTGCAACCTTGTGTTGATATTATTGTCATGGACAGCCATGACGTTGTTTGTATATTTTTATTTATTTGTGGTGGCGCCACATGTTGGTTAACGAGGTGGTTGATTGGTGGTGATCAACGGTGGAGGGCGCTGTTGTTTGATTAGCTGTGCGGGATCTGGGTTGCGCGGGAAGGATTGGGCACTTGAATTGCCGCTGTGGAAGCCGGCACACATGTTTTTCGAGTAGCAGCATGATTTGATTTTACCTGAGTTCTTGCGGTATCCCACTTATGTGCCATGGTGCACATTTTATCCTGACTCCTGATTGTGGGCAGGGTCTTCTTCTTCTTCTGTGTAAATAAAGATTTGTGATACGGGAATCCAACGTTTCGAGTCCATCCTTGACAAATGGTGTCCGGAAGTGGGATCGCCCAGCAAAAAGAAATCAGAAGACCCTGCTGCACAGTCGTGTAGTTTATACAGAGTACCAGTATGACGGACGAGGAAATTGCGGCGTTATTGGCAAAGTCCCATGCTGCGTTAGTGGCAGTGTTTATGGATGCCCTTCAGCTCGATTGGGCCCCACCTGCTCCAACAGGTAGACCGGTGGTTGAGCGGTGCGAGGTGATGAGACCGGTGGTTGAGCGGTGCGAGGTTGCGACGTGTGAGGTGGTTGAGCGGTGTGAGGTGGTGAGACAAGAGGTGGCGACGTGTCAGGTGGTGGTGAGACCAAAGGTGGCGACGTGTCAGGTGGTGGTGAGACCAGAGGTGACGACGTGTCAGGTGGTGGTGAGACCAGAGGTGACGACGTGTCAGGTGGTGGTGAGACCAGAGGTGACGACGTGTCAGGTGGTGGTGAGACCGGTGGTGGCGACGTGTCAGGTGGTGGTGAGACCAGAGGTGACGACGTGTCAGGTGGTGGTGAGACCAGAGGTGACGACGTGTCAGGTGGTGGTGAGACCAGAGGTGGTGAGTCTGTTGGTTGACACTGGTGAGGGCAGCGAGTCGGTTGCTAGGGTGGTGAGTCCGGTGGGTGACGCTGGTGAGGGCAGCGAGTCGGTTGCTAGGGTGGTGAGTCCGGTGGGTGACGCTGGTGAGGGCAGCGAGTCGGTTGCTAGGGTGGTGAGTCCGGTGGGTGACGCTGGTGAGGGCAGCGAGTCGGTTGCTAGGGTGGTGAGTCTGGTGGGTGACACTGGTGAGGGCAACGAGTTGGTTGCTAGGGTGGTGAGTCAGGATGTAGAGGTGGAGAGATGCAGAAGACATCTGCACTGGCTGCGGCCACCTAACTTGGTTAGCATGGATACCAACGCTTACTGTTGGGGCACTGTGTGTGCTAGGTCTCTGGCGTTGTACGCTGGTTAGGGGTGATCCGTGGACGGATGCTAAGAAAACTGGGGCGGATGTCATGGACAGCCATGACGTTGTTTGTATATTTTTATTTATTTGTGGTGGCGCCACATGTTGGTTAACGAGGTGGTTGATTGGTGGTGATCAACGGTGGAGGGCGCTGTTGTTTGATTAGCTGTGCGGGATCTGGGTTGCGCGGGAAGGATTGGGCACTTGAATTGCCGCTGTGGAAGCCGGCACACATGTTTTTCGAGTAGCAGCATGATTTGATTTTACCTGAGTTCTTGCGGTATCCCACTTATGTGCCATGGTGCACATTTTATCCTGACTCCTGATTGTGGGCAGGGTCTTCTTCTTCTTCTGTGTAAATAAAGATTTGTGATACGGGAATCCAACGTTTCGAGTCCATCCTTGACATTATTAATAGGATCTAACCATCAAGCACATTTTAAATGATGAAATTTGTGTTGCACTTTCATCCCTCTGCTTGTACTTATCGCCTACGGCAGAAGCGGCGGATTTCTGCACTTTGTGTAACTTATTCCCATTTGACTGATGACAAATTTCTTTGCCAAAATGTTGGATTGGGAAGTTCTACACAGGCACAGCATGGGTGTCGATCAGTGGGGGACGAGGGGGACGCTTCCCCCCCCCACTTTTCAGCCTGAGGGGGTCAGCATAGGAAATGTCCTCATACTTTTTTCAGTTCATAAAACAAATTTATAGGCATATATAGCGAGACTGATCACTCCCCTCTCATAAAAACCCTACATCGGTCTAGAAGTAAAATTAATAATAAGATATAAACTTCCGACTACCTAGTGGAAAATCACTAGATAAATTGCTTTGATGGCCGCAGCCGCAACTTGATCTTTGTCCAGTAAATATTCATCATGCCGGGCTCTGTCATTTTACACCCTTGTGTTGATATCATTAGTATATTAATAGGCATTAGCCATAAAGCACATTATAGATTATAATTTTTGTTTGCCCTGACACCCCTTGGACTGCAGCCTGGTCGCCCTGGTGGATATTTATATTGCCTACGGCGGAACCAGCGGATTTCTGCACTTTGTGTAATTTTATCTCATTTCAGTGATGACAAATTTCTTTGCCAAAAGGTTGGATTGGGAAGTCCTACACAGGCACCTCTGTAAGCTCTGCATATTGTCACACTATGAATTAGGCAAGCAGTGCAAAGTCTGTCCCGCCAAATGTTCAGTGATTGGGTTGGGCCATGGCCCCTCTTCAAATACATGTTGCCAACATAACTATTATAAATAGCATAAGATAAAGGCTTTAAAAATTTAGAATTAACGCCAGACCAACAATGAATTATGTTTTATATTTACAAAAAATTGTTATGTGTATTTCAGGTCATATATATATATATATATATATATATATATATATATATATATATATATATATATATATATATATATGTATGACCTGAAATACACATAATTTTTTTTGACATGTATAATATATATATATATATATATATTATACATGTCAAAATATACATATATATATGTATATAATATATATATATATATATATATATATATATATATATATATATATATATATATATATATATATATATATATATATATAATATATATATATATATATATATATATATATATATATATATATATACATACATACACTTATATATGACATATTATAATAATATAAATTGGTCCCCCGTCCCCCACTTTTAAAACCGGATCGACGCCCCTGTCCAGCCATATGCTACAATTAATGCGCGAAGGCTGATCGTACACTTATCCACCACTGTCTATAGCCAGGTACTCATTTTATTCAGCTGAGTGAACTGGAGCAATGTAGAGTGAAAAACTTGCCCAAGGTTTTAACACCACAGCCAGGATTCGAACTCGGGTTCTCGTAGTCGAGAGTCCGAAGCTCTACCTCTGAGCCACTGCGCTCCACGCAAGTTCTAAATTATACGAAACAACTAAAACAAAAACCTGTAAACATAAAAAATTGTCATTACTACATGTGTTACAAAACTTACAATGGTAACATAAGATCATTCAGGAATAGCATGAAACGTAATATTCATTGCATAATATTGATATAGTTCAATTGCCTGTAGATTGTCTCAGATACCAAATAGCAGGTTAGCTCCTGTGATATTTGCAAATTATTTAATAGACATCATTTCTGCAGAATTTATCATCAATAAACACAGATGTATATTAAGGTAAACATCGCTCTCCCATGTTGAGAAATGAATACATCCTGAGTAACATCAACACAGTAATAAATCCAAGAAATTATGTCATACATAATAAGTAAATACTCAGTTAATAATGCATCTACAATTAAATGTATATGTTACTACATTATATCCTTTCATGTCTAAGGTGTAATCAATACTTATGCATGACAAATAATACTAACACAAGCAATATGTATTGTCTAAAAATGAATGACTTCCTTAACATATGACAAGCATGTAATTGTTCCTAACCAATTAATTATACATTATGACATCCATGCATGCAATCATATATGTGCTCACCACAACTAGGAATGTAGAAACTACTGCAGCTGAGCATCGGCTCAGTACAAGTAGGTCTATCAGTAGCTATGCTACATGTCTGCTGTCTGTAAACAAATAAACAACAGTCCTACTGCGAAGCATGGTACCAATTATAACAAGTCTATCATTAACCAATTTACAACCAATTATCAGCTGTAAACTAATAACTAATATTGAATAACTAGATATCTTATTTCTGCTAACATAATTATTCTATAAACAATAATTAATGCGATAAGATAGCACTTTGTTAACACTCAGTATCTTCATACAAGCTCTGCAGATGACACATCTACTAAGTGTCACATACACTCTGGCTTGTGTAACCTCGCACAACAAGTGAACTAGTTAGAACAACTTAGAGATTAAAACAATATTTATTGAACATAAACTCCTGCATATATATAGCCTAATCATACAAAATACAAGGTTAATAGCCTCTCTCTGTCTAGACTAGCCAGCTATCATGGTTAATCCAGTTGGCAATCTGTCCACTGACCACTGACAGTCAAAGGGATATTAATGACTATACCCCACTTGCAGGGTGTGCAGGGACTGTCGGTAACCTGACCCGCTACACAACACCCATCAACCCAGACTACTGTCTGCTAACATCTCAGTGGGGAACATCTCAAACCAGCATCTCCTAATTACTCCTATTGAGTATTAAGACTCAATGTAGTTAACAGATAATCTAGTAGTCTATATAATGGCGTAATGATTTGTTTCACACAATATAATTCAACTTGTTCTAATACACAACATCTGTATACAAGTGCTGGGGAAATTCAGCATCCACTGTCAACAATTCAAGTAACAGTGTTTACCACAGGTAAATGCTAATTTGCCTATAAGTAATAGTGAATAAATGCATGAAACAGGCAGCTGTAAGCATTTCCTGGATCAATCCACCTACCTTTCATGCTTCTTTTGGTGGCGTGAAGCGAGTGCCCAAAACACGCAGACACAGTCTCTTCTCTACAGCATCCTTTTACCAACCCTTGCTCCCACTGACCGCTGCTTGCTCCCCAGTGGTAACAAGATATGACTTCAATTGCATTGGCTGTCACGCTGCCACTGGCACAAGAGGGTAAACAAGGGAAGGGACCCAGACTCTTCCAGCCTATAGATACTAATGGGGCTTATTTGAATAGTGTAAAGTAAAAATGGACAAAATATTAGAAAAGATTAGTTTAGGCTTTAGCTTTAATGAGATAATTAATAATTTAGTAAGTAACCCTGCCTGTTACAACTAGATATATTGTATGTGTGACCTGCGGCGCTCCGCGGGTCCCCAAACCAATCAAACACAACTAAGGCAAAAAGAATAAGAATATAAGATTTATTAACAGCATGGATAAAAGCTAACACGTCCCAGTTAAAACGGTGAATCTGTTACAAGTTTAAAACCAAACAAAACGATAAATAGTGTTTAAAGCCTTATTCCAAACGACAATCTACTTTAACCAAAACGGTGTATAATCCTAACCAAAAACAGTGTATAACCCTAACACAAACGGCGACTGTTATTCGGAATAGCTGTCAAGAAAGGAAGAACCAATTAATTAAGTAAACATTGGAAACATCGGTATAATACTAAACAACCCAAGTCATCGCCTCAATAGTAATGCGAACTAGTCCTGCCATCTGGTGGCCATTTCGGGAACACCAGTCCGCAACGGGGTAGATAATTCACCTACGTTACCCATAACATTTCTAATAATACTTCGTATGGCAAACTAACATCGCTACATAACGTAATATCTACGCAAATAGTTCCTTATAAACTAACCATACATTCAACGAGTTAGGCGCTGTAAATAAACGATCGCTAGCATAGTGACGCAACTGTCACGACGGCTGTGACTGTGAGGCCGGACTTAATTAGGGCACTCGGATTAAGGCACTCGGATTAGGCCCCCCAGATTAAATGCAACGTATTGTAAAGAACATAGTATCAATAAACAGTTGTAATTTTGCGTGAATGATCACAACAAACATAATGATACGCCTACACAAAATACCGGCCTAATCATGCATATTTTAAGGTAACATTACGGTTAAATACATTTTATGATCGAACAAAGACAAACCGTTAATCTCGCGCGCAAACTGACAACAACCGGCTGCGCATCCGTCAATGCGCATCGTTATCTATATCTGGGCCTGCAGCGCGCTAGAGGCCGGGGTAAAACAGATAAGGCCGCGGTTAATGTTAACATGCAATGCTTGGAGTTACACTCAAAATCGCTAGTCAGTGACTGGGCTTAATGCCATACGCATACAAGTCACAGGGTCACACTCTCCCCAACTTATGAGCAGCGTAGCTCCGAACCTAAAATGTTCCGCTAGGTTGCTCAAACTATCGCTTGGCTGAGCGCGGCCAGTTGCCAGGGTTCGTGTGCGTTCCCGCTCGAGTACGGCACGTGCGCCGTAATGTCACAGGACGAACGTCTTCTTCTTCGTTATCGCTCATGGAGCTGGAGTCGGACACGGGCGAGGCCGAAGATGCTTCCTCGCTGTCAACCTGGTCTCTCACGGTCCACAGCAGTGGAGCACTCGATGTGTCCGACGTGTCATCGCTTCCCGCAGACGTTACACTCGGTGGACACGGCAGACGACGACGTCGCGCTGGTTGTGCCGCTGTTGGGGTATTCCCCGGGACGCACAATCGTAGTGCAGCCCGATTCACGGTGCGCTGTTCTCCGAACCCGTCGGCGGGCTCGACCACATAGACGTCGTTCGTCCCTTGACGCATCACGACACGGTAGGGAGTGGGCTGCCACACATCTTTTATCTTGTTGCGCCCAAGCACTCCGTGCTTGCGAAGATACACGCGCTCCCCGGCGGCGAGTGGAAGCTCGCGTGCATGGCGATCATGACGCGTCTTTCGCTGGTCGGCGTGGTTGTTCAGCTGTGTCGCTGCTTTCGCATACGCGTCATGTAGCCGGCGCTGGTGTTGCTGAACCCAACCATCACAGGACGACTCCTCTCCTCCCAGTAGCACGTCGATGGGTAGCCTGCTATCTCGCCCGAACATCAGATAATGTGGCGAATAACCAGTGCTGCCATGCGGAGTGACGTTGTAGGCGTGCACGACCTCCTTCAGGTGTTCCGCCCACTTCTTCTTCTTCTCAGCTGGAAGAACCCGCAAGAGGCCGTGCATCGTGCGGTTGAACCTCTCCACCTGACCATTCCCAGCGGGATGGTAAGGAGTGGTGTGGGACTTCTTGATGCCGTATATGGTACACAGATTGCGAATTACCGACGATTCGAAGTTGCGGCCAAGATCGCTGTGTATCCGCAATGGCACACCGAACACGAGGAACCATTCGTTGACAAGAATGCGTGCCACCGTCTCTGCTCGCTGGTTACGTGTCGCCACTGCCACCGTGTATTTTGTGAATACGTCGGTGATTACAAGAACGTTCTCTCTACCGTCCGATGACGGTTCTAGAACAGTAAAGTCAATCGCCAATACCTCAAGTGGTCGCGTCGCCGATAATCTTCCCATGGGAGTCTTCGTCTTGACTTGAGGCATCTTAGAGACGGCACATCGTTCACATCTGTGAACCCATCTCTTCACATCTTCACGGAGTCCAACCCAGTAGCATCGTTCTCTGACCAAGGCCTCGGTGCGCTCAACTCCCTGGTGCCCTGCTTCGTCATGCAGGCCGCGCAGAGTTTTGTCCTTCAAACAAGATGGCAGAAGTAACTGCTAGCGTCGAATGCCGTCTGGGGTGGTTATGTGTCGATACAACACACCATCGTGTTCAACGATCCTCTGTCCCATAGCCAAGAGAGCCAACGTCGCCTTTGACTCTTCCGATCGCTCCCTCGGGTCTGGGTGTCGTCCCCGATTACGATACCAGATTACACGTTGCAGGACGTCGTCACTCTACTGCAACTCACGCATATCAGCTGGTGATATGGATGGTAACGTTCCGATAGAGTCACCCACGATTGCTGGCGCAAGCTCTCGAGCCTCCATGACATTGACGTGTATTTCTGCTGGCAGCTTTGTCGTTCTGGTCAACTCCTCGAAGCAGCTGTCGACGTCAGACGAGATCATCGCGGCGGGTGTGAGGCGCGATAACGCATCCGCGTTCGCGTTGTGTTTTGCCGAACGATACTTGATCTCAAAGTTGAACGGGGCCAGCGCCGCAGCCCATCTTTGCTCAACTGCTGGCAACTTCGACGATCTCATCAGATATGTCAACGGGTTTTTGTCGGTATACAAAATGAACTCGCCACCCAAGAGATAATCGCGAAACTTGTCACATACTGCCCATTTCAAAGCCAAAAGTTCTAGCTTTTTAGATGAGTAGTTGCTCTTGTTCTTTTCCGATTTGTGTAGGCCACGGCTCGCATACGCTATGATTCTTGTCTTGCCGTCTTGGATCTGACTAAGCACAGCTCCTAGTCCAAGTTCCGATGCATCCGTTTCCACGATAAACGGTAGGCGGTAGTCGGCAAATCCGAGGACTGGAGCACTCGTCAACTCCAGTTTTATCGCAGAGAAGGCCTCTTCGCATTTCTCATTCCATCTGCTTGCTAGTTGGAATAAAGCACTCGATCTTCGCTTTCCTTTGATGTCACGACAACACGTGGTGATTAACGCGTTCAGTGGGCTCGCGATAGCGGTAAATCGCGACACGTAGCGGCGATAGTAGGAAGCAAACCCCATGAAGGATCGTAGTTGCTTTAGGGTTTCAGGTCTTGGCCAACGTTCTACAGCTGCGACTTTCTCTGGATCGGTCGCAATCCCTGCAGCCGACACGCGATGTCCGAGGTATTGAACTTCAGACTGAAAGAACGCGCATTTCTTCAGTTCCAGTTTCAGTCCGTATTCTCTCAGTCGCGTGAACACTGTGTCCAATCTTTGGAGCTGTTCAGCGATAGTGGAGGAGAAAACGAGGACATCATCAAGGTAGCAGAGCAAGATGCTGAACATTTCCTCGCGGAAAGCTGTCTGCATGAGTCGCTGGAAGGTGGCAGGTGCGTTGCACAGTCCGAATGCCATTCGTCGGTGTTCGTACAGGCCAAATGGCGTGGTGAATGCAGTCTTGTGTTGGTCGTCTGGGTGCATCGGTACCTGGGTGTAGGCCGATTGCAAATCCAGTGTGCTGAACCACCGGGCACCTGCCAACGCATCCATCGACTCGTCAATCCGTGGCAGTGGATACGCATCCTTCACGGTCTTCGCGTTCAGCGCACGGAAGTCGCAACACATGCGCAAGGCGCCAGATCGTTTCCTCACGAGCACAACAGCACTGGCAAAGTCACTCTTGCTCTCCACAATTGCACCCGTCCGCACCAATCTCTGAAGATGATCTTTGACTTCATCCAACTGTGTTGGCGGGATCCGTCTGTACGGCATGGTGACGGGGATGTCGTCTGTTGTCCGAATTCGGTGTTGCACTGCACTGGTGCATCCCAGGTCGTCGTCTGACTTTGCAAATACGACACGGTGTCGGTTAAACAAAGCCCTTACTGCACGTCGCTCATCGTCTGTGCCGGTGAAATGCGACAGATCGATCAGATTGTCATCTATTCCACCAAACGATTCCTTCGAGGACGACTGTTGCGGTGCCACACCAACGACAATCTCGTTTACGCTCACGTCAACTCGAACTCCACCAGCCGGGAGGACATCCGCTGGCTTTAACACTCCTAATCGCGTTCGCGGTCTCAACCAGTAATCGTCCTCGGTTGAATTAACAACTGCCACCATGAACGAGTGGTCGCACACGACAGCGTTCGTAGCGAGAAGCGGTCCACATCCGGTGGTGAGTGGCTCAAATGCGGCGGTCTGTCCCATTCGCCCTCCAACTGCTTGTACGAATACAGTTGACCTGGCAGGTACGCACACAGCTTGTCTGCCTGCCACTCGTGCGAATCGGTATTTGTCTGCAACAGTTACCTTTTCCAAACATCTAGCAACTTCCGGGACCTGTGACAACACGTTCATCCCAAGTAACCCAGGAAGTTTATGTCCTGCGTCGCGCACAACAAGTATGGCTCTGTCGTCGACTGTCACACCTGCGACGCACACCGTAGTCTCGAAGTACCCAACGTATGGGATCTCTAATCCGTCCGCAGCCCGTATGCTTAACCAGTTGCGCGCAGAACGTAACAGATGTCCTTGAGGCTGCAATATCGCATGATAGAACGACTCTGTCACAAACGAGACTTGGCTGCCGGTGTCTAACAGACAGTCCACTGGCTGTCCAGCCACAGTCACTTTCGCTACGGGAACTCCGCCTACCATCTGGTCGTAGGACGCGGTCGTCATGATGCCCCGTTCCTCCACCCCTGGGCCATTTCTCATGGTGGAGGAAACTAGTTTAAACTAGCCATTGGGCAGTGGCGTCTGATGTGTCCCTTCTGGTGGCACTGGTAACACTCCAGGTCGCCGTACGGTCTACGTGGGGCGGGAGCGCAAGGTCGTTGCGGCGTGGCGGGCACACTTGATGGCACTCCAGCACACATCGTCAGCATCTCTCTCTGCTGTGCCAGCACTTGTGTCAGCAGCTTCTTGTTTTCGGCAACTTCGCCCCATAGTTTGGTGAACTCTCGCTGCGTGTCTGTGGGTTCGGCGCGCGCCTCACTCACTTGCGCCTTCACCCTGCTTGTGGTCGCACCCTCCACCTCGTCGAACCACCTTAATGCAACTTTCCGTAGAGCCAGAAAACCGACGGCCGCATCTTCCTCGACCCGCCTCTTCAGATCCCACCGGAGATGCACATCTCGCACGTTCTCAACGAACTGGTCGCGCAGCATCACGTCGCGTTCCGCTGCGCCCTTTGGTTCCAGTCGCTGTAAACGATCAGCGAGGTCGATCAAGCCGTGTGAGTACGACGCAATCGGCTCGCCGGGTAACTGCTTCCGGTAGAAGAAGCGACGGAGCAGTTGGTTGGCAGTTTCCTTATCGCCAAACACATCCTGTAATGCCACCAGAATACTGTCGGCATCCTTTTTCACCGCGCTGGGCCGACAGCGGACCTCCAATCGGGCAGCGCCATCGAGGTAGCTGAGCAGGAAGTTGGCCGCTGCCTCGCCGGTCAACTTCTGTGCTAGAATGCACGAGCGTGCTTCTTCCGCCCAGTCGGAGAGCAGCGGATCCTCCGTGCCCGAGAAGCGACGCAGCTTCCTCTCTCGTTGCACCACGAACGTCGGTGCCGCCTGTGCAGCTCGTAGCCGTTCCAATTCCCGGTGGTCGTCCTGACTCCGCTGTTGCAACGCCTCCAGCTGCTTTTGGAGATCCTCCATTTTGTTCTTTTCACAGTCGCCGTTAAATTACACAATAAGAATTTTGAAAGATACAGAGAAAAATAGGGAGAGAAGATAGAATTAAAATTATTTATCTGAATGCCTTAACCCACTTCCGGACACCAAAATGTGACCTGCGGCGCTCCGCGGGTCCCCAAACCAATCAAACACAACTAAGGCAAAAAGAATAAGAATATAAGATTTATTAACAGCATGGATAAAAGCTAACACGTCCCAGTTAAAACGGTGAATCTGTTACAAGTTTAAAACCAAACAAAACGATAAATAGTGTTTAAAGCCTTATTCCAAACGACAATCTACTTTAACCAAAACGGTGTATAATCCTAACCAAAAACAGTGTATAACCCTAACACAAACGGCGACTGTTACTCGGAATAGCTGTCAAGAAAGGAAGAACCAATTAATTAAGTAAACATTGGAAACATCGGTATAATACTAAACAACCCAAGTCATCGCCTCAATAGTAATGCGAACTAGTCCTGCCATCTGGTGGCCATTTCGGGAACACCAGTCCGCAACGGGGTAGATAATTCACCTACGTTACCCATAACATTTCTAATAATACTTCGTATGGCAAACTAACATCGCTACATAACGTAATATCTACGCAAATAGTTCCTTATAAACTAACCATACATTCAACGAGTTAGGCGCTGTAAATAAACGATCGCTAGCATAGTGACGCAACTGTCACGACGGCTGTGACTGTGATGCCGGACTTAATTAGGGCACTAGGATTAAGGCACTCGGATTAGGCCCCCCAGATTAAATGCAACGTATTGTAAAGAACATAGTATCAATAAACAGTTGTAATTTTGCGTGAATGATCACAACAAACATAATGATACGCCTACACAAAATACCGGCCTAATCATGCATATTTTAAGGTAACATTACGGTTAAATACATTTTATGATCGAACAAAGACAAACCGTTAATCTCGCGCGCAAACTGACAACAACCGGCTGCGCATCCGTCAATGCGCATCGTTATCTATATCTGGGCCTGCAGCGCGCTAGAGGCCGGGGTAAAACAGATAAGGCCGCGGTTAATGTTAACATGCAATGCTTGGAGTTACACTCAAAATCGCTAGTCAGTGACTGGGCTTAATGCCATACGCATACAAGTCACAGGGTCACATATGCATCAAAATAAGTTATGTACTCATCAGGGGCGTCAATCCGGTTTTAAAAGTGGGGGGACTGTGTAATGTTGCGTGCGAGCGTAGCTATATACTATGTTTTAGACGGAAGAATGACAGACATGTGTAGCGTTTGATATAATTTATTCAACCCATCTCTGGGTCATAGCTACCCGGATGTGTGTAGCATTGATTTGTCTTTAGTGCAGCAAAGCCTTGATAGCATTTGTTCTAATACTACATCTCCCTTTTCGAAATAGGCGAGATGATCTATGTCTAGACTAATATGGGGCAGAGGTTCCAAGCACGTAACCCCAGAATACTGTCTTTACCACAGTATGTGTACTACAAGTCCAGGCGACTTGGTGGATTTACCACGCGTCCCGATCTCGTGCGTGTCACGCCAGGAGACTGTGCTGTTGTCGGTCGTGGTGATGATGGTGGTGTAGTGCTTTGGCTCGGGGTTGCCGGAGGATCTTCTGCCTCATCAGGAGTGGTCGATGTAGGAGTCGGGTCGTCGCGTTGAATCTGCTGACGAGTCTCCGTTGTGACCAGTGCAGATCGGTTTCGTCTTATCACCCCTTTCGGCGTCTGTACGAGATACGATCGTGGCTGTGTGTAGGGATTTTTCGGCGATAACTATTATAATTATATATAGATATATCTATCACTATTTAGGGCTACTAAAGCCATGCATATATGCAAATACGTACATAATCACAAGGAGGGTGTTTACCCGGTGAAGAGACTATAACCAGTATGGAAGGTTTCCTATGCAATTTATATGGTAATTTTAGGGCCATCTGGCTGAGGCAGAGGACCAACCCTGGTATTTTGGGACGCTACCAGGGGAGGGAAAGTTCACTAGCACTGCAGGTTCGTCTATGCTAATTTCTAGGGCCATCTGGTTTAGGAAGATGCTCCACTTTATTGTTGTTGGGGGAAACCACAGGGTGCAGAGTCCGCTGGCACCCTGCCAAGATTTCTAGGGGTAGACGCGCTGGACAAAATATTAGGTAAGGCGTCTAGCGTCTGTCCTCGGGCTACAGTACCACTAGTATAAATAGGGAGTATTTTAATGATTCGAGGAGAAGACTGGGGCCTATTACCGGGGGAACATGTATTGTTCACCCCGGGACACGCGCTCCAGAGCACCCTGTGACAGACTTACTGTCACAGAATATACGATGTGTGTGTGTCATATTGCATGGGCAGACTTCTGGGGCCTATTACCGGGGGAACATGTATTGTTCACCCCGGGACACGCGCTCCAGAGCACACTGTGACAGACTTACTGTCACAGAATATACGATGTGTGTGTCATATTGCATGGGCAGACTTCTGGGGCCTATTACCGGGAACACCTACGCTGTTTACCCCGGGACGCGCCGCTCCAGAGGGCCCTGCGACATGCTTGCAGTCAAGGCACATACTGTGTGTTATTGACGGGCTATACTGTGTGTTATTGACGGGTTGACTACTGGGGCCATTTGTCGGGGAACACAACACAGTTCAACACACACATACGCTGTTCACCCCGAAACACGCCGCTCCAGAGCGCCCTGTGACAGAGATACTGTCACAGTACATTGTGCTGAAAGAAGTTGTGCCGTACGAGGCATATTGTTCTACTGATTGAGGAACCACACCTGTGGGTGAGTTCTTTGCTTGATCGCGTGTCAAACACGCTGTCAGTACCGTCACATTGTATTGTGTTTATATTGGTTTAGTTAGTGAAGTATTTTAGTGAGTGTCTTAGATTTGTACTGGTAGGATTTTGATGTAATAAACTGTAGAAACCTTATATATATTGTTGGTGTTAGACTGGTTAGACTGAGTGAGTGAACGTGTGCCCGAGTCCGCCACTAGACGCCTCCGTGCCGACCGCTCGCGCCAAACGATACGATTTGGTGGCGGGGTGTTATCCCGCAAACGCTACAATTTGGTGGCAGCCGGGGTGGGATTTCGGTAGATAAACCTGACCGTATTCCTCTACGTTCCGTAGTAACGGTTTTTGGTTAATCTATCTTGAAATCTCACTTGAAAGAACTCACACGGGCCGCACGTTTACTTGCTTCAGATAGATTAAAGTAGAATAGTTTAGTGAGAAGTTACTTCTCTGGTGGCAGCAAAATATTATATAACATGTCAACTGTGGGTGATAATTCCCCAGTGATCGAAGACGAGGATAGTGAAGTTTTGCTAAGGCTACCTGGTAGGATTGACGACGTTATGCAATCCACTGTCAGGTTAGACATGTCTACAGGAATAGACAGAACAGATAGGGAGAGGTCATTACAGTTTCTAATGGATAGAAAGGCTGAGCTAGGTGAGAGGTTGTCCAAATTGAGACAGCAGAAAGAAGTGCTGAAATTAGAAGAGCAGCAATTGAAATTTCAGGAGGAGCAGTTGATGGTAGAAAATAATCAATTAGCCTCTGAAGAAGATTTGCTGCTAAATGAAATTAGTAGATCAGAGCTGGAACGGTCAGTACTAAATTTGTTCCCAGAAACTTGCGCTGGTCTGAGTGCAGGAAACCGGGCGCAATCGCTGTTTGAGAACAGGACCGAAACTGTCCAAGTCTTGCCCAGTCCCCAGGACAAATCTACTCCGATGATTCGTGATACCGTTGCTACCATGCTACAACCTGTAGCGGTTGCACAGAAATTCCAGGCGTGTAAAGCGCCAGATAACGTTATTTCTGATCCAAGCAGAGATGACACCAATCGTGTTCCGTCCCCTTTGTTTACGGCCTCCTATGCGAGGGTGCCGGCTACAAATCTGCCAGATTATGTTGGCAGATCGAATATTGAACCTGTACACGTTACAGAACGCGACATTGATGTTCCATCTCGTATGCGTAACTACGACTGGGCAGTTGGACCTCAGTCTCAGACACGGGCACCGGCGTCGAGTTACCCTCGTCAGTACCAACCCCCCCGGGGTGTTGATAGTCTGCGACGGCAGCCAATGTTTACATCTTGTCGGCCAGTGTATGACACTGGTGACCGAGATGGTCAGTGGGTCAACCCAAGTCACCCAGATAGCGGTCTTGTTAATGGCCGTTGGGGCCGTAGACATAATGACGCCAGTAACAACACCGCAGGTCAAGGGGTGTTCTCAGTGCCAGCAACTCAGATCAATGCCCCAAGACCAAAAAGTCCTGCGTTGTACGATGGAAAAAGTAGTTGCCGAGACTACCTGGTACAATTCGAGATGGTATCAGAATTAAACCGATGGACCGCAGACACTCGCGCGCTTGAACTGGCTACGAGTTTGCGTGGTCAGGCACAGGGTGTCTTAAGTGATCTCGAGGCAGCAGACAGGGCTAACTATCCCAAGTTAGTCCGGGCTCTGTTGAATCGCTTCGAGCCGGAATACCAATCCGAGGCGTTTCGTGCGCAAATGAAGGCGAGACAGCGCCGGCGCGGCGAACCCCTGGCGGAACTAGCGCAAGATATCAAACGACTTGTGCGAAAGGATTATCCTGAGGCCAGCGTTGATGTTAAAGAGACGCTTGCCTGCGACGCTTTCACAGATGCCGTGGGAGACTCTGACATGGAGTGGAACATATTCCAAGGAAAACCGAAGGGGGTGGATGACGCATTACGACTGGCGCTTGAATATGAAGCGTTTCAAATGGGCCGATCTCGGAGAGCCGGCCCAAGGTATGCTTTGCGGTCCATCAGCCACACTAAGACTGAAGGCAGTAATGTCGGCAGTCAAGACGTTGCAACGCTATTGCAACGTATGGCTGAAAGATTATCTTTGGTGGAAACCAAGATAGATCGCCCACAAATGTCGGGAGAGAATGACCGTCGTGCGGAGTGGCATAACTGGAGGAAATGCTACAGTTGCGGTGATTCTGGACACTGGCAACACAGTTTGAAATGTCACAACAGTAAAAGGATCATGGTGGGGTGACCTGAGAAACGTTTCTTCAATGGATAGCTGGATCTGTTGAAGAGATGTTATATCTGCTATAATGTCAAGTTACTATTATAGGTGTTTGCTTAGTTATATTTTCATCGAATTAGGGTATACAGTAGAATGTTTGGCGGATTCTGGATTTGATGTATGGTCATATAGAAATAACGGCTTGATTCGCTGTCTGTGATAGACAGCGCTAACGCATATTATCATCAGGATATGTCACACCCAACTGAGAATGATAGTCGGCAATGGTATGTTTTATTGCCTAAGAGAGATTCACAAAACACGAGGTCTGCTAGACGCAGAGCCGGACATGACAAATGTCACGGTGTAATCGTTCATATGATTTGTGAGATTCACAAAACACGAGGTCTGCTAAATGCAGAGCCGGACATGACAAATGTCACGGTGTAATCGTTCAGATGATTTGTGAGATTCACAAAACAGGTCTGCTAGATGCAGATCCGGACCTGACAAATATTTCGGTGTAATCGTTCATATGGTTTGTGAAATAGTCACAAAACGCGAGGTCTGCTATAAGCAGAGCCGGACATGACAGATGTCACGGTGTAATCGTTCATATGATTTGTGAGATAGTCACAAAATGCTAGGTCTGCTACAAGCAGAACCGGACAATACATATAAGTCGGTGTAATCGTTCATATGGTTTGTGAAATAGTCACAAAACGCGAGGTCTGCCCCGTGCAGAACCGGACATGACAGATGTCACGGTGTAATCGTTCATATGGTTTGTGAGGTAGTCACAAAACGCGAGGTCTACAGTTTGTAGAACCGAACATCACAAAACACGAGGTCTGTGACAAGCAGAACCGAACATGACAAATGTTACGGTGTAATCGTGTCTACCCTATGTCGTTGTAACCAATTATTTTCAACACATGAAAGTTTGGTTTCAAAGATTGTTTAAAAATAAGTGATTGTTTTCGTTCAAGCACTTTCCAACAAAAAGTTCCTGCACATATCTGCCCAGTCAAAGTGGACGGAATCACTTGCTGACATGGACAGCTATATTTATTTTATCATCATCATCATCACCATCCTCATTGCTATGATGCCATATACAGCTTTCAACTTTCTGAGTTTTATGTCATCATCACTTCGAATTGTTCATCTTCTCATCCTGATTTTTGCCAGCTAGGTCTTGAAGCATAGTTCATGCATTTATTTCAATTATAGAGAGTAGTCTCGGTCAAACAGGAATAATTTGACCAGCCAGCCAGTGATCTGGTCATAGTGGCTGTTTCAGGCAGTAAGACCATCTTGTTAGATTATGTCAACACACAGCATGGCTGCAGTCTAGGGGTCAATGACTGGCCCAGGGTGTAATGAGAGAAGTTAACGAGTATCAACATAGTTCTGTTCAGGGCAGCTTCTGGCTTAATAGATATTTAATTGGCACAGGGTGTGTTCTGCTAAACAGAATAGGATGAAGTTGATTAGAGTTAGTTTTCATGTGTTAGCTCTTGTTGGTCATATATATAGATATCTTGGAAGATTATACTGTTACATACACAGAGAAACTATACTAGAAGAGTTAGTAGTGCATAGGCCTGAGAACAGTATCTCAGCCGTAGTTGGCCACAAGGAATCTGTATCACAGGGCAGCTTCAAGTCCCTAAGGTGCAGACACTGTCTGATGGCAGAGATAGCGATTACCCTGGTCAGGCCAGGCGACCTTAATTGGCACATTCTGTGTCTGAGGGCAAGGATATGATGAAGTTCTATCTTTGTGGATGTGACAATGGTTGTCCGTTATTCTCCTGGTACATGTCAGTGCTGTGACATGTCAAGCAATGGCGAACGATGTATGACCACGACGGTCATATGACACTAATTATGGCAAACACCATAACAGTGCTGCGTACGAGATACGTACACAATAAAATGCAGGAACCAGAATTCATTCTGGTCACAACCTGCAGCGTTATCTGCAAAGAAGATGGAAGAAGACGCAGGAACCAGAATTAATTCTGGTCACAACCTGCAGCGTTATCTGCAAAGAAGATGGAAGAAGACGCAGGAACCAGAATTCATTCTGGTCACAACCTGCAGCGTTATCTGCAAAGAAGATGGAAGAAGACGCAGGAACCAGAATTCATTCTGGTCACAACCTGCAGCATTATCTGCAAAGAAGATGGAAGCAGACGCAGGAACCAGAATTCATTCTCGTCACAACCTGCAGCGTTATCTGCAAAGAAGATAGAAGATGGAAGAAGACGCAGGCGAGATTGAGCTGAGCGTCCACTACTAGCGGTGAACTGACGTGCGTCTACCGTGCGTCCAGGAAGTGGGTTACGACGGAGGATACCATCGGCTCAACAGATGCGACTGACGATCGCGTGATGGAAGCCACATCAACCGGACATGAACATTTGTGAAAAGTGAACATTTGAGTATAAATTGTATGCTTTCTTTTTCAGCATTGTATTGATTATTATAATGTTGCATGCATGTTACCTGTTATAATTTCGGGACGAAATTTTAGTGGGGCGGGGGTAATGTAGGGATTTTTCAGCGATAACTATTATAATTATATATAGATATATCTATCACTATTTAGGGCTACTAAAGCCATGCATATATGCAAATACGTACATAATCACAAGGAGGGTGCTTACCCGGTGAAGAGACTATAACCAGTATGGAAGGTTTCCTATGCAATTTATATGGTAATTTTAGGGCCATCTGGCTGAGGCAGAGGACCAACCCTGGTATTTTGGGACGCTACCAGGGGAGGGAAAGTTCACTAGCACTGCAGGCTCGTCTATGCTAATTTCTAGGGCCATCTGGTTTAGGAAGATGCTCCACTTTATTGTTGTTGGGGGAAACCACAGGGTGCAGAGTCCGCTGGCACCCTGCCAAGATTTAAAATATTAGGTAAGGCGTCTAGCGTCTGTCCTCGGGCTACAGTACCACTAGTATAAATAGGGAGTATTTTAATGATTCGAGGAGAAGACTGGGGCCTATTACCGGGGGAACATGTATTGTTCACCCCGGGACACGCGCTCCAGAGCACCCTGTGACAGACTTACTGTCACAGAATATACGATGTGTGTGTGTCATATTGCATGGGCAGACTTCTGGGGCCTATTACCGGGGGAACATGTATTGTTCACCCCGGGACACGCGCTCCAGAGCACACTGTGACAGACTTACTGTCACAGAATATACGATGTGTGTGTCATATTGCATGGGCAGACTTCTGGGGCCTATTACCGGGAACACCTACGCTGTTTACCCCGGGACGCGCCGCTCCAGAGGGCCCTGCGACATGCTTGCAGTCAAGGCACATACTGTGTGTTATTGACGGGCTATACTGTGTGTTATTGACGGGTTGACTACTGGGGCCATTTGTCGGGGAACACACACATACGCTGTTCACCCCGAAACACGCCGCTCCAGAGCGCCCTGTGACAGAGATACTGTCACAGTACATTGTGCTGAAAGAAGTTGTGCCGTACGAGGCATATTGTTCTACTGATTGAGGAACCACACCTGTGGGTGAGTTCTTTGCTTGATCGCGTGTCAAACACGCTGTCAGTACCGTCACATTGTATTGTGTTTATATTGGTTTAGTTAGTGAAGTATTTTAGTGAGTGTCTTAGATTTGTACTGGTAGGATTTTGATGTAATAAACTGTAGAAACCTTATATATATTGTTGGTGTTAGACTGGTTAGACTGAGTGAGTGAACGTGTGCCCGAGTCCGCCACTAGACGCCTCCGTGCCGACCGCTCGCGCCAAACGATACGATTTGGTGGCGGGGTGTTATCCCGCAAACGCTACATGTGGAGCTCGCTCTACCACTGTGCCATAGCGATCTTGGTCTCAGACCCATACGTTGTCTCCTGGCTGCAACTGTTGTTGCTGTTTTGCTCTGTGTACAGCTTTTTTTCGCCTTTGCATTATGAAGATCTCTACCAGTTACGCCTGGCAGGAGAGTACTTGGGATGACTGGTAGTCGTGTTCGCAGGCGGCGTCCCATCAGTACTTGAGATGGGCTCAGTCCGTTGAGTAACGGTGTCGTACGCGCTGCGTTAGGAGAGCGAGGTGAGGATCTTCGTTCAAGAATCTCCTTCAAAATTCTCACTGCTCGTTCCGCTTCACCGTTAGCCTGTGAAACATCGGGGAACTTGTTGTGTGCGTAAAGCCGTACGAATGGGCAAACTGTGCGAACGACTCGGCACTGAATTGTGGACCGTTGTCTGTCAAAATGAGGTCTGGAATTCCGTGTGTTGCAAACACTTCTTTCAGCACTTCAGTAGTGTGCTCGGATGTCAAAATTGTCAGCTTTCGATACTCCACCCATCTGGAGTAATAGTCAACAATGACTGTGTACACTTTCCCATGGAGTTCAGAGATCTACTCCGACTGTCTCCCACGGACGAGAGGGGAAGGAAGCTGACATTAAAGTCTCCTTTCGCTCTGGCCGCACCTTTGCACAGGTATGGCATGCCGAGACCTTCTCCTCAATCTGCTTGGAGAGGCCTGGCCACCAGACTGCTTGGTTGGCTCGAGAGCCACATTTTGAAATCCCAAGGTGTCCCTCGTGGATGATCTTCAAAGTGTCGAGTCGCATGCAACGCGGTATGACAACGCTCATCGTAGAGCAGTAGGTCATTGATAATAGCGAGATGGCTTCTGCTCTCCCAGTATGCACGCAGTAACGGAATTTGCGGCATGAAGGCAGGCCAGCCTTCATGGCAATATCGTTGCACCTCTGCGCATACTTCGTCGTCTTTTTGTGCCGTGGAAATGTCCTGTAGACGTTTTTCCGTAGCCGGAAGTACAGTCACCGTGGTTGTCGCGTAGTGTTCCAAATTCTTCGAGAAACATGACATCAGTCTTCTCTGTAATGTTCACTGGAGCGCGAGATAAAGCGTCAGGTGTCGTCTGTTGCTTTCCTGGTACGTATGCGACTTCCGGGCTGTATCGAGGGTGAAGCTTAGCCCCATCACATACTCTCTGAACTTCTCGCAAGCCCAGGTTGCTGCGAGAGCTTCTTTCTCTGTGACAGCATAGCGTTTCTCGGTGTCGGTGAGCGATCTGGATGCATAGCAGACTGGACGACGTCTGCCATCATCTTGGATTTGCAGTAGCACTGCGCCAATCCCCTCCGAAGATGCGTCTGCTGCGACCACTGTTGGGCGATCTGGATCGTAATGTGCAAGTATCTCGGGTGATACAAGCATGTCTTTCACTTCCTGAAAGGCAGTTTCTTGTGATGCTTCCCATAACCATGCAGTGTCTTTGCAAAGTAACTGGCGTAATTGTTTGTTGATGTCAGCCAGTCGAGGGATGAATTTTCCCATTTGATTCATGGTGAATAAAATGGGAAAATTCAGGAAATGTTGAAGTTCTGCGACATTTGTGGGTGCTGGGAAGTGCGCGATCGCTGCCGTCTTGCTGCTGTCTGCGCATATGCCAGATGCGTCAATGATGTGTCCCAACTATCCCACTTACTATTATTATCACTCATCGTGAACAGAAATACCCTTACAAAAAAGAGCCAATGGTATACCATTGAATACCACTGAATACCATTGAGTACCATTGGACCATTCAATGATATTTCAGCAGGACTCAGTGGTACTCTCAACGGTAATTTAAGATACCATTCAATACCACTGAACGGTACACAGAATCCAAAATATCATAAAAAAAAACACATTCAGATACCATTCAAATACCATTGGCCATTATACCCCCTAGTACCATTCAATGGTATTTGAATGTTTTTTTGTGTAAGGGTAATCACCAATCCGCATCACTCATCGTGAATTACATTAGACTCATCATTGTTATGTTCGTCTTCTATTGCGTCTTCGACACGACACTTCGACACGGTCACAAAATACTGATAATATTTGTTGCACTTCTACAGTTCTCCCGCTCTGTTGATCTTACATCCGGAACATCCCGGTTTTCTACCTATCAGCTCCTGTCTGTATTAATCGACACTACGATCACCTTTGGCATCTGCATCATCACAGGCCTTACAATCATTATAGTGTTGAACATATTATACTAAAGTAATGGCATGTAGATACTTCGCGGCAGATACAACAGCCTAATTATCAAGCGAAACCACTCATAATTAATTATAATATGTCAAACAATTACAGTTGTCATTAGAAGCAATATTCTGCATTATCATTGCACTCGTCACTAAAAACACTCATCATCTTTGGAATTTGCATCATCAAATAGTTTATAATTATATATTTAAATGATTGTGTATGTTATAAATACATCATAGCTTTATTGTGTTTACATATCATATTCGTACTGCATGGCGGGGCAAGACGGCCCCGGGGCCGTTTTGCTCCGTTCTGACAGGGCCGTCTTACCCCATATACACCAGTGCCGGCTTTTTTCACCTTCACGTGTAATCCTTTAATATCGCTCACATTTCGATGAAAGTTGTTGAAAACGCGTGTAGATGCGAGTGCATTAGTACCAGTCGCTAACTAATCATCACACGGTGGACATGTTAGCATCGATTTTACCAAAGAGTGATTATTAACTCAGAGGGTATATAAAACTTTAAAGAAGGTTTGTGAACTTACTTTTGGTGGCGCTTGGCTTTGCGTTCGCTAAGAGTATTCGCTAGGTGGCAGAATCATGTTCCACTATTCAAAGTTAGTTTGTGTTCACTAGTTTGGCAGATAAGACGGGGGCCGTATTACCCCAAGGGCCGTTTTGGCCCAGGTTACCCTAATTATACAGTTAAGATTTATTATGCGCAATATCCACTATGCTCAATGCACTGTACAATACAGTGGTTACCAGAACATTTCATCTTAATGTTTAAAACGACATTTTCACATCAGAGTGTGAACTATATAAAATTATGAATTCAGAAAAAGACCGGTAACTGTGCCAGCTCCTTGGCAGTCCATTTAGTCAGGGTCCTCGTGTACCTAAAACTGGATCCCGTGAGAATCACTTGCCAAAAGCGATTTTTGTTTGTTTGAATGTTATCATTAGGGTATCAGTAAAAGGAAAAAGTTTGGTGGCAATTTTACTTTTGGGGCATAACGTGGCGACGGCCATTTTCCAAAATGGCTGCCAAATTCAATATCCCCCTATCTTAATAAATACGGCATGCAGAGCAATAATTGTGGTATGCGAGAGTATATTTTAGGGGACCCCGATTTCAAATATACAATTAATTGGCTACTCCGGCATTTATTTCCGCCATTTTTAAAGATGGCGGTCGTCAATACAAATGTCCCCATGTCTCAAACACTGCGTCACCTAGAGCAATTATATTGACGTTGTTGGATAGCTTGGTGGATAGCGATACCAAATATATTATTTGTCACCTTCAATAACATAACAATTCGTGCCATTTTTAAAGATGGCGTCTGGCAAAGCCCATAATGTCCGTATTTAAGAAATACGGTATTTAGATCCATATATCACCACATCTTAAGTGCTTCGTGTCGTCGAATGGTGTAGCTGATGTACAGTGAAGACCTGTTTGACCCACTGTTGACATTAGTTATAAGTTTGAGACGAATTCAACGCCGTATATGATATGTTACCTATTATCGCTCGGTATGCACGAGATCATAAACTATTATGGCAAGACCATTAATCGATGTGTCATCGGTATTTAGCCAAATGCCAATATAAGTTTGAATTTCATGTATGTTTGGAAAGTGTCATCACCAGAACACATTATAGATGGAAAGATGCATGTGAAAAACGTGTTTATATGATAAAGCCTGCGTCACTCCGGCCAGGACTACCATAGATCTATATAGATTATCAGTTACTGAGGAATCTATTATATACCAAAACACAAGTATATTACCCTAGCTATTATTATTTCAAACTTGTTTGTTTCTTGTCTTGCCATATTTAGATGATTGAAAATAAACATAGCCATGGACAAAATACATAATAACTTAAGATACTTCATCTTCGGATTTTCAAGTCTACTCCTGCCTCTCTTTAAATTGATGTATTATTTGCATATTGGGCAAGACAGTCGAGCCACTTTATGGTGGGGAGACTAGCAGAGCTCAACAATGACACTGTTAACAAAATAGTATAGATTATGATTATCGGACTTGATTGCATTCAAGTATCACAATACGCATGCATGTTATAAACGATAGACTGGTATACGCAATCTCCGGCCTATTTAGGAGGAACACAGAAATATCTAAGGGTACAAAAAAGACGCCTGTCAACGTCTTATAATCTCCGCACACGACTTAACAACATTAATTTGTTTCATCTTTGCTGCAGTACTTTTTACGCTAATATATAATGAAAACCACATGTCATGGGCACATTGACTCGATAACTACGACATAACTGAATTGTGTCATTATAGTTATCTAATATACGTGTCTTAAAATATCGGTTGTATAACGCAGGATCATAATTATCTGCTAAACTGGACACGAAATTCTAAATTTCAGTAACTGTCAAGCCATATTTGATCAATGGATCTAAATAAGACAAAGCTTCCACGAACACACACATACACACACACACACACACACACACACACACAGACAGACAAACACACACACACACACATATATATATATATATATATATAGAGAGAGAGAGAGAGAGAGAGAGAGAGAGAGAGAGAGAGAGAGAGAGAGAGAGAGAGAGAGAGAGCGAGAGAGTGAGGGATGAGTTCATACTTTGTAAGCACGAAAGTCGTGTGAACTTTCTGGATGCAATGAGATGACGTATTTGCTAGATGCGCAGAGTACGTCTGAAAGTGTATTTGCTCATTTTGCTGACATGTATATATATATATATATATATATATACATGTCAGCAAATACACTTTCAGACGTACTTAAGTCTGCGCATCTAGCAAATACGTCATCTCATTGCATCCAGAAAGTTCACACCACTTTCGCGCTTACAAAGTATGAACTCATCCCTCACTCTTTCTTTTTAATCGAACCCTATTACTCCCACGTATGGTACAATCAATGTAGTACGGATAAACATGGATTCTGGTCTATAAGAGCTTGTGCTGCATGTGTAAGGATTATGGATTGCTTCTGGTACTTCGTTTATCTCAACAGTTACCTCGTGTTCCTCCAAAATTAATATGAGATTCTGTATATCCGTGTATCGTTTATAATATGCAAACGCATTGTGATACTTGAATGAACAATCAAGTCCGAGAATCCCTAATACTCTGTTAACAATGTCATCTTTGAGCTCAGCTACGTCACTGACACGTTTTCTGCTAGTCTCCCCACCATAAAGTGGCTCGACTGTCTTGCCCAATATGCAAATAATACATCAAGTTAAAGAGAGGCAGGAGCAGACTTGAAAATCCGAAGATGAAGTATCTTAAGTTATTATGTATTTTTGTCCATGGCTTTGTTTATTTATTTTCAATCATCTGAAATATGGCAAGACAAGAAACAAACAAGTTTGAAATAATAATAGCTAGGGTAATATACTTGTGTTTTGGTATATATTAGAAATGTCTTCAATCAATGAGACAACTTTGGGGCAAACACCTCATTAATACTTTTCACTTGGGATAATCTTGACAGTGGGGATATATCTCGTAGGCAATTACCACCTGTTTTAAAATATCATTTGACTCCTCAGTAACTGATAATTTATATAGATCTATGGTAGTCCTGGCCTGAGTGACGCATGCTTTAACATATAAACACGTTTTTCACATGCATCTTTCCATCTATAATGTGTTCTGGTGATGACACTTTTCAAACATACATGAAATTCAAACTTATATTGGCATTTGGCTAAATACCGATGACACATCGATTAATGGTCTTGCCATAATATTTTATGATCTCATGCATACCGAGCGATAATAGGTAACATATATACGGCGTTGAATACGTCTCAAACTTATAACTAATGTCAACAGTGGGTCAAACAGGTCTTCACTGTACATCAGCTACACCCTTCGACGACACGAAGCACTTAAGATGTGGTGATATATGGATCTAAATACCGTATTTCTTAAATACGGACATAATGGGCTTTGCCAGACGCCATCTTTAAAATGGCGCGAATTGTTATTGAAGGTGACAAATAATATATTTGATATCGCTATCCACCAAGCTATCCAACAACGTCAATAGAATTGCTCTAGGTGACGCAGTGTTTGAGACATGGAGACATTTGTATTGACGACCGCCATCTTTAAAAATGGCGGAAATAAATGCCGGAGTAGCCAAATAATTGTATATTTGAAATCGGGGTCCCCTAAAATATACTCTCGCATACCACACTTATTGCTCTGCATGCCGTATTTATTAAGATAGGGGGATATTGAATTTGGCAGCCATTTTGGAAAATGGCCGTCGCCACGTTATGCCCCAAAAGTAAAATTGCCACCAAACGTTTTCCTTTTACTGATACCCTAATGATAACATTCAAACCAAAAAAAATCGCTTTTGGCAAGCGATTCTCACGGGATGACACCAGGACCCTGACTACTTGACACCTCAGGGGGCTACTGAGATGGGGGCTAGAGACGCAGGGGCTAGTGGGAGGACACCAACTCACCTATAACAACATTCAATAAGTACATGACTATAGACAGTGATTTGTTGCATGCGAAATATTTTCATGCATTAATTGCAGCATGACTAAATACCTTCCATCCAGCACTTTAAATAGTCCCAAGGATCGGTTAGAGGGTCATATACTGCGCGTTGTAAAAGTCACAGGTCCGGCTGACTTGTAGAGTTGGTAGTATTATCTAGCGGATATGTTTGTGCTATAACGCATGCGCACACACTACCCACGCGCAAATGTTATAGACGTAAGGTAATCGTAAATATGTTGATCAAAATGTGAATAGCAATTCAGAATGAAACGCTAAGATAAACCGTAATGCAATGTTTATTGGTGTGTAATACGACCTAGCTAGTGGACACGGTCTGTGTCGCTACCTTCCGTGGTTCATTGACATTATTTTGAGAACCAAGCAAAACAGTGATTAAATGGTTGTAGACTGATTAGAACACGCATTTTCTAAAACATATCTAAATGTACGCTTAATAGAACGAATACCACATAGACACTTCATATGCTAACAGTTTTATATATATATATATATATATATATATATATATATATAAACAAACAGTATAATAGGTGTAAAACGTCATTAAAGCTTATAACAAATACAGGCGTAAAATAAAGGAAAATATTTGGTACATATTTTGATATTGAAGCTACATTTCACTGAGTAAACCAAGTTCTGATACAAACCCTGTTTGCAATTTTGTAAACGTGAAGAATGTATGAAAGACTGGGCGGTGTGATGTACACAATCAAACTGCGCGCTTGGTTCTTATACATATACGGGCAATCAGCAACAACTATAACAAAATTATAATTTACCAATTTTATAAATTAGGTTCCTCCTAGACAGTTTTCCAATTATGCAAATGTAATAAATTAAATAAACCCATTCATTATAAGTCCCGTTTCAGATATGAAAACGATCGGTTACTGTCTCAGTTCAAACTGTATTGTTGGTTGGCAGCCCAACCTCGAATCATCTTTGTTTCACTCGATACATAGGTAGCCTAAATAGAACCAGTGACTGTATTTCCCAGTTCCTTTATACGTCTGTATGATGTTTGATGCGTTTCGGTTACAAAACATAGCGTACAAGATCTGTTGGTCGGTGTTCATCAATTTGCGTCTCAGAAACCGTTCTGTCGCTCGCATGTACTCTGCCGTCCAGCGCTGCATCACCGACTTCTCTGCGATAAAATACCCTCCGGCGACCCAAACCTTGTTTCTATGAAATATTGAACGTCTTGACATCTTCGTATTGCGACCGTGCACCTCAGTGTATGCAATTCTACTGTGATCAAAATTTGGCGGTAGGTGTAGCTTTACCGGTTTGCTCTCTGTCACTATGTCTCGGAACAGACCGATGTCAACCCATGCAAAGTAGCGTGTTCTGAAGGGATTTGACTTGGTTGCATTCTGCACGAACTCGTATTTTGCGTGCATCACACAAGAATAGTCTGGAATCACTGTATTTGGGTGAAATTTCGGGTAGTTTGGCTGTGCGTAGATTGCGGCAATACGCTTGCGTAGTCCGAATGACCATAGACGGTTTCGCGTCACCTTCACCGTCATCGTGAGGTTTTTAGGGATATTCTCGCGCAGCTTATGAAAGTAGTCGATGTCTTCGTTGCGGTCAAGGTATACAATTAGAGGGTTCTGTATATGGCGGAAAATGCGCATCCAACTGTGGTAGAGGTCAGGGGTGAAATGTCTACTACCCTCGCCCTTTCGGAATTTGCTGAGGTTCATATAGGCAGTGACGACGGTTACCTCATCCCGCAATTTGTGAGCTGCGGGTGCGTTGACGTTGGTGGCATTATTTTTAGTGGTTGATGTCAGTGTATTCTGGTTTGAGGCTAACCTCTTTAGCAGCAGATTTTGGGCGATCATGCGTCTTGTGGCTCCACCTGTTGGTCCCTCTAATGGCTGCAACACATGACAAATAATATCAGTTAACCACTGCGGCAGAGAAAATAATATATTACACTGCAAGTATTTTTGGCCCATTCAAAGTATAAACTTAGTGTGGGAAATACAAGAATTTACGTACAGTAAGAATGTTTTTAAAGTATTTAATATACCATCTACATGAATCTGCATACTCTTACTGAATAATGCGTCATTTGTTAAACACAAAGGTAACATAAGCATCTTGGTAATCCCAATGTATACATCAGACAAGGGGTCGAATACTTTGAAAATATTTACAAATAGATGCTCTTTAGGATTCAAATACAAATACTTTTAAATGCAAAGATATTTAAATATAAATACATTGGCAATCGTTTCAAATACTTTATAACAAATATTTTCGAATATTTTCACTTTAAGAATATATTACTATAGAGGTAAAAGGAAAAGCAAATTATATATTGAGTTCGAGTTCGAAACATATCATTTATTGTCATTAAAATAATTTAAAATTACAATGTATTAATTGTACATTATATCATGCAAGTATTACATATAACATTCTTGCACTTGTCTCCATTGTAGTCAATGCCCGGCTGTAGTCAATGTACCTGGTACCTTTCAACTCACACGTTCCAGCTGTTTTCAAATATTTTTCAAAATTTTCATCACAGCAGTAACTGAATGCATAATATATTCGAATTATAATATTGCTACAGGCCACACTACAATACAAAGGTGAGACAAGGCAGAGGAGAGGCTAATATTAAGATAGTCACTTGGATATGGCAGATGCAGTGATGATACGTAGTCTGCGGGAGGCTCACATCTGATCAATCCAGGTAATTTAAACATTTTAACAATCAACAATGTATAAGTTATCAAAATATTTTAATATGTCCATTTAAGTATACATTTGTTTTCATTAACATATTATCTTGAACATGGAAAACTAGAATAACCTTTGCTCTTGTATAATGTATATTATACCCAGTGTGTCAACACAGACATTAATACACATACACTGTGTGAGTCGCGGGGCATGGCTACATAGATCAATTTTAAAAATTACCTTCAAAATGGTGCATTTTGAAGGATGCTTTCCCTGGGAAATAGAGAGGAAACAAATGCACAGCTTCAAGTGTAAACATGTTTATAGCAAGAAATACCTATGAGGTGGCCATCCTGGCATATTTTGTGCAAAATGGCTTAGAAAAACACTGATGTGGTCCACCTCACTAATCATATAGCAGGGGAAATACTGAAGCGATGACTAAAAAAATCAATAGTATTTACAGTTTTGAAGAAGGTAGACATACATATTATGAATGCTTGAATATTTTCTGAGGGAATGTGCTGTTGGCATCACAATAACCTTATTTTGTCATTTCCAACATTTGCATTGACCAGACAACCTCACATATTCATGTTTGACATAAAATGTCAAAAATGAAAATGTGTACACCATGTAGTAGTTATTGCATGGCATCATTAGTTACTCCCAACTCCACTACCATGATGCATGTTGTTTGTTTACTGAAATTGAATACATGCTTTTCTTTACAGGTCAACAAGAAACTGAACAATACTCACTAGCACTAGTTCAACAAGTTACAGGACAGTTGTATTTGTGGACAGGACTATACAGCTATGAGCCGTGCAAGATGCTGCATATTAAATGTCAAATATTCGAATGTACTCCGCAGTACTGGTGATGTGTACACTGGCTTCCATGCCGGTCAGCTACCCTGACTGACTAGAATGTAGAATGCAGAGTGCTTGACATGTGAATATGGTGACGCCTGACTAGCTTTGCAGTTGGTGATGGAACGGTGGATGCCATAGTCTGTCAAATATGGCATGAGCCTTTGGTCAACCTCTATCGACACTGTAAGACAGGTTCGACATTCTTTGGTGAACTACATCAGCTTGGATATCGATGACATTGTGTGAGTTCACTCTCTTTGATGATACTGCATACCAGCTTCCTGGCATTTTGCTGTACATCCACATCTGCCTATACAAGAAACAAAGTGACAATTAACATGGGTCTGACAAGTATGATATTTTATATGTGCGACACATGTAGCCAAACTCAATATCATGGTAATAATTCAGAGATGGAGTGAGTACAATACAAATGTACTCGAGTACGAGTATGATTACTTTGAAAATGCATGAGTACGAGTACTCAGAAAACAAATGTACTAGAGTACGATTACTTTAGAATGTACTCGAGTACGAGTACGATTACTTTAGAATGTAATCATGATTACTGGTACTTTCACGATTACTTTAAATATCCTGTTTCTACCGTAAAGGTGACCTCCATGAAATCAGGTGTCATTCATTTTCTGTTGCTGTGCCAATATTTATCTCATCTCTAGTATAAACACCTACTCACTAACTAATTCACAACCTAACAATTTATAATAAGCCCTACCATATCAATATCTAGTGTTCTAACTGATTACTGCTATCCACTGTCCAGATGTTATTATTATTATAAATCATCAGATGACTTTCTCATGTGTTGAATGAACCATTTAATACTGGATTAATACTCAAGAAGTCCATATATCATGATACTACAAACTAAAGGTATCATAGTGATACTGTAACAAATAGCATACAAGTGTTATAATGAGTGCCAATTTCAATTTAGTGGTGGTTCAACTATGTCAATGAAGTATCAAAAGGAAAATATTAAACTTCTTAATCAAATACAAATATGATGCATTTAAGAATTTCAAATGTCCCCTTTTAAATGTCAAATACACATGATCAAATATAAATTATACAATAACAACATTTCAAATCCCAGGGATCATATTAGCAATAATATCCAATTCAAATATGTCATATGGGGACATACCACCAAATGGAGTCCTACGCCATTACCCATAGTAGTCCTGCTGAAAAGAACTGCATTGTGCAGTTTTTGTAAATTCCTGGAAGCAATGAATGTAGGACTGGTTGAGTAGAAATAATTTTTTTGTGCAGCATGGCATCAGAGCTGTGAAATAATGACATTTGTCAGACAGTGACCACGCGCGTATGTATACAGTTGTAGTTCAGCCTAGAGGTGTCAACATGGGCAATCGCCGGCTGATTGGAGCAGAAATGGAGGGGTGTCAGGTTAGAGATTGGATTGTAGGAGAAAAAGATATGTCATTTTCACGAATTTTATATATGATATGTGTGAATGGAGGCTACTTAGTGTGTGAACTTTTCAATAACATTGATATAAAAACCTGGCGGGAAATCAAAGAAACGTTTCAATGGCCGCCTATGGTAAATTAATGGTGGTATCTACCCTAATTGAATTTGGACTAGTCTGTTTCCGTGACAACATTGAGCAACAGACAACATGGACGACGTGTTTGTACTGCATTACAAGGGGAAATTGAGGGAGAAAACAGTTGTGGCAACAAATGGAGAGTGTTTGTTGTGGACTGGAAGTAGATGTTGTGTACGGGCAGGGGTGGTTGGGAATTATGGGGTGATTTGCGTTAAATGTCGGCAACTTCGTGGTGGTGGTTTGCGCTGGAAACTGATGAGAGTTCATCGTTTAGCATACATGTTGCACCACAAGGAATGGGAACTTCCGCCAGATATGCACTGTAGCCACTTGTGTCACAATTCTCTATGTATAAATGTCAATCATTTAATACTCGAGACTCCATTTGTGAATGGTAACAGGAGGCAGTGTGCCAGAGAAAACATATGCTTAGGCCATGATCAAGCCACACCATGCATTTTTTTTTAAATACACATACCTTTCAATAATACGAGGTAATTAAATTAATTGCAATTAGCATGTACTTACCATTGCATAAGTCGTTCATCAGTCTCCATTTCTTTTGATCAGATCTGTCTGTCTGTGGGTCCTTTTGTTGGCCCATACAGCATTGTGTTTGCAGGTTGTGTCAGACAGTGTAGTCTTTCTTCTGTTGATCCGGGTCTGGCTTATTGTGTATTGTCTAATTGTCTGTGTACCCTCTGTGTATTCTCTATTGTAAGTAAATCACTGGGGTGTGACAACTCAGAGTTCTACTAATTATGTGTGAGCTGGATAGGTGTGGTCTTCTACAGATCTGTCACGAAGACAGTAGGGGTGTTCTACCACAGTGCTCTTATTCACCTTGACCTTGGTTTTTTTCACATTGACCTTACTCTTGTTTGTTGTTGTCATTTCTTGGTCCAGTTGGCCCTTGCGATAGACTGCCTTCTGTGCAGCCACTCTCGTCTGAGCTGAGGCCTCCCTCTGTCGCTTTGCTGCGCGAACGGCATCAAACCGTTTCCTCTTGTTTACTAACAAACGTCTCCTCACTGCGCGTCGGTGCATGTACATTCTGTGATACAATGCTTCGCGTTGTATTTGCGCAGCAACCCGTGCTACCCTGCCACCTCTAGTTATGGGTGCCCTGTTAATTTCCAGCTTCCTCAGTAGTGAGGCTCCAGTGCCATAATTCAGCCTATCTATGGCTGCACACGCCCTGCCCGTGACATTGCGTGAGAAGTTCACATTCTTGGGAAGCGATGCCGATAGCGATCGGTTCAAGCCTTCATTTCGGTTCGTGTTCATGCATAACTTCGTCATCTCCAGAGCGCGAACACCGAGTCTGATGTTAATCAGATTTCGTAGAGTCGCTCTGTCTGTGTCCGTCATGTTCAGATGTGATATACGCCCTGAGTGTAAGTGCACTGATTTCTTCCACCAGTTCTTGCGTTTGCCAGCACAGACAACAGAGTAGTACCGGCACTTCTCACACTCCCCACTGTAGCAGTCTAGTGTCGTCTCAATGACGCGAGGCATCAGTGAGGCCACCTTTTTGGTGTCACCAGCATATAGGTCATTCATCACACTGTGTATTTGATGGCACCTGGTCTTCACGTCAAGTGAAAACATTTTTTTCTGCTCTTTTCGTATTACTGCTGTCGTCCCCGGAAACATGCGCTCACTAAACTGTGCCTTGATCATTTTCCTAAACAACGACGACCCTAAGTGTGTAGTGTCAGCTTGTCGCTCGACATTTGACGTTGTTCCTGACATCCCTGCCTTCACGCCTTCGGCACCGTGTGCATATCCATCGGTGACGATGTATCGCAGTCCGACATCTTGTGCCGCAAACTGTCGCCCTATCTCAGCCCCTGCTGTATACTCGGAGAGAGGCTCACTGGCTGGCAGCGTTGCCGTACAGTTTGCATGGCCTGGACATGTCACATTCACTCCTCGCCTCCTCAGTGAAGCACCCAGTGTGCATAGCTTGTTCTGGATGCTTATCCCAACTATCTCATTCTGTGCTGTCTGCTTCTCGACAGCAACAGTGATCGCCTGGCTGGCATTCTGTCCTGCGTGATACGCTCCAGTGATGCACGTGGTGTTATAGCGACTATCAATCGCGATATTTATGGGCGCATTCTCGGGTAGACCACGCAGCCGATTTATTTGCTTCACGTCTTCGCGTTTCTTTGCCAGGTCTGCCAATGTCATCGTCGACGTTGTGTCACCAACCTTGTTGGCAGTTTTTTGCATGGCGCTGATGCATGGTGATGGCACATTCATACTAGCAAAAATTACTCGGCTCTTTACTATGCCTGTTGTACTCTCCTGTAATCCGACTTGCAGTCCAATGTTAGGCGCCGCTGGCTTACGGCCTCGCCTTCCTGTCTCCACTTCATGGTACAGTTTATACATCCTTGATGTGTATCCACATTTCTTGCATCGTAGACAACACTGCCAACACAATCCTACTTTGATTTCTCTGGCAACAGTAAAGCTAGGATTGCCACACTCGCCTTCCGTCACTGAATGCTCCTCGATGCACTCGTTGTACATCGTTTCCATCCGGCCTTTGTCGTACAGCCGCATTTCCTCACGTGTATCTTCTCCTCCTCCTTGTAGATACACCGATGTCAAGTCGTCATTGTCGTGATCATCGCGGCGTGGCCGCAGGATCTTCGCCTCGCCAGAGTGCCCTTCTGCATCTGGCACCTCGATGAGGCCAGCTGGCGTCACTTTTGTGACGCGCGTAAACTCAGCTTGGGTAAGTCTGGGCATCCATCGGGCTAAACTTTCTCCATCTCCAGTCTGCTCTTCAATGCTGTCCTCTTTCTTGGACGCGTATGCAGGATGACCCTTCCTAAAACCACAGGCCCTTTCATTCTTTCGCGGAGACATGTTGACAATTGAAATACACACAAAAAAAATTCCAAATGTGACACACCAGAGTAATCCAACCTAGTGACCAGCTGACACTAAGCTCACATGGCTGCTGCAACTTTAGTGGGGTGGGGTACATAATTTCCTCCAATCAAGCGATTGTTTACACCAGTAGTCCCATGTACAATTGATTTGTGATTTACAACCCTCCCTGGAAGTGATATGTCAAATATTTTGTTTCTACCAGGTGGCATCAAAGCTGGAACAGCCCACTTGTGCATCAGGCCTGCATTCTGCCCGCATGTCGTTGACATGTACCTGTGCACGACAGGAAACGAGGCTACTGTGTGAGTGTTTGATGTGGCTTTTTTTCATACCCCATATCAGCACTAATACACATGTGTCTTTGGAGCTGGCTATAATTCGTGAAGTTTACACCCTTTTTTTAACACATGGGATCTTTTAAAAGGCAAATGTTCAATATTTTTTGCAAAAAAACAAGCATAATGCAGAATATAAAAAAAATACCAACATTGCACTATAGTGATTAAATTCAGTGTCTTCAAGGTCGTCTTAGTGTAACCAATGTGACACTGGGGTCAGAATTCATATAATATCAACTACTATAATTAATGTATTGTCCCACTTCTCGTATATATACATCATTCATGACACAGTAGATATTTCTCCACAACGGACGGGTGTGACCTTCAAAGACATGTCAGTTAATGTGTGCGGCTATACGGAAAAAATCCTTAGATGAATTTCTTTAATATATGCATTGCTTCAATGTAATATATTTTTCGTGAAGATTTGCTCTATTCGGGCAATCTATTTGGGGACATACCACCAAATGGAGTCCTACGCCATTACCCATAGTAGTCCTGCTGAAAAGAACTGCATTGTGCAGTTTTTGTAAATTCCTGGAAGCAATGAATGTAGGACTGGTTGAGTAGAAATAATTTTTTTGTGCAGCATGGCATCAGAGCTGTGAAATAATGACATTTGTCAGACAGTGACCACGCGCGTATGTATACAGTTGTAGTTCGGCCTAGAGGTGTCAACATGGGCAATCGCCGGCTGATTGGAGCAGAAATGGAGGGGTGTCAGGTTAGAGATTGGATTGTAGGAGAAAAAGATATGTCATTTTCACGAATTTTATATATGATATGTGTGAATGGAGGCTACTTAGTGTGTGAACTTTTCAATAACATTGATATAAAAACGTTTCAATGGCCGCCTATGGTAAATTAATGGTGGTATCTACCCATATATCAGATGGGACAAACATAATATTTGGGGATTTAGATTACAGTTTACACTTACTTAAACATAATGGACAAGGATTTAGTAGCTAACTGCCCAATCATTCACACCATACTGAACAAGCAAACAGTATAAGTGGGGCTGTGGCATGGCTTCTAAAATTACAAAGCAAGCTGTTAAGGGATGCTTATCTCCTGCAGTGCTTCCCTGGGACTGTCACAATATAACTTGTACTTTGTACTAAGCAGGAGGGTGGGGAGATGTGGCTTCTCTGGTGGACCCCTTCTCTGGGAAGAGAAGGTATTAATTAGGGAAATCTGACTGAATATTTATTTAACTGAAATGCTCAACAGTAATAGAAAATGAATACCTTGATTATTATTTCATTTATTAGATTACTTCTAATATTGCTATTTTTATCTGTCTAATATATTTGCTTGCAACTGTTCATATGACAAAAATGTAATCATGAGAAGTAATCGTGAGAACGATTATATTGGTAATGTACTCGAGTACGATTACTTTCTTTCGTACTCGAGTACTCGTACTCAAAAAGTACTTGTACTCGAGTACGAGTACATGAGTACGAGTACACTAATACGATTACTCCATCTCTGGGTAATATAATTGTTTTATTCGTGTTAAAAAATTTGCATGCCCACATGTTATATATACATTACTCAGACCTGTTATATTGAACATTTCTACTAATGTGGGAAACATTCTGCCACACTGAAATTAATATGTGAAAATACTAATTGTACAACAGAAAAGTATTCACCACTATCTCTAGCCAGTACTCTTCATAGAATTGAGTAACATATATAGCAATTGCACATTTAAATTTTAATGTACTTGAAAAAACTTGCAATGTTATGAACGATCACCTGCCAGGCTTCCAAATGCAAGCAATATCTTGTTATTTTATTACATTAATGTTACTAATAAATTAAAATAATATGCATATACCTATTTTTATGTATTAAATAATCATCAAATTGTGCTTAATGTATTAAATTATTATTATAAATGTATTAAATACTGTCATTATGAATAAGTATAACGCAGGCCTAAGTATAACTGTTACGGATCACTTATAATGCATTAATTTTACATCATTAATTAATCTTAGCCTTAGGATACTAACCTGCTATCTACCATATGTGACATAAACATTACATAGTTACAGTATTATAATAAATCACTGGCAAGGTGCTCAAGAATGACATTTATCATTGACAATGTTGAATGTGGCGTCTTCAACACTACGACTACGTAATAGTACGTTTACTTCTGTAAACAAATTGCAAAGGATCCAATAGACATTCAACATCGCCAACATATATTTAATCAATAGTGTATGCTTCATTGATACTTATCTGTGTGTGTGTCTATTTTATTGGCCGTTGTAATTGCATAAATGGCGTCTTTGAAAGCAGATTCCGCATAGATCCATTGCGTCAATGCAAAATGCCACAATAAAAACAGCAATAACCGGGACCAGCCATTAAGCGGGACCGATTAGTAATTCGCCGCATTACTTGCAGACAGCGTGCTCGATAGAGTTATTATTTATGTAGGCACGTTTAGCTACACATGAACCTTTCCGTATTATAATACCTCTGACCCTCTGTATTGCACTTTTATTTAATTGAATGCAATGGCATGGTCATCTACATAATTTATCCTCCAACATGTAATTACACTATTTGTTTATAAAACAAATTCAAACATCCTAGATATATGATTAACAAATAAATGTTATTACACGATATGAACATTTCCAGTACGTTGAAAGATAAACTTTCCCATCTGATATCTGTGGGGTTTTATTTAGCAAGAAGGTATAACATAGAAATGGTATTCAATCAGTATTACTAGCACATTTAGAGTGCAGGAATATTGTGCCAACAGGTCTTTATTGATTGCATATTTTATTAAAACATAATTTGTCAAACAATGACAGTACTGTAGTTATACAAATACACCTACTTTTTTCAACAAAATGAGCATGATGTATGATGTCGTGATGTGCAATTATTCATTTGAAGGTCCCTTACAAAAAAGCCAATGGTATGCCACTTCATGATTACATTTAAATTCCATTCAGTATCATTCAGTAAGCCTACCATTGGACCATTTATTGATATTTTAGGACTCAGTGGTACTCTCAATGTAGTGGGGCGGCATAGCTAACCTATTGTTCATTTTGTGATACAAGCACCAAATTATGTATACACATATAGCTTAATATATTTAGAAGAAATTTGGATATTGGGTCATTGCAAATTGGTATCCTGATTAGCATGGCAGCCATTTTCCCAAGCTAGCGACTATTGGCACAGAAACCCCCCCCCCTCAAGCTGCTGTTTCCATATTTTTAGGACAACAAATATTATTTACATACAAGATACAGTGGAAAATAGATTTATTACAATGTAACACAATAATAAATGATAGAAAATGCAACAAAATGGCGAGATTTTCTCTCCGTGTTATAGTGATAACTTGATTAAACCGTAGCCGTAGCCAGTACAGTTACGGATGAGCATAGACCATGTAACAATGTTCAGTGAATGTACTGATAATACCAGTGTTATTGTTGAATACTATTTGAATCATTATATTAGTACATCTTGATCATGTGACAACTTGACAATTAACTTCCCAGGGATCATGGCGTGGCACTTTAATGTTTGAATAAATGAGACATCTTACAGTCAACTGGCACATTCTCCCGCACAGAAGCAGAGGCCTCTTGCACCTGCAGCGCTTTATGCAGCCACTCTTGCAACATGCGCGTTGAGTTATCTTATATCAACAATTTCAATTGACAATTGAAAGATCACGAACAACAACAATACCACAGCCATATAACATATTTACGAATATTCTTATCATAACTGTTTCGAGAATAGCATTTACGAAAAATCATAACTTACGGCAGTTTCGACACCATATTTACGAAAAAATAGCGCTAAGAGATTCGTAAGTCGTTCGAGAATACGGGCCCTGAGTCGTACAAACCATGTTTAAACTTGACACCACTTCATTTCTGCTAGAATCAACCTATCGTTTTGATATCACCAATCTAAACGACACATGTATCAATACGCTGACAAACACCGACTGTTATCTGCCGTAATTTTACAGCTCTGATGCCACGCTGCACAAAAACATCATTTCTAGTCACTCCGCACTACATATGTCCTCACAGAAATTCAGAAACCTGCATAATTATATTTATATTGTGTACGTACCTGTCGTCGTTCTACGCAATACAAGTAGCCAGTTAGCAGCAGACAGCAACAACACACTATTGTCAAATACATCTTTATCTTTTCCATATTGCTAACACTCACACCAGAGTTTGTGTTTGACGGTCTTTGGTACTTTTGGTTCGCACACAGTGGTTCTTATAGGTAGAGCACACAGTGGTTCTTATAGGTAGAGCACACAGTGGTTCTTATAGGTAGAGCACACAGTGGTTCTTATAGGTAGAGCACACAGTGGTTCTTATAGGTAGAGCACACAGTGGTTCTTATAGGTAGAGCACACAGTGGTTCTTATAGGTAGAGCACACAGTGGTTCTTATAGGTAGAGCACACAGTGGTTCTTATAGGTAGAGCACACAGTGGTTCTTATAGGTAGAGCACACAGTGGTTCTTATAGGTAGAGCACACAGTGGTTCTTATAGGTAGAGCACACAGTGGTTCTTATAGGTAGAGCACACAGTGGTTCTTATAGGTAGAGCACACAGTGGTTCTTATAGGTAGAGCACACAGTGGTTCTTATAGGTAGAGCACACAGTGGTTCTTATAGGTAGAGCACACAGTGGTTCTTATAGGTAGAGCACACAGTGGTTCTTATAGGTAGAGCACACAGTGGTTCTTATAGGTAGAGCACACAGTGGTTCTTATAGGTAGAGCATTTAGTGGTTCTTATAGGTAGAGCACACAGTGGTTCTTATAGGTAGAGCACACAGTGGTTCTTATAGGTAGAGCATTTAGTGGTTCTTATAGGTAGAGCACACAGTGGTTCTTATAGGTAGAGCATTTAGTGGTTCTTATAGGTAGAGCACACAGTGGTTCTTATAGGTAGAGCACACAGTGGTTCTTATAGGTAGAGCACACAGTGGTTCTTATAGGTAGAGCACACAGTGGTTCTTATAGGTAGAGCACACAGTGGTTCTTATAGGTAGAGCACACAGTGGTTCTTATAGGTAGAGCATTTAGTGGTTCTTATAGGTAGAGCACACAGTGGTTCTTATAGGTAGAGCACACAGTGGTTCTTATAGGTAGAGCACACAGTGGTTCTTATAGGTAGAGCACACAGTGGTTCTTATAGGTAGAGCATACAGTGGTTCTTATAGGTAGAGCACACAGTGGTTCTTATAGGTAGAGCACACAGTGGTTCTTATAGGTAGAGCACACAGTGGTTCTTATAGGTAGAGCATTTAGTGGTTCTTATAGGTAGAGCACACAGTGGTTCTTATAGGTAGAGCACACAGTGGTTCTTATAGGTAGAGCATTTAGTGGTTCTTATAGGTAGAGCACACAGTGGTTCTTATAGGTAGAGCATTTAGTGGTTCTTATAGGTAGAGCACACAGTGGTTCTTATAGGTAGAGCACACAGTGGTTCTTATAGGTAGAGCACACAGTGGTTCTTATAGGTAGAGCACACAGTGGTTCTTATAGGTAGAGCACACAGTGGTTCTTATAGGTAGAGCACACAGTGGTTCTTATAGGTAGAGCACACAGTGGTTCTTATAGGTAGAGCACACAGTGGTTCTTATAGGTAGAGCATTTAGTGGTTCTTATAGGTAGAGCACACAGTGGTTCTTATAGGTAGAGCATTTAGTGGTTCTTATAGGTAGAGCACACAGTGGTTCTTATAGGTAGAGCACACAGTGGTTCTTATAGGTAGAGCACACAGTGGTTCTTATAGGTAGAGCACACAGTGGTTCTTATAGGTAGAGCACACAGTGGTTCTTATAGGTAGAGCATTTAGTGGTTCTTATAGGTAGAGCATACAGTGGTTCTGATAGGTAGCTGTCACGCGTTACAACCAGTAGACACGCTCCTCATTGGTCAATGGCACCGCAACGCTGGGATAGGCGTGACCGATGTGTATCCCATCTCACACACGGGTCAATAATGACACACAGAACTTACGCAAAGTTGTACTTTGTAGTCACAGTGACTCTAACAAGGGCCGACTCACATACGTGGATGTAACTGAATACCAACTTATAAAAACATTGACACATTGTTGCCAGTAAACAAATGGCTACAACAGCGATACCGCCATTTGATACCTAGATCGGTTAGAAGGCTCTGTATTGGATACTTGGGCCGGGACACCGCTGATCCAATCCTCGTTTTATGATGAGAATCTCACCGGTGTGGTGGGGTTAGAGAATGTGGGCACATTCACGAGGATTGTAGGTGTGAACGGCCTGGATGTGCCGTTCGAAGGCTGCCTTGAAGTCCCAATCACCATCTTAGGGCAAACAATCAAGGCGAGTTTCTTGGTGAAACAGGACGCCAAAGAGAGTGGTGTTAAAAGGAATGCAAAATGTCCAGTGATTCTAGGGTGCTACCTCCTCCGTGCCATGGCCGATAGAGGTATGGAGCCACTTGGCCCGTCAAAAAATGATTGGCAACTGGCTTTGAGTTGGCTCAACAATCAAGGCGAGTTTCTTGGTGAAACAGGACGCCAAAGAGAGTGGTGTGAAAGGGAATGCAAAATGTCCAGTGATTCTAGGGTGCTACCTCCTTATGTCGCCCGGTGCAGGAGAGGAGGACCCCGTCGTTGTGTTTCGTCGATTAAACCGAGTCAACAAGGATCAACACTCGAACCCTGCACATTTGCTCAAGTGTGGATAGAGAGATTGCGTTTCCATAGCAGGTGTACATGTAAAGAGGTTACAGGCTGCAGCCGTGTACAAAATTAGTGCTGGTTCGATATTCGATATATCGAAGTGTCTGTATACTTGCGAAAGTTCGATACCGATACTTAGTGGTATCGCGAAATTTCGATATTTTTGGTATCGAACGTTCACTGTTCGATACCTTCGATATTTTCGATATTTTCGATATTTTCGATACCTACGATACCTACGATACCTTCGATACTTTCGATACCTTCGATACCTTTGATACCTACCACCCAGATAGTCGCTGGAGGTTAGTACTGATGGGCCTGATGACACAGCGTCAAGTCAATCCTTGATTGTAACAAATCGAAGAAACGCTGCTCTGCTTCAAACCGAATTTGCTAACGATTTAAACACCTTTTACTGCCGCTTCGACTGTAACGACTTTGAAGTCGAGAGGAACTGTGCTGTCCAATGTGCTAATTTACTACTAGAGCACACGTTCGAGATATCAAGAGATGATGTAGCCAGTGTTTTTAAGAATGTGAAAGTAAACAAAGCTGCTGGCCGGGAAATACCGGAAATAACGGGAAAGCTAGTTAAGACCTGTCATCTGCAATTGTGTAGTGTTTTTCATGTTTTGTACCAACTATGTGTTGAACTGGGTGAGATTCCACTCCAGTGGAAAACCGCAGAGATTGTGCCAATACCTAAGAAGCCTAACCCTGTTCTTCTGAATGATTATAGACCAATCGCTCTCACATCACTGCTGATGAAATCATTCGAGAGAATAGTGCTATAATATATGTTACCCCAGGTTGAACATCTACTTGACCCGTTGCAATTTGCGTACAGAACTAAACGTAGTGTTGAAGACGCCACCTTGTCAATGTTAAATGTCATTCTTGAGCACCTCGAACGTCGGGGCTCGTATGCCAGAATACTATTCGTTGACGTTTCATCAGCATTTAACACAATTACGCCGCATTTGATGATCAGAAAACTTATTGATCTTGGCAAAATCGCTTTGTGCTGTACACCCGATACCAGTCTGGAGCAGTTGTACAAGTCAAGTACACTGCAAATGGCAACCAAAATCTTATCTGACCCCACCCACTTCTTACACGACCAACATGACCTTCTCCCCTCTGGAAGGAGGTACAGAATGCCAACTGTAAAAACCTAGCGAACTCTTAAATCCTTCATTCCATCCTCCATCAAGTATCTGAATTAGCCACACACAAAATTATCCTTGAACTATCACATTCTCTACCGCTGCCAATGCAATGTTGTTTTATCATCTTTACTAATTTAATTAATTTATCTTATTATAATATTGTCATATTGCTTTAGTATATTTATTTATTCCAATATATATTATGTTTATATTTTTAGCTAACGTTTACATATTTACATGCTTGATTTTATTGTATTCATGCGTTACTACGTGACTTAAATATTGTGTTTTTATGCAACCTCCAAAGTGCAAAATGTATTTCCATTCTACGAATTGGACAATAAAGTTATTATTATTATTATTATTATTATTATTATTATTAGTATTAGTATTATTATTATTATTATTATTATTATTATTATTATTATTATTATTATTATTATTATTATTTGAAAAGACATGCCCGTATCCACACTGGGGACAAAACATATAAATGTGATACATGTGGTGCACAATTCTCACAAAGGCATCATTTGAAGACCCATGTCTGTATCCACACTGGACAAAACGTACAAATGTGATACCTGTGGTGCACAATTCTCACAGCATCATAAATTAAAGGCCAATGTCCGTGTCCACACTGGACAAAACATACAAATGTGATACATGTGGAGCACAATTACAGTTGTCGTTTGAAGTTTCTGTCCACACTGGGGATAAACCACATAAACTCACGAAATTGTAATTTGCAGCAATCAAATATTGAAATGGATATATGAAACATGACAAAGTATGTTTTTTTTAAAGTAGTATGAAATAATAGATAATTTATGACATTAGCATGTATGTAGCTATAATTTAGACAATATACAATATATGTATATATATATATATATATATATTGTATATTGTCTTTATAAATTATAACTACAGATATATATATATATATATATATATATATATATAACTAAGCTAATAGTAAACATTAATATGTGTAAAAAGTAAAATGTATGGCTTTACAATATGTTGTCTTTGCATACATGATTCATGCAGATACACACACACACACACACACACAATTAAAAAATTACAACTTGTGTAATGCATGTTAGACTGCATGAATACAAATACTTGTTTTATCCAGTGTATTGGTTATCACAGTAAGGTATATTCCCTAGTTATGTCTCCATTAATAAAATAATATTTGAAGAATTATATATATGATTTTTACTATACTGAAAAGTGTGTACTTTTGTACTGTATGCATGACTGCATGTATACAAATAATTGTTTTTTCTGCATACCTGCAAATAATTGTTTTATTCAAAGTGTGTTATGACAAGTTAAATTTATTATATATTGTCACACTTATAAGGTACTGTTTAATAAGTTATATATGTGTGGCTGTTACCACATTGAAAAAACTGATACTTTAGTACTGCTTGCAGATAATTGAATTGGTTAATTCAAAGGGGGTATTTATTAATTGTATTCAGTGTTTAGAAATGTAAGCTACCACCTTGCCCAGAATGTGTTTAATTCTAATATTTGGTATTTAAATGTAAATACTTCTGGCTTTAAAAACACCAAGAGGTGATTTCTAAGTGTCTAGCTAAAACAAGCCTCTTTCTGCATGCATTTTATTTGAAACCGTTCAGAATGTTTTAAATGTTAAACACAGTGTTTATTTGTAGTGCTTCAAGAGGTGTATTTAAATACAACAACGTGTTTATAAAACAACACTTGTATGTGTTTAGTTAATGTGTTTTAGTTTAAACAAAAACACCAAAAGGTGTTTTCTAAGTGGGTCTAATTGTGTCTAAAAGGTATTTTTAAAAGGCGTTAAGGTGTTTAATTAATTGTTACTGTGTGGCAGTGAAATAACGTATGTGACCACCAATTGGCAGCCACCCAAGCGTACGAAAGAGTATCACTGTTTAAGCTTGGCGCCGGTCTCTTGCGTTCAATGTTACATGTGCACACTGCTTCGTCGTCTTATGCGCACGACAGGAAGAAGCCTCATGTGAGGCACCGTATAGCTATCAACGGTTGCACCATCCCAAGACAGTACACATGATAAAACGTAATTATATAGATCTTACCTCAAGATCGGTCAGTAGTTGCCCAAACTGAGCATTGAGACCGTCTCAAGATTTGTTTTCTGACGTTGTAGTTCTCTATTAATTTTGTGTGTGTGTTTCATATGTTTTTTTATATCCGGTTTGTTAAGGGTGGCTAAGTTGAAAAGTTATAATTATACAGGTCTGGGTGACCTCTCCAATCTCTTCGGAGGCGTGACTTCAGTTCGAGGAATGCCGTTATCCAAGCTAAGGCCTTGTCCTTTATTCCAAAACGTTCTACTTGTTTCAAAAGACGCTGATTTGGTACAGTGTCGAATGCCTTCGCGTAATCGAGGTAGATGACATCAACGGGTATGATGTGCATCAAGGCCTCACTCCAGATGTTCAATGCTTCTAATAAATTTGTGTTAACGCTTTTTCCAGTAATGAAGTCATGTTGTTGTTCACAATCCAGGTGGTTCATCTTGATATGTTCTACGAGCTGCTGAACAATCACTCTCTCCAGAGTCGTGCAGACGATTGATGTCAGGGACACTGGCCTGTAGTTTGCTGCGTTTCGTTTTTCAGAATGTGTGTAGATCGGGCAGATAATTGCATCTCTCCACTGTCTAGGTAGTGTTGACGTGTTGATGCTTAATTCGAATATGATGTTGAGAGGCACACATAGTTGTTCTGACATCTTCTTCAAAATTCTAGGGCTGATGCCATCAGTGCCTGGTGACTTGTCAGTCTTTAGTTGAAGAAGGCATTTCTTCACCAGATCTTTTGTGATTTCGAATGTAGTGAGAGTTTCAGTAGTTAGGTTCTTTGGTGTGACGTGCGGGATGTTTGTACTGTCTTCTTTTGTGAATGTCTTGAAGAAGTGTTGATTGAGGACCTCTGCTGCTTCCCTGTCGTCTTGGGTAAGTGTAGCATCCTCTTTGAAGAGTTCACCTGTACCACCCCTAGTGTTAGTTCTGTTTCTTATGTAGTTCCAAATACCTTTGTTGTTTGTCTTGCATTCCTTGGCTAGTTTTCTTTCAAATTGTCTGCATGCACTTCTGATTGCATCTAGTTTGTCCATTGCTTCTTGTGTACTCATATCCGCTAGTGCTGTTTTCCAGTCAATGTTTAGCATCGTTTTCATTGTTTCGTAGTCTCTCTTGTCATAACTGTATATCATCCTCCTCATTGGCACCCGAGTCACATATATTTAGGATCATATTGAGGCTGATGTGGTCACTGTTTCCCAGATGTGGACCATTGTTGAGGTTTGTTACTGTGTTTTCTTCTGTTGACCATGTCGGTACCGTGTTGGCTTGTGAACATGTTGGTGGTAGTAGGTATCCCTATTTGCTTCAATGAACTGCGGTTCGTCAGATCCGTCCCTGTATGTGTGTGGGATTGACGGATCAGGGTCGCACACTATTCTGTTGTGGTTGAAATCTCCCATCACGAGTGTGTGCGTGGTTCCGGTTACTTCTGCACTGTGTCTGAGAGCTGCATGTCATTGCTTGTCTCCTTGTCTTGCTGTTTCAGGGGTACCATTTCTGTATATACACCCTATTAGATTCGATGTGCCGTTGGCAATGAATATTATCCACACTGCATCAGCGAATTGGTCAATAATCGGGTGGTTATATTGGTATGCCTTGATTTCAGTCCTGACATAGATCATTTGTGAACAGGTCAAACCCTGGTAATTGGAGGTTTTCCAGGTTTGGTACACTTCCATTCTTTGGTTTTATCTCATTCAGGGCAATCACATCATAGTCTTTGGCAATAGTGTGTAGTTCATCATATTTGCTAAGAAGTGAGTTGTCAGCATTAGTGTAGTATACCCTTAGTGCATGTCGTGCATTGCAGTTACATATTGGTGCTGTGTTTCTATGTACATGTGCAGTGTGGGCTTTCGTGTTTACTGGATCTCGATGATTTCGCTTAGGTACATTTTGTAGGTCTTGTTCGGGTGGTCTTCTCGTGTCCGCATCAGCTGGGCCTGTACGTTTTTTGAATTTGCTCTCTGTCTTGGTGTTAGATATGGTCTAATGAAGACTGTCTTGTACTTGTCTTCTGTGCTGTTTCGAATTTCTTTGGCTTTGCTTAGTACTTTCTTTTTATCATTCATATTGTTCATGACTGCAAGAATCATTCTGGGTTTGGTGTGATCTGGCTGGCCTAGCCAGGTGACTTTTCCAGGTGTTTTTCATCTTGTTTTAGACATGTTGCTATCATTTGTTTGACATCGTGCAGGTCCTGTTCGTTTTCTTGCATCCCATGGATGACTAGATTGAGTTTTTTTTGCCATTATCTGTTCTCTTTCGGTTATTTCTTCCTATACTACTGAAGCCAGGTCTTGGTTGATTGGTGCTGTCATTGTTGGGTGAGTGCCTGTAGTTTGTGCTTAGGGATGTCTCAGCTTCTTGATCTCCTGTTGTAGTGTCTGTAACTGTGTGTTTATTGCCTGTGTACTGTTCTCCAAATCTGCCCTTGTTGCTTTTTTTTCAAATGCCGTTTCCACTCGTGTTTTGTGATTCGTGACATGTATTTTGCACATCAGGATTCTATTTCTTTGTCTGAGTGTATGGCCTTTTTACCTTTGTAATGCATGCCCCTGTTTTGCCTAGCTCTGGTGTCATTAAGAGGATGTGCCTAACATAAATTAGACTTCTTTATCGTAACGCAGGTAACATACTGAAACCTAAGTGACACATATAAAATAAATATAAACTATAAATGGCAGTATCCAGTGTGCGGACGTTGACGACGACTTGTCACGCATGGGCGAACACAGCTCCAGCGCCATAAGGTCCATAAATTACTTGGATCGGTGTCACGACGCAAAGATTATATTGCGATGCGGTGTTCAACTAGGTCAACTGGCATTGCACACAAAGCACCGTAATACGCCCAGCCCAGTTACGTCGAGTAGGAATACATCACACAGCGATGAACTGCTGGTGTTTGACGATTGCGAAACATTTTAAGCATTTGTAATACAATCACCCACCACGAAATTTTAAAACCGCCTACAATTGTAGACGCATTTTCATGTACAATTACCGTATTTTCAAAGGGCGCGACTGTAACGAAACATTCAAGATGTCATACGCCTGCATCTGACATCCACACGCACGCACGCACGTTAAATCCGTTTTGGCGTATGCGAGCTAGGAACTTTTTAGTCAGTTAATCGAGGTAGAAATTGTAGAGCTCTCAATTACCTGACGTTGCCAAAAATAGGCCTAGGCGGGAACCGTGTTGACGATGAGAGATTCGCTGTTGCAGCGACCTTTTTGCGTTATGCGTTTTTCTGATAAATTGCTTCCTTTCTAACCGGTTGTCAAAAAAACCTGTGAATAATAGCGCTGTAGCTATAAATAACTGCACTCCTCTAAATTACTGTGTGATTACAAGTCCATGCTGAATTAAATTCACAAGGATACTATCAAGTCCGTATTAGAATAGAGTCACAAACATTATTACTCGTCAATGTATCGGGATGGTTTCCGGATCGTACGTCCAGATCTACGTAGAGATCTTGTCGGCTGTCGGGGTAATATATTCGCAGTCGCCACAGGATCACCATTCGTCGTGACATCTTGCGTCATCATCGGGTTGTCGGTGATGTCTTCTTGGAATGTCACTCGGTGTGTCATTTCTGCTGTGTTCTCGATAACACTCTTCGACGGATTGGCATGCAGTAATTGTCTGAGATGTGACCTGGTCCTGCGCAGTCTCGCACCATTCTGTATTTGCACGATGTACGATCTCGGTTCTGCGCATGTACTTATCACCTCTCCCGGTTGCCACTGGTGTGCCTCTTTATCGAGTATCCTCACTCGCTGACCGGCAAGTAGTGGTGCTAGCTCAGGTCCTGCACTTTAGTTGTGGTAGGTCACTATGTGATCTCTCCGTTGCTGTATTACCTCATTCGTCATCTGTTGACTTTGCAATATTGGGTGGTGGCTAGGCAGGTTTGTACGTACAGGACGGTTGAACATGATCTCGCTTGGGCTAGCCACACTGGTGTCGATCGGTGTACATCGGTGATGTTGTAGTGCTATTTGCGCATCGTTCCCAGTCTTCTTGCACTTCTTTAAGATTCCCTTCACGGTCCTCACCTGTCTTTCCACCAAACCATTCGACTGTGGATACCGCGGCGATGTGGTCGTGTGTTTTACATTCCACTTGGAGCACATGTCTTCATACGGTTTGCCTACGTATTGTGGTCAGTGACGATTTCCAGCGGTGGTCCCAAGACGCTGAACCACTCGGCAGTTATGTGTGCAATCGTGTTGCTGGTCGTGGATGTTGTCTTCTGAACAACGTGAAATTTGGATTCATAGTTTGTGATGATCAGGTAATTGTCACCCTTTATTTCGAACATGTCAGTGGCTACCTTTGTCCACGGTGTGGATGGCACGTCATGGGCAACCAGAGGTTGTTGGCTATGTTCCGTCTGATTCTCCTGGCATGCTGCACACGATTTGACAATTTCTCGATGTTTCTGGATGTTTGGCCAATATACGGACTCTCTCATGAGTCGTCGTGTCTTCTCGATTCCGAGGTGGGCTTCGTGGAGCTGCTGTAGTAGGTCCTGTCTCAGTCCGTCTGGTATGATGACTTGTCTCCCTTTGAAGATGACTCCATCAGAGATTCCGATTTCATCACGGTAAGACCAGTATGGACGAAGGTCTTGTGGTACTTCCTTAATCGTGTATGGCCAACCGCTGTAGACCATTTGTTGCATTGTGTGGTCTGATGCAGACAACTCTTTGAGCTGGACTCGTTTTGCGGTGCTGAAGTTGATGAGGTCCATGTTGTGGAGCCTTTCATCATTCTCGTCTGTCAGGATATCGTCCACTGTAACATCTAGCGCAATCTCAGCATTTTTCTCCGTATTGGGAAGTCGCGACAGTGTGTCCGCTATGATCATCTGGCTTCCAGGTCGGTACACAAGTTGAAAGTCGTACCCCTGAATCTTGATCAGGAGTCGCTGTAGACGTGGAGGTGCACTCGTCAGTGGCTTGTTGTGTATCATCAACAGAGGCTTGTGGTCTGTTATGACAACAAACGGGTTTCCGAAAGGGTAGGTGTGGAACGTCTGGATCCCACACACGATGGCCAACGTTTCACGCTCTATGTTCGAGTACGCTGCTTGTGTCGGTGTGAGTGTCTTTGACGCGAACGCCACAGGTTTGTTGTCCTGAAGAAGGCATGCACCAAGTCCTCTCTGTGATGCGTCAACTTCTAGAACAGCCTCCTTCTGTGGGTTGTAATATGACAAACATGACTCGCTGTCAATGCATCTCTTGAGATCTTCAAAGGTGCGCTGATGATCTTCATGCCACAGGAATGGAACATCCTTCTTTAGTAGTTCTCTCAGTGGTGCCACTCTGTCTGCAAAGTGCGGAATGTATGCTGCGAGGTAGTTCATCAAGCCAATGAACCGCTGCAGGTCATCCTTGTCCTGTGGTGTAGGCATCTTTCGTATGTCTTCAATTTTGCCAATGTCTGGCCTGATTACATGTTGTCCGTAAACCTGATCCGAAGAAAGCGATCTCGTTTGGCTTGATGACGCATTTCGTTGAGTTGAAGACGAGACCTTCCTCGCTGGCAACCTGCATGAGCCGCATCAGGTTCCTGTCATGCTCTTCGTTGTTACGTCCGTGTATGACAACGCCATCTGCGATGTTAACACACACACATCTAGCCAGGATTCTGTCCATTACTTGCTGAAATACATCCTGTGACACGCATAGTCCGAATGGAAGTCGTTTGTAGCAGTACCTTCCAAAAGGTGTTCGGAAGGTAGTCAGTTCTTGAGTTGTCTCGTCAAGGTGGATTGACCAATATCCTGATTTGGCGTCCATCTTTGAGAATACGCGTGCTCCGGCAAACTCAGGGTGTAATTCCTCCAAGGTAGGACTCTTGGGTGGACAGCGCTTGAGACAATCATTGAGACGCTTGGGATCGAGACATACCCTCAAGCTCCCATCTCGCTTTACACTGGTCGCGATGGTCAGTGTGGTGCTCAATCTTCCTGATTATTCCGTCATTCTCCATGGCATCAAGCTCCTGCGGTAGCTTACTCTTCAGATATATACTGCACTTTGTGGGGCATCGATTGACGTTCTTGCTTCTGGCTTCGGCGAAAGAGTAGCCTTGCCTTGGAAGCTACCGATGCGATCAAACTGGTCTGGGAACTGCAACTGGGGGTCCTCAATGGAGTTCACTGCTGCATTCAGTGTACTGGTGTTCGCAGCAATCTGTGTGACATCATGTGTCACGACATGTATTGTCACTAGTCCCATCTGCCCACATGCTCTTAGACCCAAAATCGCTGGTCCCTGGACATCAACAACATAGAACCCGTATTTGCGCCACTGACAGCCGTTGTATTGACATAGGATCTTCAGTGTTCCGAAGCATTTGATCTCGCCTCCATTGTAAGCAGTTAACTTTGTGTGAAGTACAGGCTCTACCTTGGACTGCCACAGTTCTCCATACATCTGCTTTGCAACATGCACAGGTAGGGTGTTGCCTGATGCACCAGTGTCAACTTTAAGTTTCAGTTCGTGAACTCCTTTCATGTCATCACATATGATGCTTAGACTGGCATATGCTTCGTCATGCAGTGCAGTGTTGTTGTCTGTTGCGTCAGTGACAACACAGAATGACTTTGTGTAGGCTTCACTTTCTGATGCACAGTCATCCGCCTCATTTTCAGTGCCATAGCCGGACACTTCGAGTATTGGCTACTGTGGTTTCGGCCTCGGCTTTCTGACATGTTCTCTGACCTTCGGTCTCTTCTTGGTTAGTTGTCTGCTTTCTGTCGATGTTTCTTTCGGCAACAATTTGCCCAGTGTCCCTTTTCATTGCAAACATTGCATATGTCCCTGTATGCTGGGCACCTTCGTGGCTGATGCGTCAGCGCGCATTTCCGGCATAATTGTCGTAGCCGTATCTCATCTGTCACCATATGCCATATGGCGCGTGCTTTTCAGATGTTGTAATGTTTCTCTTCCGGCTGCCATTGCCTCATACTTTCGGGCCTCTATCAGTAGGAGATTGACACGATAGCCTTCATCCTCATCCAGGAGGTGCTTTTGAAGAGCTTCGATTGGGGTCGTTGCAATACTCAGTTCTATTATTTATTCGTCTAATTAGCCAGCCCCGAATTTGCACAGATTGCCCTTACGGCGCGCCCTATTGACAAATTCGTCGGTAGTCTCCCTCTCGCTTTGCCGATATGTCATCAGCTCCATCCTATGAATTTGGAAGTTCACTCGTATGTTTAGCTGATCTTCAAACAGTTTAAAGAGTTTTTCTGGATCTTGCTTGTCTTCAACCGTCAATGTCGATGCGTTTATCCGCTTCAGTCCTTCGTTTCCTACTGCAATTTGTATTTTGAGAGCTTGTTTCGCCAAATCAGTCACACTCTCATCGGCCAGCACGAGCGTCATGCGCTGTTTAAACAACGTGAACGTCTCGGCTAAATCTGGGCAAACCCAGTCCATAGTAGGGTATTTAGCCATTTTAGTTAGCTAAATTTGTTAGTCCTTCTGCGGCTACCGTACTTTCCGCAACGTATTACTACGCGTCGCTGCAGTTAACGCTGTGCGTTGCCGTTCTGAATTCGGCAAATGTACCCGAAGGCACTAACACACAAAATATACGTCTTTACTGACCAACTCACTCAGTGACTCTTTATTATTCATGCGCTACAAAGCATAGTTCCTACTAATTAAACAGTATCACAACAACAATAACACAGGTGTTACCTACAAATATAAACATATAGGGGAAGTAGGGGCATATCCGCATATTGAGGCATGTCCGCACAGCCTATTATTTGCGCATCGCGTAACATCTGGTTAGTCGAATCATGCTAAGCGGCATCGTCTAACCCCCAAATCAACCACTTGCATATACTTTTTGATAGAAGATTATGACACAAAATTTTATTTTCGTAAACACTGATGTAATTTTACTCATATGCTGTTATGTGTATTACTTTAACTGTAAGACGGGCATATACATTTTCTTTCATAATTCCAAATTGCATTTTAATGTTTTATGGTGTGTGAAATAAAGGATACATTCATAAGTAGCATTTTCGCGCAATTCAGAATTATTCACGCATTGGATGCTTGGGGCATGTTCGCACAGGCCTGTGCGGTCATGCCCCACCCGCTGTGCAGACGTTTTTCGTGTATCGGTGCTTCTAATATTATGTAGTCTACTTAGATACATATTTAGATAGTTCAGTTGCTTACCACAAATATTATAGGAAACTTTAATGTGAAATATTATATGATGATTATTAATAATTATGTAATATTATCAAACTTATTATATCATTCATCGCTTCGTCAATGTGTAATAGGCTATATCGTGCTGACGTCACATTTTCCATGTTGTGTATCATTAGGTCCGTTAAATACATAATGCTTAATTGATCATTGCTCATAGACTAAAATAACCAAGATGACAAGTGATGTATAATCTATAATATAGAACTTTGCCCGTATACGTTAGTCCATACAAAGCCATGCTCGCACACCCGACAAACTGAGTTTTTAGTTTGACTTTGCGCTATACGAAACTATGCTGTTTTAGCTAGAAGGCTTCAGACAAGCTGGGTTGCAAACTTTGACTTTCTCCGTTACAAAATCATGCTGTTGTTTGCTTTGACTCTCAAGGAGGAATAAACGTGGACTACGATTCAAGGCCACTGTATTTTCTAAACTTTACGTATATATATGTAAACTTGAAACTGTTGATTTGTGTTCTCTGATGTTTTTTTTTTATAGTAATGCAGGTGTCAGTAGTGTACACGTACCAATACATATTATTATTGCAGTTAATAGCTCAGTGAGACCAGCTGTTGTTTCGCCATTCCTGGGGCATAACCGCACACAGTGTGCGGCTATGCCCCGTACCATGGGGCATGTCCGCACAAATCTATGCCTCTACATTTGACCAAATATTTAAATAACTGATGGGATATGCGATTTCGTAACTAGCTAACAACAAAGTAATATGTTTGCTCATTCTGAATACTACATATCACTATATTAGCACACACAGTGCATTATCTATAGCTTGGTTCACCTTAAGTGTCCGGACATGCCCCTGCTTCCCCTACACATATATAATAAAACACAGGGATACATTTATCATAGATCAAAGCAAACACCTCAAATTGATGTCAACAGACCATAAAATTAAGTACATCAAACTCAACCATAAATTAAAACACTGTCCAACAGCGCAATACAACCAACAGATTCCAATTAAGACATCCGTTCTCTGTTGACAACTTTATGACAACACTAAGTCAAATACATACCAACGTTCGAAATATAATACAAGAATACAATAATTAATCACGATATGTACCTGCCCACAGTCAGACGTCAGGACGGGATATGGACGTTATGTCCCAAGTCACATATGTCCTAGACGATATGTCCTAAATTTATTATTACGTTTTTATGTTATTTTTGCACTTTAGTCTTAACATAAATATGTTGATGTATTAACACTAATGGCATAGTAATGCTGGCACTTTTTGTAGAACATTTCAAGTCCATTTCATGTTTTACTGTCACTTAGCATCTTGTTTTTGGGACATATCGTCCACAATATTTGGGACATAAGTGACTTGGGACATAAGTGACTTGGGACATAACGTCTATAACTCGTCAGGACTATACTCTCAGGCTTCTTGCTTCCAATGCATTCAAGACGGAATCACGCTGCAGAACAACAGTATATTTCTACATCGTTCATAATAAAAACCAGCGACATCTACCATGTACACAACATTAAGTACACCAGTGCTGATCCCTAGCGATTTCCCTAGGGCCAAACATCCTGACTAATGTACAATTAATTACAAGTCAACAGTTTGCAAACTAATGGTGTCTTAATTTGTGATCCATAACCAACAACCGTGCTGTGACAATAAACACGTTCTTTCACGATACATATATCGGTAGATACTAGCACTGCCATTTCTCGATTGACCCACGACCACGTGGATAGTGACGATTTGAATTATCGTTGAATTAAACATTTGGTAAACCATTAATACAACGACATGTCGCTTCTCCCATATAAAAATAACATCGGCGTTCAAATTACACGGTACTGTACAATTCGATATGAATGGCGGCAACTATAATGGTTAACTGGGACTTGAAATAGCTACAAACTCATATCAGTGGATTTTACCCGTGAGACTGCCGTGATATACACGATGAGAAGTTACTCTACTACCTACTGCAAGTAATCTATGACTATGAGTCTATGACAGTATGTGATTCTTGATCACCTTCTACAATTGTAAAGGAAACAGTAATTGCTAAAATGCTACTACACTCATCGGTGAAATGTTTCTATACAATTCCAATCTAACATTTCACTTACCAAAGCAAATTGTATTTCCCTCCAGAAAACACAGCCTCGTGGTATGGCTAATTGCTCGCTCTCCCGCTGTCCCCAAATCCCGCTATCTTCCCGATCCCGCCGATCAAACCGCAGTGACCCCTATTGTCACTGCTAACCAACACCAACCATTAAACACCAGGTGGAGTAACTGATTATTAAACAAAATAAATTCACAAAATACCTATAATATAATAGCGTCATGGCGGTCCATGACATTCACTAGGCTTATATTAATTTAGATATGGGACAGTTGTTTCTTTTGTACACAACACGTTTTTGTAATGCACCCAAGCCAGGACAATTTGAAGCACTGTTCAAATAAAATAGAAGTTAAAACATGTTAAAGTATATAAGCCTGGTATATATATATATATATATATATATATATATATATATATATATATATATATATATATATATATATATATATATATATATATATATATATATATATATATATATATATATATATATATATATATATATATATATATATATATATATATATATAATAAACAATAATACATGTGCACTTAATACAGCACATTTGAGAATAATAAATTGAATAATTTAAATAGTTTTGTAATATGGGTAAAATTTACACATTTAACTGAGTACAAGCACTGCTAAATTATAGTGATTTTATGTTTTACAATAATAACTATCAATGTTGTATTCAAATTTCAAAAAGAGGAACTTACTTTGAACAATAGTTTGTTTGAATGTACAGAGTGTTATATAAGTTAATGTTATTATTGTGCAATTTGGATATGGCCACATGCCACATTAGTTTAGTGTGAAACAGATGCCTTTCATTAACATAATATTTGTAAACTCACAAATACATGTTAAATATACATAGCAAAATATTCGCATTGTTCTACTAAATATAGTAGAACTTGTATACATTAAAATAGTTATTACATAGCAACACAAGTGTTTCGTTTTCAAATATTTGATATGAACTGACAAGAAATGTCAGTTTTCATTCATCCATGATGCCACAAACCAAGTGCTGCAGTTGACTTAACAAAAATACCACTCTGCCCACAATTTATATATAATAGGAGGACTGCTGTATATATATATATATATATATATATATATATATATATATATATATATATATATATATATATATATATATACATTTTATATTGTGTTACACGTTTTACATTTTATGTTCTCAACCGCTGGTCTTAAATCAGAGATAACTAGACCACGTTTGGACATTATCGTGTTATTGGCAGAACCCAGTACTGTAGATTCGGTACGGACGTCACTTTTCCACGTCACGTGGTCTACAGAAGTCATCCACAAGGAGCTGATGGACACTTCTATTGCGAATCTGCACAAGACAAAGGTCTGTCGTCAAGCATGTCACCAGTACCATTGGAAAGACCATTCTCGCAAACTCCTAACCTGTTTATTCTTCTATTTTGGAGCAAGCTTATCTTCTTCCAGAGAGCCAGCGTGGCTTCAGAACAAGCAGAGGCACAGTTGACGTGATATTAACAGATCGGTAACTACCGAAAACGTGCCAGGAACAGAAACCATATCTCTACACGAACTGTGTCGATTGGAACAAAGGCTTTGACCCGATAGGCCGCAATAGTCTCTGGAAAATAACGATAGGCCCTACAGTTGGTTTGTGCTCGACAGGTTCACCGGCCAGACAATTCAACGAAGGCATACAAGTTTAGGGTTTATCTTGGTTGTTTTCCCGAGTAGCAAAAGCGTAAAGCAATTATGTGTGCTTAGACTTATTCTGTTCAGCACGACGTTTATGATAAGGCTGTCCGACGCCTCGAGGCATCTACATGAAATATTGTCCAGACGGAGGGACATTCAACTTGAAAAGCAGGATGGTATCCGCAACTCCATCTTCAGTGATAACAGTGCTCTTAACAGTGAACCTGCGCAACTAATGCAGCCTAACATGGACATATTCTCCAATGCATGTGAACACTTCCTCCTTATCAACACCTCATTATTAAAATACATACATACATACATTACATACATACATACAAACATGCATGCATGCATGCATACATTCATACATGCATACATACATACATACATACATACATACATACATACATACATACATACATACATACATACATACATACATATATACATACATATATACATACATACATACATACATACATACATACATACATACATACATACATACATACATACATACATACATACATACATGTTTGCCTATGTGTGACAGTAGTTTGTTTGGTGCGTATGTACATATATATATATATATACATATATATACATATATATATATATATACATATATATATATACATATATATATATATATATATATATATATATATATATATATATATATATATATATATATATATATATATATTATAATATTTATTTTATTAAGCGCAATTTTCAATCAATACTCAAAATGCTGTACAAAACTAAAACCTAAACATGTTAATAGAACAATCAATATAAAACAACAATCTCGTATGATATTTAAAAAAAAAAACAGTCAAATCACACTCTAATCGGTTGCTTCTTAAACAGCACCCCTCCCTAACTAAAATCGGCGAACGATCCTTCTCTTGTGCAGCTCCAAGGGAAATGGAACCAACTATCAATGCGCCAATGTACGAATGTTAATCAGTTTAAGGTTGCATACATGACACAACCTTTTACAGATTATTATTTTGACATTCGACAATCATAGTTAATTAGTCAGCTATTCAGCAATTTATTTAAATTAATTTATTATTTTAATTATTACGTAGTTATACTATTATTTACACTGTATTGTATGCAAATTTATGTTATGATTTATCTAAGTGCCGGCCTGGACTAAGGTTTATACTAATAGCTTTTTTAGTAAAACAGGGAAAGAACAAAATAATCGAAACAGGTATAATGACGTTATGGTCTTTGCCAGTTATCGTTTAGACACAGACAGAGAAAAAGACAAAGAAAAAGTCACAGTCACAGTCACAGACACAGACACAGACACAGACACAGACACAGACACAGACACAGACACAGACACAGACACAGACACAGACACAGACACAGACACAGACACAGACACACACACACACACACACACACACACACACACACACACACACACACAGACACAGACACAACACAACACACACATACACACACACACACACACACACACAGACACACACACACACACACACACACACACACACACACACACACACACACACACACACACACACACACACACAGACACAGACACAGACACAGACACAGACACATACATAGCCATTCCTCATTTCTGCGACTGTGCTGAGAACAAGACAAGCTTCGATGATCACCAGTCTTACAATTGTGTCACAGATAAAATACATTTGCATATGAGAAGACGTTTATTGTTTGCCTAGTACCAACTGGATTAGTAATTTATGTTAAATGGTATTACCAATAGAACATGCAATACGCAATCAACGAAACAACAAACGTTAATGTAGACAGAGTACCATTATGCACACGTATATTACTGCTCTCTGGAATACAACATACCGTTTGTATACGTTATATGTCATCGCGACTTGTCCTTCGATCTGAGATCGGCCTTCGATTAAAAGAAAAGCCATTGTCAGAAAACTAGATGTAGATGTAATTGATGCATCCATCACGTCGCGGTTTGCTTACGTCACAACGAAAATTGAAGAGTTGCCATACAAGCTTTGCCATCAATGATGATAACGATGTGTGTATATACTGTGTGTTGCTAGGCAACAGGCCACGTGACCGGTAAGCCAATTAGCATAAGAACTAGCCGACTGCTCACGTGATTCCCCAGAGACCACCTCTGGGAATTGATGTAACACATTAACTACTCGCGTCAGCTTCGATAATGCAAAACACGGAGAGCGTTACACGCATTTATACATGAACATATTTAAAGTCTTCACTTCTTCCAACATGTGTGAATTGTTTGGTAATTTCGCTGGCTTGAGCTGCAAGCCTATGGCATAGCATCCGTATAATTTAATGAATGGAGGTGTCGTGCAATTAATATAAGGTGGCAGCACTCTAAGCCCCTCATCTCTGCTTGGGGACGCTCTGAATTTGTTACCTGCCAAGGTGGCCTTACCCCAGATTAGGGTAGAGACGCTGATTGGCTCTCAGGCCAATTATGAAATAAAAATTAAAATAAAGATATACTTTTACAAGATAATGCTATCCTATGAAAAGTAATAAAAATTGAACTTATATTAACACAAAAATAAGAATAAATTCAAATTTACAGTTATTTGTAAAATAAGAATAACGGCATGATTAACCAGTATCCGTGAGGTGGCAGTCTTGTTTAGCCCCACACGAATAATACACATTACATAAGGATACCTTTTTATTAAATAATGCTGTAATATAGAAACTATTCAAAATTAAACTTAGATTAACACAAAGTAAATAGAAATACAAATTTGCAGTTCTTTATAAAATATATATTACGGCAGTGTCCGTGAGGTGGCAGCACTGCATAGAACACCCGGATAAAATTCAAAAGCCGGGAGACTTACCAGACTGTCTTCTCGGCGTAGTTCCGCAGCCGACCGACATTCGGTTAAGCGAGACTATGTAAACTTATGACACAACGTATCCCCGTGTCAAGGCGCCACCGTTTGTGGTCGGCCTCAATTAAACTGACTCCGCTAGGTGGGGCCACAGGTGAGCGCTCTACGAATACAACGCTTTGAGAGCTATCGACATCGACGTTACCCATCCTCGCTGATTACGTGATTTACGTCAGCACAAGACAGCGGTAGCTCTCACTGATCCATTTGAAAAACTCTAAATATAAATTCGGAAATTGCCGGTCATGTGAAAACATGTTGGATGATACAGGCCTCGCCTTTTGAAAAACTTTGGAGAGTTAAAAGTCGTCCCCCTGAAAATGCCCAGGAGAGCTATTGGAGAGCTAAAAATTGTCCTCCTAAAATGGCCTAGGAGAGCTATTGATATTATTGCCAGTCAGAAGTCGCTAAACGCGTCGTAAAGGTGTTTTTGGGTCACTCGGTCCATTTTGGAATTTTATTACGATGTTTTTGCTAACATACTTATTTATACGTTCACCAAGTAGTTTCTTGATTACCCAAGTGTAAGTTGCATTTTTTGAGGATTTTGTAACTGGGAAGATCGTTCTACGTTATAGCATTTTGAAAGTTAACGGATTTGTATTTGGAAGTTGGATTTTAGTTGTTTTAGTAGTCGCAGAAAGCAGAACTTTATAAGGTAACTGCAACAGTTATTGTGTTATGCAGCATAAAGTGTGGTGTTCAAGCGAAAAATGAATCACGACTTAAAAAAAATTCCAACACCCGGGTGCGTGGAAAATCGCCCTCCCAAAAGCAAAAGAAGGAGCGCGGTGGAGCGCGAGCGCGATCGCGCTCCTCAAAAGGCAAAGCCTGATGATATATTTCATGGTCACTGTTCGTATTCTTGTAGTTACTCTAGTTGTTTCTAGCACTCAACAGCGTTCTGTTAACATACTAGTATGTATAATTTTGTGTATATTATGGTTGCAACGTTATGAGCGTATACAGTATAATTTATCAAAACATTAATTTACAAAACATTAATCAAGCTGATCTTTATGTGCTGACAATGAGGTTTGTCACTGCCAGGGTGCGTGTCTTCCTCAGTGGTTCTTTCACGTCCCAAATTGAGACGCGACCGACATTAACGTGATTCTCCGATTCACGAGGGGTACACAGTCCATAATGTTGAGAGCCATGTTTTAGCACGTAAATGTACGATGTCTGCCGTGATGGGGTATTGAACATGGACCGCCGGCATGTCAGGCGGATGTGTTAACCACAATACTAACTGCGTATCTAAAAAACCTGCCCAAGGTCAATGGCGCAGGGCAGTGGCGCCACTGCGCCACTTAGACTCTGCGTCACTACATGTGTTATATGCAACGTTTGAAATGTACATGTAGAAGGAAATATTCGAATACACAATACTTTGATCTTGTATTATGTTCATTTATTTTATGCAATTTCTATAACGTTTAATATTTAACAACGCATTTCACTGTTATGGTAACATAATTATGCAGATTATTACACGTTTTTTTTTCTTGGAGGGTATGTCTTCCATATATCTAGTCGAATATGGTTCATATGGCAACAATAACGCCAAAACCCTGTTTGTAATACAAAGCAGCCCATCGTTTCGTTAAGCTATCTCTATCGACAAGCCGATTCGTTAAGCTATCTCTATCGATAGGCCGATTCGTTAAGCTATCTCTATCGACAAGCCGATTCGTTAAGCTATCTCTATCGACAAGCCGATTCGTTATGCTATCTTTATCGACAAGCTCAACATGTCTAGTCGCATTCAAAAAGCTAAACATGTCTGGTCGCGGCAATTAAATCATAGTTAAATTCTTGTTAATTGTTACGCTCTTTTTTCTGTGTTGAGAAAATGACCGTTACATTTATAAGACGCCTGTGAGACGGTTTTGGTAACCTCCGTTCTTCTGTCGGGCCCACATGAAGGCCGCCCTTACAAGGCCGACAATTTCCTGGTTGGGCTGGAGGATGTCCTTGAAGGCAAGGTATGTGACCATGTTTTAACATTTGGCCCCATGAATAAGAACCTGCAGTGGCACCTAACGCTAAACAACATTCAATCGAAGGACAAAATGCTCCTTGCATCCGGTGTTCGGACAACCGACGGTTTATCCGCCCGAATTCACTGGGCCTCACCCTTTGCGCCCAACACCGCCATTGTAAAGGCTCTGGAACCGTACGGCGAGGTTCAATCGATTAATTTCGAGAGGTCTAAAACCTAAGGCTTTGAGTCGGTATGTACCGGGATCCGTACCGTCGTTATGACTGGCGACAGACGTAAGATCCCACACTTAATTACTGTCACCAACCCCGTTACCGCTGATAAGTACGAATTGTTGGTAACCATCGCGGAGAGGCCCCCCTTTGTCTAATATGCAGGCAAACCGGTCACTATCAACGCGCCTGCAAAACGCCATTTTGTAGGCACCACGGCGTCTACGGCCACACAACGGAGAGGTGCGCCTTGGACAAGGCTACGTATGCCACAGACATGAGAAAGAACAAGGACGACACGGATGACCCGCACAGTGTTGACAATGAAGTGGTACCCCGCGATCACCAGAACAGAAATGCGACCGTGCGCGACACGCCAAGAGGGACCTTGTCTATGGCTCGCCGCACAGTGGCTCAGGACAACGCCCCTATCAACAACGACAACGACCTGAAGGATCAGGCAAGGAAAGCGGTCTGGGCAATGACGAACGAGAAACTCGCCTTTAGAAAGGTTGCCAAAGACATGGAGAAGTGCGTCAAAACCAAACACGTGTACAGGCCACCAGCCCTGGCCTTGGCGAGGGGTAGCGACAAGGCGCCCAGAATGGCGGCCACTGTCTCGGTCCGGGCCGAGGTGCCGGAGGCACCGCCTGTGACCGAGACGGACGGCGACGGCACTGGTGTAGTCGCTCCCCGCCCGGTTGGAGGTGATATGGCGACGGCAGCAACGCCAGGGACAGGGGTAGCCAGCGAGGAAACGCTCTCAGTCTCTGCTCCGCCAAGCGTGGTCGGTGTCATCCAGCCAGCTCAACCACTTAGTAGCGCGCGAAATCGTAGCGGCGCCACTGGAGCAGCTCCATCGGACGACATGTCGTCTGATGAGGAACCGGACCTCAGTGGAATTTGGTGAAAAGTAAACGTAGAAAAAAGAGGAAAAGCACGGAGATGTCACCCCAGCAACACCGTGTCAGACAGCTCGCCTAAATCGGGCTGTCTGGTCACAGTGACAGACAGCAGTAAAGTAAATAATGCCGCTATTGAATATTAATATCTTAAATTGCCGTGGATTGGGGGATTGGCATAAGCGTCAATTTCTCACCGAACTTTTTATATCACAAACACTGATATATGCTTTTTACAAGAAACTCACTGTTCTTCTAAATTTATCAGGAATTCATGGGAAAGGTCATGGGGAGGGAAATGGTCCTTCGGTAGTACGCGTTCAAGAGGGGTGGGCATTTGGTTTCGGGATGGGTTAAATGATAAAATACTAACAGAATCTCGCGATTGTGAAGGTAGACTGTTATCACTTTTTGTGCAATTTAACGAACAACGTTACGTCTTAACAAATATTTATGCACCGAATACCGCTAGAGAAAGAAAGGTTTTCTTTTCTTCTTTCGCTTATTATCTAAAAGGGAATCGCCCGCTGGTGATTTTAATTGTGTAGTAAACAATATTTTGGACAAAGTGGGAGGGAACGACGTCTGTGGGGAATTTGGAAGCGAAAATTTAAAATCAATATGTAGTGACTTTAAATTAGTAGATACCTTCAAAACTAAATTTGGGAAGAAAAAAGAATATTCTTGGGTAAATTCATTAGGGAATTCACACCTAAACATGTTTCCAACGTTAGCCACCTATGCATTCCTCATAAAGTGTCGGACCACGACATGGCCCAGTTAGCATTAAATACCAATGCAACTGGGCACAAAGAAATGGGCCCAGGATTTTGGAAATGCATTGTAAATGTATTGAAAAACACTTATTTTCAGACGGATTTCATCAGGCTTTGGGAACAATTTGAAAACATTGTTGACCAAAATATACAGTGGTGGGAAGAATGCAAAGTTAGCTTTAAAAAACTTATAATAGCCCATTCTGATCGTTTATCGTGTATTCGGAAAGAGAAACAGAAGGTAGACCGTTCGAAGCTCAATAAGTTGTTGTAGGGGCTGGGGGTAACCACTAACAGAGGGAGGGAAGGACTAAGTCAAGCCCAAAATGAGATGGCTAAACTATTCGAAGAAACGATAGAAGGCTCCAAAATCAGAGCTAAAGTTAACTACTTAGAAATCAATGAGAAGCCCACCAGATTCTTTTTTTCTTTCTATATATATATATATATATATATATATATATATATATATATATATTTGTACCTGTCCATTGACCCACTCACTGTAATTTGTACCAATTTAAAACGAACTCTACATGTTTAAGTGACGGGTGTACGGGTCTCTTGGCAAAGTTGTGTGAAGGATCTGTGACCATCAGCCAATTCCTACAACCGCCCGCATACACAAGTTGGCTGTAGTGATCATTATACAGTTAAGATTTATTATGCGCAATATCCACTATGCTCAATGCACTGTACAATACAGTGATGACCAGAGCATTTCATCTTAATGTTTAAAACAACAATTTCACATCAGAATGTGAAACATATAAAATTATGAACTGATAAAAAGACCGGTAACTGTGCCAGCTCCTGGCAGTCCGTTGACACATCTCAGGGGCTACTGAGATGGGGGCTAGAGACGCAGGGGCTAGTGGGAGGACACCAACTCACCTATAACAACATTCAATAAGTACATGACTATAGACAGTGATTTGCTGCATGCGAAATAGTTTCATGCATTAATTGCAGCATGACTAAATACCTTCCATCCAGCACTTTAAATAGTCCCAAGACCGGATAAAGGGTCATATACTGTACAGTGTAAAAGTCACTGGTCCGCTTGACTTGCAGAGGTGGTATTATCTAGCGGATATGTTTGTGCTATAACGCATGCGCACACACTACCCACACGCAAACGTCATAGACGTAAGGTAATCGTAAATATGTTGATCAAAATGTGAATAGCAATTCAGAATGACACGCTAAGATAAATCTTAATGCAATATTTATTGGTGTGTAATACGACTTAGCTATAGTGGACACGGTCTGTGTCGCTACCTTCCGTGGTTCATTGACATTATCTTGAGAACCAAGCAAAACAGTGATTAAATGGTTGTAGACTTATTAGTACACGCATTTTCTAAAACATATTTAAATGTACGCTTAATAGAACGAATACCACATATACACTACATATGCTAACAGGCGTAAAATAAAGGAAAATATTTAGTACATATTTTGATATTAAAGCTACATTTCACTGAGTAAACCAAGTTCTGATACAAACCCTGTTTGCCATTTATTTTGTAAACGTGAAGAATCTATGAAACACTGGGCGGTGTGATGTACACAATCAAACTGCTCGCTTGGTGTACGGGCAATCAGCAACAACTATAACAAAACTATAATTTATCAAATTCATAAATTAGGTTCCTCATAGACAGTTGTCCAATTATGCAAAAGTAATAATTAAATAAACCCATTCATTATAAGTCCCGTTTCAGATATGAAAACGATCGGTTACTGTCTCAGTTCAAACTGTATTGTTGGTTGGCAGCCCAACCTCGAATCATCTTTGTTTCACTCGACACATAGGTAGCCTAAATAGAACCAGTGACTGTATTTCCCAGTTCCTTTATACGTCTGTATGATGTTTGATGCGTTTCGGTTACAAAACATAGCGTACAAGATCTGTTGGTCGGTGTTCATCAATTTGCGACTCAGAAACCGTTCTGTCGCTCGCATGTACTCTGCCGTCCAGCGCTGCATCACCGACTTCTCTGCGATAAAATACCCTCCGGCGACCCAAACCTTGTTTCTATGAAATATTGAACGTTCTGACATCTTCGTATTGCGACTGTGCACCTCAGTGTATGCAATTCTACTGTGATCAAAATTTGGCGGTAGGTGTAGCTTTACCGGTTTGCTCTCTGTCACTATGTCTCGGAACAGACCGATGTCAACCCATGCAAAGTAGCGTGTTCTGAATGGATTTGACTTGGTTGCATTCTGCACGAACTCGTATTTTGCGTGCATCACACACGAATAGTCTGGAATCACTGTATTTGGGTGAAATTTCGGGTAGTTTGGCTGTGGCGTAGATTGCGGCAATACGCTTGCGTAGTCCGAATGACCATAGACGGGTTCGCGTCACCTTCACCGTCATCGTGAGGTTTTTAGGGATATTCTCGCGCAGCTTATGAAAGTACTCGATGTCTTCGTTGCGGTCAAGGTATACAATAAGAGGGTTCTGTATACGGCTGAAAATGCGCATCTAACTGTGGTAGAGGTCAGTGGTGAAATGTCTACTACCCTCGCCCTTTCGGAATTTGCCGAGGTTCATATAAGCAGTGACGACAGTTACCTGATCCCGCAATTTGTCAGCTGCGGGTGCGTTGAGGTTGGTCGCATTATTTTTAGTGGTTGATGTCAGTGTATTCTGGTTTGAGGCTAACCTCTTTAGCAGCAGATTTTGGGCGATCATGCGTCTTGTGGCTCCACCTGTTGGTCCCTCTAATGGCTGCAAAACATGACAAATAATATCAGTTAACCACTGCGGCAGAGAAAATAATATATTACACTGCAAATATTTTTGGCCCATTCAAAGTATAAACTTAGTGTGGGAAATACAAGAATTTACGTAAAGTACGAAAGTTTTTAATGTATTTAATATACCATCTACATGAATCTGCATACTGTGTCGTTAATCACATTTTGTTGCTGAATAATGCGTCATGTGCTAAACACAAAGGTGTTGGTAATCCCAATGTATACATCAGACAAGGGGTCGAATACTTTGAAAATATTTACATATAGATACTCTTGAGGATTCTAATACAAATACTTTTAAATTCAAAGGTATTTAAATAGAAATACATCGGCAAGCGTTTCAAATACTTTATAACAAATATTTTCGAATACTTTTACTTTAAGAATATATTACTATACAGGTAAAAGGAAAAGGAAATCATATATCGAGTTCGAGACATATAATTTATTGTCATTAAAATAATTTTAAATTACAATGTATTAATAACCTTGTCCTATGTGTTTAAAAACGTATTTGAACAAGTATTTGAAATACCAAATACTTCAGGAAAGTATTGATACTTTTAGTTACTATATTAAATATCAAATACAAATCTTAACAAAAGGACGTAAATATATTAAAATATATATCGATCCCAGGTATGGTAGACTTGCATTAGGAGCAGTGGTGAAATGATTGGAGAACCAAACTGTCGGTTAAGAATACTAATAATCATTAATAAAATAACTTTATTGTCCAGTCGTAGAGTGGATAAACCTCTTGCACTTTGTAGGATGCACAAAACAGAACACAATATTTAAGTCACATCACATGATGATGCATGTACGTGTATGCAGTAAAATCAAGTATATAAATATGTAAACGATAGCTGTAAACATAGATAAAATACTGGAATAAATATGCTAAAACTATATGACTATATTATAAGAATAATAAATAAATGTGATAAAACAACATTGCAGTGGCAATTGTACACACTGTGATATGTGTCAGTGGTTAATTTCATGTGGCTGGGTCAACTACGTGATGGAGGACGGAATGGATGATTTGAGGGCACATTGGGTTTTTACAGCTGGCATTTTGTATCTCCTCTCAGAGGGGAGAAGGTCGTAATGGTCGTATAAGAAGTGGGTTGCCATTTGCAGTGTTCTTAACTTGAATAATTGCTCCAGAGTGGTATCTGGAGTACAGCATCCAGTGAACTTGCAGAAATTGGTGTATATTCTGTTAATTTTTCTCTGTTTATGACTGAGAGCTTACCCCATCAGCAAATGAGACAGAAAGTCCAAACACTTTTCACAAATAAATCGTGGAACACAAACAGAATGTCTTGTCTATATGCAAGGCATTGGGTTGTCCAAGCCAAGGAAGTACAATCTTTGCTGGCCTTTCTTGTATAGATTCATTGTGTTATCACCTCACATTAATTACTCATCGATTGTTGTACCTAGATATTCATTAGAATGCATAGTTTCTGTTTTTGTCCACTGATGTTGACACGGTTGGGACGATGTACACTTGATCGGACGTCCATTACAATATCCTTGGCTTTGGGAACATTTAGCTCGAGTCAGTTGGCCACATACCATGATACAAAATGATCGATGTGACTACTGTAGTCTGTGTCATAGCAAACCGACAAGAGCAGTGTCGTCTGCGTATTTGAAGTAGTGATTGTTTGAGTAGCCACTTCTGCATGAATTAGTGTACATGGATCAATCACAAGAATGGCGACAGCGCACAGCCCTGAGGAGTTCCGGTGGAGACAGACTCTCGTGATGAACACACGCCACTGACATTCAGATACTGTGAGCAGTTGGTAAGGAAACTGCGCACAAGCATGACAAATTGTTTACCAACACCAAGATCGATACGTTTTCTGAACATCAAATGCGGCTAAATTGTGTTAAATGCTGACGAAAAGTTAACGAATAGTATTCTGTATTCTAGCATGCGAGCCTGGACGTTTAAGGTGCTCAAGAATGACATTTATCATTGACAATGTGGCGTCTTCAACACTACGGTTACTTCTGTAAAGAAATTGCAAAGGATCCAATAAACGTTCAACTTGGGGTAACATATATTTCAGCACTAGTTTATCGAACGATTTCATCAGCAGTGAAGTGAGAGCGATATGTTTTTATAATCATAAAAAAGAACATTTACATGGCCGGGATAAATTAAAAAAGAATTGGAGTTGATAAGTTCAACTCAAATTCAATTTCGGAATTGGAGTGGGAATTGGACTTGAAAGCCAGGAAACAAAATAATTGGAACTGAAATTGAAAGATTTTGAATTCAATTGGCATTGAATGAACACGAATTGAGCACCAGATAGTTTGCGTGATGCTGCGTATTTTTTTAACACTAGTGGGGGTATTGCTGTGCAAGCAATGGCGTTTTGCAACTAAGAAGTGTTGGACAATTAAGCTGCTGGTTATACATTACCCAACAATTAATCAATGGATGAATGTGAAGTCAGTTAGGCGTGTCCTGCTGTCTTGTGTGAAATAGATGCAACCACTGAAATTGACCAAGTAACAGTAACACTTTCCCAGTACAGACATGCCACATTTTTGGGATGACAATCCGTATTTGTGACCTAACATTCTGTAAGAATCCGTATCAGTCTGTATCACTAATCAGATCTTCCAGTTAACTGGCCTAAATTTTAAGGCCTTTTTAAAACGTTTTTTCCACGGGTTTTTCGACGTTTGTTCGATGTGTATGTGTTTGAAATGGCAGTCTGCACCACTCCCGCTAAAAAGAAGTCATATATATATATATATATATATATATATATATATATATATATATATATATATATATATATATATATATATATATATATTCTAAGTATGGTTTAGATCAATGTAATGCCGTCGAGGCGACGTAAATAAGCCGATGTCACATGGCGCGAGCAGTTAGCGCAGCTCAGACACATTGGGGCCTCAAACCCCGGCTTGGTCAAAGGCGATATCTAGTGTGTGTATTGCGAAGTCGAAAACAAACAATTAGCCCATTTTAGAAATGTATGCATAAAGCAAATATATCTGCATTATATAAAATATAAATTAATGATGTAGCCTTAGTTTTGGGGACATATTCGCAAATTGCAAGACATCGCCTTTGCGGTCGTGATGCGTCTGGGGAACGCTATGTATTGCTCACGCCCAGTGACATCGGCTTATTTACCTCGACTCGACATTAAATTGATATAAAACACAATTTAAAAACATATCCGATTCCTTTTAGCGGATGTGATGCAGAATTACATTCCAAACCCATACACACAGAAAATAAATTGGTAAAATCAGTAAAATCCCAAAACCACAAATGTCTCTTTCGCAGGTAAGACGTTGTTGTAATCCAGAAAACATTCACGTTGATGTTTGATGCATAATCGAAGAACAGTATGGCTTATAACTTCAAATAATAGCAGATGTCTTAGGACAACATTATATGTGGCAGCCGAAGCGCACACAATCACGTGACATCACACAGGTCTACTATTTAAGTGGACCTGTTATCGAAGCTTTTTTCACAGCATATATATCCTTCACTGAGAGACGAGCCGTGGAATATTCGTGAAATTCCCCAGAGTTCTACAAATCATGTTTAAACTTGACACCCCTTCATTTCTGCTAGAACCAGACAGTGACCTATCGTTTTAATATTACCAATCTAAACGACACATGTATCAATACGTTGACAAACACCGACTGTTATCTGCAGTAATGTTACAGCTCTGATGCCACGATGCACAAAACACACGCACTATATACGTCCTCACAGAAATTCAGAAACCTGCATAACTATATTTATATTGTGCACGTACCTGTCGTCGTCCTACGTTATACAGGTATCCAGTTAGCAGCAGACAGCAACAACACACTATTGTCAACTATATCTTTTCCATATTGCAAACATTCAAACCAAAGTTTGTGTTTGACGGTCTTTGGTACTTGTGCAGAACACCAGCGCATACAGTGGTTCTGATAGGTAGAGCATACAGTGGTTCTTATAGGTAGCTGTCACGCGTTACAACCAGTAGACGCGCTCCTCATTGGTCAATGGCACCGCGACACTGGGATAGGCGTGACCGATGTGTATCCCATCTCACACACGGGTCAATAATGACACACAGAACTTACGCAATTGTTATGGACACACCACCCCACAGTAATCAAAGAAGGACTTTGTAGTCACAGTGACTCTAACTCGGGCAGACTTGGATGTAACTGAATCCCAAGTCATTAAAACATTGACACGTTGTTGCCAGTAAACGACTGGCTACAACAGCGATGCCGCCATTTGATGATTAATGATAATAGCGTGTTAGGACACGATAGCAAAGATTTAAATGACAGAGACAAACCAGGCCTTGTGAAACGCCCAACCAGATTGTGAAACACCAAAACAGGACGTGTAATTCACTACGTGTGTCGCCAAATGTTACTATGTGTGCTAGCCGTGTATTGCAGTGAAGGGGCTTGCACTTGCTGGAGATGGTTGCTGTGTTAGGGATTGGTAAAGGTGACACAAATATGCCTTTGTGTCACCTTTACCAACCCCTAACACAAAAACCATATCCTGCAAGTACAGAATGGAGAAGCATATTTTTGCAAGCATAAATAATATTTTATTTAACATTTGATACCACAATGTTTGTTCAATGCCATTCTAATTAGATTAGCTGTGTTTCCCGTGCTGGTCGAGAGCGTACCCTTCATTCATGATTGACACAAACGAACCACGCTCAGTCGCCGGCTCAGAGCGTTTACTCGGGTCACGTGACCACACAAAACGGTGTTTTAAAAATGTTATCATCATCTATAACGCATCAATAAATTATTTGCACGTATTTATATCCACGTAATTAAGATCATTGCCACAGTGAAATCATACATAGCGGAAATTTAATTAAAATTGATGTAATCTGACCGGACCGTAACGAAAGACAAGTAGCGTTTGTTTACATTTACCGCGCTGATCTGATTTCAATATTTCTGCACTAAACACATATTGACAGTGAAGATATATCATACACCTTACTGGCGAGATACTTCATCCACAGTGGAAATATATATTTTGCCGAACTCGACGAATTTTCTTCGCCTGCCCGGTTCGGGGGCGCACGGACTGTGTACAATATAGTCATGGTTACACTTCGGCGGACAGGTGGCGCTGATGGTTGATTTGCACGCACGGCCTATCTAGATCTGCAGAGTGAGACATCCTAGTAACACTATAAAGATCCTTGGGCAAACTTCACTGGGCGGCAGATGTGGTCTACGGCGGGAGAGTATTCATCCGGCGAATTTTAGACGCGATTTGTACATTACGGTCGGCAAATCACAAATGCGTATTAAAGAGGCACTGTACGGGATTGAACGTTCCTCTCGTAACGGCAAAATTTGGCCGACCCGCGAGGATGCAGCACCGTCAGTACCTAAATATATCTTGTTGACTTTTGAATCAAACACGGACACGCGCCTCTCTTTTCCAATCTATTACAGATGTTTCCACAACTGCACTGTCCAGGGTCACTTTTAAAAGCCATGAGTTAAAAATAGCAACAACAGTTATCACGCGGCATGCTTGTCTTGTCAGTTGTCGCAGTTTTGTCCACCGCTCGGCTGCGCAACATCGTCAACGTCAACAAGATATGTTTAGGTACTGACGGTGCTGCCTCTCGCGGGTCGGCCAAATTTTGCCGTTTCGCGTGGAAGGTTCAATCCCATACAGTGCCCCTTTAACACTAGAAATGCGAAGGGACATTCAGTGGTGGAAGGAATTTAAGCATTCTTTTAATGGTATGTCGCTTATTATAAATAAGGCTCCAGATGTTATTTTTTTTTTGTCTTTAAACAGTTTATTCGGTGCATCATATATATATACAAAGTAAGAGCCATAATGCCCGAATAAACAACGGGTGTATACATACACAAAAATGGCGCAAAAGCGGATCAACCTTCGACGTATATATATATGTACATGTACTAAACCGCGTTCTAACAAACTAAGGAGTAATAATAATAATAATAATGGTAATAATAATAATAATTATAATATTAATAATACTGATAATAATAGTAGTAGTAATAATAATAATAATAATAGTAATGGTAATAATAATAATAATAGTAGTATTAATATTAATACTAATACTAATCGTACCAGTACTAACACTAGTAATAGCAATATTAGTTATAATAACAATAATATAAAAGTACCAGTAATAGTAATAGTGATAGTAACATTAATTGTAATAATAATAATAATAATAGTAGTAATAATAATAGTAGTGGTAATAGTAGTAATAATAATAAATAAAAATAGTAGTAGTAATACTAATACTAATAATACCAATATTAATCGCACCAATAATAGCACTAGTAATAGCAATATTAATCATAATAACAATAGTAACACTAATAGTACCAGTAACATTAATATAAATTATAAGAATAATAATACTGATGATAATTATACTGATGATACTAATAATAGTGAATACCATGGATTAATAAATAATAATAATAATGTTCCCGTCGTGGGGCTCGTACCGGCGTCTCTCGTACTAGAGTCTGGCAATAGGGCTACCGTCTCTATGTGATATCAACGTACAGTTCCCATAGTTAAAGCCCTGGTCGTTTAAACTACCTACACAGTGAACAATATAAATAATGTCAACGTTAATTTAAAGTCTCACAACTTGTGATAACCTAACTAGTAACCCTGCATCTAAAACAGCAGTCTCGGTGCCCACCGTGGCGAGCAGCGAGCGGGGTTGCTTGCAGTCCGCCCGCGACGGGGGGCGGCGCGCATCGGTGCGTAGCGACTACTATCACCGTCGGCCGCACGCGGCATAACGACGCCTGTCGCGTGGTGACCGGCAGGTGGCGTGCGGCGGCTCGAGGCGCGCAAAACGATAGCACAACTTGTGGTAGAGGCTTTCTCTCGCGGTTGAGATCGCAGGCGAACGTCACGATAGTCGATTGGTGCCGGGCGCACAGCGCTTGTCAGACGGCGGCAGGCCGTAAACGAAATAATTATATCTTCTTGTTGCAGGGTACTGCCCCCTCCCCTTCTCCACCACCGTAGACAAAGCGGCCCCTGGGGACGCTGGCGAGGGGCGTCGAGTGTCGTCGCGGTTGACTGGCGCGCACTGTCTGTCCTCATGCGGCGGCGGCGGCTCCAGATGTTATTGTATATACCGATGCATGTGATGTAGGGGCAGGCGGTTACTGCGAGGGCGACTACTTTTACTGTAACTGGTCGGTAGACTGGCCCGCGGTGCAGGACAGTCACATCGACTATATAAAGAATTGGCTGCGGTTATGTTAGCAGCACAAAGATGGGGGCCGTTATAAGCCAACAAACACATCGTAGTTTTGTCAGACAACAGTGCAACAGTAGCGTGTATGTATTCACCTTGGTTCATCACGCAGTGTTCTGCTAATGACATATCTACGACATATCTTTTGGTTGTGTTTAACTTCCGCTTGAAAGCCATCCATGTTCTGGGAGAAGTTAATGTCTTAGCAGATAGAATATCTCGGTTACATGAACCCGATGCTAGGCAATATATGACTATATTGTAATGTTAGCACTGTCACCATTATCGTGGGCCAAGGTTTTTGTATATTCTGGACAGATCCTGGGTTTCTGGACTCACTAGATGACAAGGTCCGTTGGCTACAAGAACAGGTCTTTGCCCCCAGTGTCAGGGCGGTTTATTGCTAGCAGACATGATTAATGTGAGAATTGAAATAGTTTTAATTATGTATTAATCAAGGGTGGTAGAAACGTGGTTTCTTTTGCATTACTATGTACTTTGTTATTCACTATGCTACTCAAAATCTTAATTACTGCCCAGTCAAGCAAAGTCAATCAATCAGTCAATGTCTGTAGGCATGGCTCTGTTTACACTGTGGTTTCCTGTTTTGGTGTTTCATAATCTAGTTGGGTGTTTCACAAGGCCTGGTTTGGTGTTTCACAAGACCTGGTTTGGTGTTTCACAAGACCTGGTTTGGTGTTTCACAAGGCCTGGTTTGGTGTTTCACAAGACCTGGTTTGGTGTTTCACAAGGCCTGGTTTGGTGTTTCACAAGACCTGGTTTGGTATTTCGCAATCGGCCCACGGTCCTATTTAAACTGGTGTTTGGCGGCAAATCGGCTTTCCTTGTTTCAGCAGCCGCTCTACTCAGTTAATCGATATTCATCGACACCGTTGGTATTATTTTACCCGGTTAATGTTAAGCTTCCACCACCCTCCCTTATTGACTTTCTTACTTATGTTTGTATTTCGATTATTGTATAATTTTACCTATGTTTGTAGTTTTGTAGTTTGTAGATTATTGTATAAATGTATTATGTAGATGTTAATTAGTAGGTAGACTGCAGATAGTTAGTAGGTAGTCTGACTTGTAGATCAGGAATTGTGCATTGTTATGTGGCGATTGTCTGTATACTTGCACATGTTTACTATGTATGGTGATTATTTGAACACGTGGTTATTGCATAACATTAAAACAATGCAGATCTACAAGGTTCACCCACAACCCTGTCATATACACACACACACACACACACACACACACACACACACACACACACACACACACACACACACACACACACACACACACACACACACACACACACAGACGCACACGCACACACACACACACACACACACACACACACACACACACACACACACACACACATACATACATACATACATACACACACACACACATATACATACATAAACACCCATATCAACATGCACGTAATTTGATAGAAGAGTCACTGAGTTTGTTTCGATTAAAATTACGGCAGTTAATGAAACAGCTATTGGTCCTGTTGATTTTTATTCTGGGTAAAGGATAGCAAGTACTACAGTTCGGCAAAATTGAGAGAAAACTGCACTTTGAAGTTTCATGTCCTTGTCCTCATTGTTTCCTAAATTGAATTTGTTTACAACTTGTGTAATGCATGCTAGACTGCATGAATACAGATACTTGTTTTATTCAGTGTGTTAGTTATCACAGTAAGGCATATTTCTTATTTATGTCTCCATTAATAAAATAATATTTGAAGAGTTATATATGCAATTTTTTATTACACTGAAAAGTGTGTACTTTTTACTGTATGCCTGACTGCATGTATACAAATAGGTGGTTTATTCGGTGTGCTGTATATCGCAGCAAGGTATAATTCTTTCTCATGTGACAATACTGTTATGAATTATGTATGCGATTTGCTACCCAAATTTATAAAACTGCTATATTGTACTGCATACCTGCAAATAATTGTTTTATTCAGTGTATGTTATGACAAGTTTAATGTATTGAAAATACTGATACTTTAGTACTGCTTGCAAATAATTGAATTGGTTAATTCAAAGGGGGTATTTATTAACTGTATTCAGTGTTTAGAAATGTAAGCTATCACCTTGCACAGAATGTGTTTAAATCTAATATTTGGTATTTAAATGTAAATACTTCTGGCTTTAAAAACAACAAAAGGTGATAGCTAAAACAACACCAAGGAGTTTTTTTGTTTATTATTTCTGCATGTATTTTATTTTAAGCGGTTCAGAGTGTTTTAAATGTTAAACACAGTGTTTATTTGTAGTGTTTTAAGAGGTGTATTTAAATAAAGTGTTTATAAAACAACACATGTATGTGTTTAGTTAATGTGTTTTAGTTTAAACAAAAACACCAAAAGGTGTTTTCTAAGTGGGTCTAATTGTGTCTAAAAGGTATTTTTAAAAGGCGTTAAGGTGTTTAATTAATTGTTACTGTGTGGCAGTGAAATAACGTATGTGACCACCAATTGGCAGCCACCCAAGCGTACGAAAGAGTATCACTGTTTAAGCTTGGCGCCGGTCTCTTGCGTTCAATGTTACATGTGCACACTGCTTCGTCGTCTTATGCGCACGACAG
>OZ024856.1:37295293-37322793 GCA_964017155.1 Oasisia sp. SBJ-2009
AGCGGCCGTCCTCTCCCTTCCCCGTTCATTCATATTTCCGGCTGAAATTGCGCCACTGCAGAACGTTCCTCGCCACCGACGGTCACATCGCATGTCGAATATACGTTAGAGCGTTATTCTGCATCACACCCACTAAAAGAAGTCGGATATATATTTTTAAAATTGTTATTATATCGATTTAATGTAAAATCGACCTAAATAAGCCGATATCACTGGACGTGAGCAATACACAGCACTCCACAGAAGCATCACGTCTTGCGATTTGCGAATATATCTCCAAAACTAAGGCTACATCATTAATTTATATTCTATATAATGCAGATGTATTTGTTTTAAGCATAATTTATTTTAATATGGCTATTGCTTTTTTTCGACATCGCAATGCACACGGTACACATGTGACTTATCTGTCGACTCGACGGCATTAAATTGATCTAAAACACATTAATATATATATTATATATATATATATATATATATATATATATATATATATATATATATATATATATATATATATGTGTGTGTGTGTGTATATGTATATATATATATATATATATATATATATATATATATATATATATATATATATATATATATATATATATATATATATATATATATATATATATATCTAACTTCCTTTTAGCGGGAGTGGTGCAGATATACATCGAAAAAACGTCGAAAAACCCGTGGAAAACCGTTTAAAAAGGGCTTAATAACTATATTTGTTATAACTATGTGCTATGGATTGATACGGATTCTTACATAATTTTAGGTCAAAAATACGGATTGCCATCCCAAAAATGTGGCAAGTCTGAAGTCATGCATCAACATCCAATTTCGAGGGCTTTTCTCTAGTATAAATTCTAACGCGTATTCTGAAATTATTAATACTTCCAAAGTGCTTCCAATATATCACAATTGTGTGGGTTATCACAAGTGTGAATACGGACTAGTGCACCCTGGATCACATTTATAGGGTTTCTCAGCACCACCATTTGATACTTATGTACAACACGTATAACATCTGCAATGTGGCTTGTCATTTTTACGGTTTTATTATCACTATTGGAATATGAACATTTTGCACCCTAAATATCACATTTGTTTTAACGCTAGTATGGATATGAACATGTCCTTTCAAATGACTACCTATTAGAATTGTGCACCACAGATATCACATTTGTATGATTTCTCACCAGTGTAGATACGGACATGATCTTTAACTTATCACTTCCTGAAAAGTGGGCACCACAGGCATCACATATGTATGGTTTTTCCCGTGGGTGGATTAGGATATGTTTCTTCAAATCACCCCTTTGTGAGAATTGTGCACCACAGGTATCACATTTGTAGGGTTTTTTCCCCGTGTGGGTACGGACATGTCTCTTCAACAGGGCACATTCTGAGAATTGTGCACCACAAATATCACAATTGTATGGTTTTTCCCCAGTGTGGGTACGTACATGTCTCTTCATGTGACCACTTTCTGTGAATTGTGCACCACAAGTATAACATTTGTATGGTTTTTCACCAGTGTGGATGCGGAAATGGGCCTTCAAATGATGACGTTATGAGAATTGAGCACCACAGGTATCACATTTGCAAGGTTTTTCCCACGTATGGATACGGACATGAGCCTTCAAACTACTACTTTGTGTGAACTGTAGACTACATATATCACATTTGTATGGTTTATCCCCGTGTGGATACGGACATGGGCCTTCAAACTACCACTTTGTGAGAACTGTACACCACAGGTGTCACACTTGTGTGGTTTATCCCCCGTGTGGATACGGACATGGGACTTCAAATTACATTTATCCGATAATTGTGCACCACAGATATCACATTTATATGGTTTCTCACATGTGTGGATACGGATATGTGTTTTTAGCTTATGGTTCCATAAGAAGTGTTTTCCACAAATGTCACATTTGAGTCGTGTCTCAATGGTACCAGTGTTTACATTCACAGACATATTGAAAATACTTCTGCTGCTAACCTGTTTCTATTCAGCACACTTGTGTTCAAATCCCCACTGTATCAAACACTTTGTCGCAATCGCGGGAGCATTGGTTTGTGACTGTATAATATTATGTGAGATGTGTAAACCACATGCATCACATTTGAAGTTTCTCATCAGTATTAACGAAAGTATAAAAATGCAGGTTTTAAAACACTTTGTTAGCAATAGTTTCAATATACGTCACTTCTAAATGGTGTCGAACAAATGTCAGTGTGAACACGGAGCAGTAAACTCTGGGAACAATGTCTTTTAGGTGCATCACAACATCAGCGTGTCCATGAGTAACTGGAAGAGTCTTCAGATATCAAATCAGGTTTTGTCTAATATCTAATATCCACCAGTACCAATCAACATTTTTCTCTTTGCTGGTAGTAAAAAATGTGGCCATTCAATAAGGCAACTTGATGCTCTCTTCGTCTGGTGCACAGAACCTGACGGTTATTGCCATCTCCGTTTGGGACTTTCAGCCACTTCGACACTTCCATTGAGATATGTCTGGTGTAAACAGCGTTCGACAGATGTTAGTGTCGTCTGAAAGAACATCAGGCAAAGTTAATGAATCTATCAGACATTTGCTTACTTCAGACAGTCATTTTAGAGGCTACCGTCCTAGTCTGTAAGTTCTAATGTTACACATATAAATGTCAGATTTGTATTAATTGTAATTAAAGTAATTAATTTCAGAGTTATTTTTATTTACAATACAATTCAAATACTACATGAGTTTGTGTGAATATTCTTTTGAACAATGTCTTCTACCTTAAAGGAAATAAAAGTATATTATCCTTGAATTCATAATAGGCTACACCCTGCTATACTTTGCATGCCCACAAAGCCAAATTAAATCACATAAAAGAAATACCACATATTATGCTATGTAACGAATATGCATATTTGGCTGCGCTTTCGAGATGCAACGTCATCGTTGTCACCTCGAATTATGTTTAATGTAGCTATCCATGTATTCAGAGCACGTTTACGTGGTTGGCTTTTGAGATGAAACGAGCATCAGCATGAGAGAGAGAGAGAGAGAGAGAGAGAGAGAGAGAGAGAGAGAGAGAGAGAGAGAGAGAGACCACGCCGGCCGTACGGGTTCGATCCCCGGTACCGGCAGTTGTGATATAAAAATCTGGCTCTCAACATTGGGAACTGTGTATCCCTCGTGAATCGGAGAATCACGTTAATGTCGGTCCCGTCTCAATTTGGGACGTAAACGAACCACTGAGGACGACAAGCACCCTGGCACTGATCATCCTCAGTGACTCCTGCGTTAGCCCAAGATTGGGCTGTTTGGAGTAAATAACCTAAGAACCTAAGTATGACTCTTTCATCCCGCTCTCAGTGTATTTGTATTTAATACAATCACAAGAGATAAATAATCTATACTGTCAGTAAAAAACACATACACACAGCTAGAAGAGATATCAACTTCAGATACAAACGTTGTACAATTCAGATCACTAGAATATTGATTGAATGAAACATAACAATTCAAACAAGTGCGCAAAATTCCCACGATTCCCGGTAGCTCAATCCATAGACGCGTTGGCTTGGTAACTACAGCTTAGACTAAGTTAATTGGAAGATTGTTTGATTACCTTTGTAGTTGCAAGAGCCATTTTGTGGTACCACCTAACTCCACGGGGAATGTGTTAGTTTTTAAAACTTTCTTTAACAAATGATAAGTAACTACCATAGTGTATTCAATTGTTGGGCTATAATACATTAGATTAATGAATAATGTAAAAAAACTATTTAATATTTTAAAAAGTGTTATCGTACTTCTATTCATAAAAATGTACTCATACTTGTACTCGTACTCAGGTTTTAGCAAAGTACTCGTACTCATACTCATCCACCAGCAATGTACTCATACTCGTACTCATGGAAATGTACGCGGCCTCATGTCTGATAAACCAAATACATTTTATGATGCCTTATTTGTAAATATATTTTCTTCTAGTAATTATTTATTCACAGCAAAAATTTAATCCGCAAATACGATATTTTGATTTTTGTGTGAATACATTATTACTACAAAAAAATTAAACAAACATTTAAATTAAAACAATGGCAATGCCAATGCGTCATTGTTATGTATAACACTCATTTGATTCATTACTTTGCGAATACTATAAACAAACTGTATAAACAAACTGTTGTCAAACTGTTTAAGAAAATGTATTTGGGTTGATCGAGAGCCAATGAGACTCTCCACCCTCGTTTAGGGTAAGGCCGCGTGTGAGGTACCTGGATAATGGAGGCTAGGCTAAGTAAGGTCTAGTCTCGCTTAACCGACTGTCGGTTGGCTGCGGAACTACGCCAAGAAAACAGTCTGGTGAGTCAGTCGGCTTTTGAATATTTATCCGTGTGATCTATACAATGCTGCCACCTCACGGACACTGGTTAACCCTGCCGTAAATTTGAATTGTATTTCTATTTATTTTGTGTTAACACAAGTTTAATTTTGAATAGTTTTTATAATACAGCATTATTTGATAAAATGATATCCTTATTTAATGTGTGTGTTATTCTTGTGGGGCTAAACAATGCTGGCACCTCACGGATACTGGTTAATCCTGCCGTTATTCTTATTTTATAAACAACTGTAAATTTGAATTTTTACTTATTTTGTGTTACTATAACTTTTTTGAATACATTTCATAGGATATCACTATCTTGTAAAAGTATATCGTTATTTTTATTTCATAGTTGGCCTGAGAGCCAATCAGCGTCTCTACCCTAATCTGGGGTAAGGCCACCCTGGCGGGTAATAAATGCAAAACGTCTCTTTCCCCAGGTAGAGTTCAGGGGCTTGCATACCGTGCGCATCATAGTGCGGAAACCGCACTCATGCGCATACACAACGACATCGCCCAATCGATTGACAGTCGGCAGAGTGTGCTCCTCGTACTACTCGATCTAAGTGCGGCCTTCGACACCATTAACCACAACATACTGCTGCGACGTTTGTCTGGATACGGACTATCTGGAGACGTCCTCGCCTGGCTGACATCTTACCTGTGTAATCGAACATGTGTCGTACGGGTAAAGAGTGGCGTGTCGGAAGTAGAGACCATGACCACAGGAGTGCCACAAGGGACTGTCCTTGGACCACTGCTATTCAATGCATACATCGCACCACTGACGACACTTCTATAAAAGCACAACATTGACCATCACCTATGCGCAGACGACTCTCAACTCTACATCACTTTCCCGCCAACCGACCACACACAAGCCCTCGCGCGTATGGAAGCCTGCGTACAAGATGCGAAAGCATGGCTCTGTGACAATGGATTTGTGATGAATGACAACAAATCTCAAGCCATTTTCATCCGTTCATCAAGTCTACGTACGCTTACATCATTAACCCGCGTCAACATATGTCGCCAGCTCGTTGACACTTCCCCAGTTATACGGGACCTAGGATTTACTATTGACACTAACCTAACCATGACGTTACAAGTTGCCAACGTTTGTCTTTCTACCTCCTACCATCTGTCGCGATTAAACTGGCTCCGCTAGGTGGTGCCACAGGTGAGCGCTTTACGACAACGTCATGTTGAGAGCCATCGACATCGACAGCATCCTCGCTGATTACGGACAGGACAGCGGTAACTCTCACTGATTCCTTTGCAAAACCCTTAAACAACACCATTATTTCAGTTTAGCCAATGAAATCGCTCACGAGGAGTGTGCTCAGCATCCAGTCATGTGATAAAATGTTGGTTGAATCTTACAGCATGCGATGTTTCTCAAACAATGTATGTAATGCAATACATGATAGCCTAAGCATAGGCCTAAGCATAAGCATAAGCATACGTACTGTCACCCTGACTTATCTTCTTCTTCTACCAGATTCTAGCCATAGTCAGCAGGTAGCGCAAAAGAAGTAATAAATAAAATCAGGATGAGAATATGTATAGTGAAGGTTAAAAACAACATATTGCTTATACGTCTAGACGAATAGGGTGGCAACATAATGAAATCTAAAAAAAAATTCATTGATTATATATACATTAGTGGTAGAGGCAATTATCGTTATGGATCCATGTGGGCCAACAATTTAAAATAAATAAATAGTACACGAATGTATGTTTTATTAATCTAACTTCACACATTACTTGAAATTATTGAAAGAAGGTGATATATAAAATGACGCGTGAGTACAATGATAAATAGGTTTTATAGTTGCATTCTGCAATCATGAGTCCACAATCGTGTTATTGTGTAATATACATATTAGCGTAACATTGCTGATATGGGCGATAAAACAAGTAAGCGCCGGTTCGAATATTGTCAGCGATACCTACCTTCTTCAATTCGATGGGGCTGACATGACCCGTAATGATGGTATTCTTCATATATGTATAAAACAACAAATGTCATTGTTCGTAGAATAGGTAAATTTAACCAATTGTTTAGTAATCTGCCCAACAACGACTTGCTGCAGTGCATTGAAAGGCGATACGTCACTCACGGTCACTGCCTGTGATTGGACAAATTACGTGCAACCAAGGCCGACTTCGATTGGTCTACTCGGGTTACTCGTGTAACCCTAACGTAGTATCCGGTTTATGCTGCGCACGCAGTAATCCAACTGAACAGCGATGATCGGGATCATGGAGATAAACCCCTTATGTAAATAAATAAAATAATCACTGAGTAAATAAAGTGTTCACTGTGTACATTGTGATGTTCATCTTCTTGGTCTTAAATTATAATTCGTGGAATGTAGGGACTTTATTGCATATTTAAATTATTTTGTCGTGTAATGATTAATACATTTGTTGTGCAGTAGTTTCATATTGGCTGCCACTGCTAATGACGTCAGTTACTCGAGTGAATCATCTCCAAACCGCAATTACCTCGGGGAGCGGCCTTGAAGATTCACCTTGTTTATCTATATCAAAAAGGGTCACGTGAACAAGTGATGTTGGATGTTTGATTGGTACTCGGGTTACTCGAGTTACGCGCATAGCTCAATCGAAGTTGGCCCAAAGATGACCTCCATACCATACTATTTCAGAATGTTGATGGAAGCAACCTGAAATGTTGATGCTTCCACCATTTTATGCAATATTCAAAATGGCTGCCATCGAAAAAAAAACTGGCTTTTCCATATTTCATGAACAGTTTCACATAAAACATTAACATTAGGCTTAATGTATACATATCCGGGTATTATAATTTCAAATATGGTATATTTGGACTTATCCGACATTTACATCCGCCATTTTTAAAGATGGCGGCCGTATTCACTAATGTTGCTATATCTGATAATGTATGATACTTATTAAAGTCGTTATTTTGGCATCAGTGTATAGCTAAGTGGATAGCGATTTCTAATTTATCAAACATTTCACATCTGACCTTAAGTTGACCTTCACAACCGCCATTTAATAAAATGGCGGCTGTAAAATCGAATTGTTTATATATCTTTAAAACGAGATATTTGGATGGATGCTATGCGGACACTTTTTCAATATATACATATATTGGGGTTGATATTTTAAATATTTTACTTCTTGACCTTGACCGACATTCACATCCGCCATTTTTAAAGATGGCGGCCGTATTAATTAATGTTGCTATATCTTATCAAATATGGCACCTAGAGTCTTGATTTTGGTATCAATTATAGGTACCTGGATAGCGATTTCAAATTCGTCAAACGTTTTACACCTGACCTTAATGTGACCTTCACAACCGCCATTTAATAAAATACGCATATAAAATCGAATTGCTTACATATATTTTAAACAATTTATTTGGAGGGATGTTATATGGACAGTTTTGTCAAAATATACGCATGTTGGGGTAGCTATTTAAAAAAATTCCTTTTTGACCTTGACCGACATTTATATTCGCCATTTTCTAAGATGGTGGCCCTCAAACCTAATGTCGCTATATCCTGTGAAATTTACCACTTAGAATCGATAGCAAAGCTACATGTACAGCGCAAGTGGTGCTGACTCTGTCATGGAATATGATGTAGGCAATGCATATCACATTATGATATTTATAAAGTTAAAACATAAATATGTTGTGGTAGAAAACATGAAGTTTAATTCAAATCGGTGAAAAGAATATCCTTCAGATCATGACGTAGGGCATAACATCAGTCACAGATGTCCGTATTTGTAGCATCGCATAGCTTACACTCCATCGTTGTTGATGCACCCGCCTTCACAGTTACACAGAATAGTGCACTTGATTCCTACTCTGGCACATTTCCAGTTTCCTCTGCACGCCTTTCCACATCCACAGTGGTGGAGGAGAGCACACGCTTTGCTGGCGTCGTCTAGAACAGTCCAGAATGGCACCCAGAGTTTCGTTTTCACGTCTTGCGTCCAACCCCACGCTGAAGCATCCGGGACATCTTGGTGTCGCTGCCTTGCTTGTCTCCAGATGTAACCTGCCTGGTACAGAGCTCGCTTTGCATGTTGAAGCAGCGCTTCCTGTGTGGGGGGATGTGGTCGAGCGTTCTAGTACCACGGGTGAAGAGTTGACGTATCACATCGTTCACCCTTGAGCAGCCAAATGTTCTTGCTGTACATGACAACAGTCCAGCGTTCAAGGCGTGCCATGTGGATGGAGTCGAGTGTCAAGAGCGTAGGATCATCGGAAAGAGTGAGTAGTGTTTCCGTAAGGTCATGGTATGCCTGCCATGCTGCCCAGGCTGTCTTCTTCCCGATACCAAGGAACGATGATGTCGAATCACACCTCGTGAACAAATGGAACAGTGAACGTGACAGCGACTTCTCAGGACCTGTTCTAGACAACGCCAGCAAAGCGTGTGCTCTCCTCCACCACTGTGGATGTGGAAAGGCGTGCAGAGGAAACTGCAAATGTGCCAGAGCAGGAATCAAGTGCACTATTCTGTGTAACTGTGAAGGCGGGTGCATCAACAACGATGGTATGTAAGCTATGCGATGCTACAAATACGGACATATGTGACTGATGTTACGCCCTACGTCATGATCTGAAGGATATTCTTTTCACCGATTTGAATTAAACTTCATGTTTTCTACCACAACATATTTATGTTTTAACTTTATCATTATCATAATGTGATATGCATTGCCTACATCATATTCCATGACAGAGTCAGCACCACTTGCGCTTTACATGTAGCTTTGATATCGATTCTAGGTGGTAAAGTTCACAGCATATAGCGACATTAGCTTTGAGGGCCACCATCATGGAAAATGGCGAATGTAAATGTCGGTCAAGGTCAAAAAGTAAAATATTTAAAATAGCTACCCCAACATACGTATATTTGGACAAAACTGTCCATATACCATCTCTCCAAATAAATTGTTTAAAAAATATGTAAGCAATTCGATTTTACATGCGCTATGTTATAAAATGGCGGTTGTGAAGGTCACACTACGGTCAGGTGTAAAAGGTTTGACGAATTTGAAACCGCTATCCAGGTACCTATACATTGAAACAAAAATCAAGACTCTAGGTGCCATATTTGATAAGATATAGCAACATTAATTAATACGGCCGCCATCTTTAAAAATGGCGGATGTGAATGTCGGTCAAGGTCAAGAAGTAAAATACTTAAAATATCTACCCCAATATATGTATATATTGAAAAAGTGTCCGTATAGCATCCATCCAAATATCTCGTTTTAAAGATATATAAACAATTCGATTTTACAGCCGCCATTTGATTAAATGGCAGTTGTGAAGGTCAAATTAAGGTAAGATGTGAAATGTTTGATAAATTAGAAATCGCTATCCACTTAGCTATCCACTGATATCAAAATAACGACTCTAAGTGCCATATTTTATAATACATAGCTACATTAGTGAATATGACCGCCATCTTTAAAAATGGCGGACATGAATGTCGAATAAGTCAACCATATTTGGAATTAGAAGACCAAAAAATTTATATATTAAGCCAAAAGAAACATTTTATTTGAAACGGTTCATGAAATATGGAAAAGCAGGTTTTTTATTTTCGATGGCAGCCATTTTGAATATTGCAAAAAGTGGTGGAAGCATCAACATCTCAGGTTGCTTCCATCAAAATTCTGAAATAGTATGGTATCAAGTTCATCTGTGCCAAATTTCATGCTTTTGTCCAGCAATGAAAATGTATGGCCTTTTCTGACATTAAGAGCCCTCACTAAAGAGACACGTTCCATGCATCGTGAAACGTGGTCTCATCAGTGGTCTCATGCGATTTTACGTTTACACTAGGCGATCTAGCTGCATCGGGGTTGCAAGCAACCTGATTCACGTTTCATGCAACGGCGTTGCATAATGTAAACCCGCCTTTAAAGGCGACACCTATACCCACTACTGAACCGCTTGCCGAGAGACTGTTCCATTCCTTACGTTTTTTGTGTGGGGGAGGGACTGTTGTCGATAGCCGGTGGTGCAGTGCAGTCTCTGGAAGGAGTGGGTTGCTGTGTGACATGAGAGGCGTAGGTTGGGTAGGGGCGAATTGATTGTTGTCTAATTTGTAGAGCAAAGTAATACGAACTATTTTGTCTTCTATCCTGGAGTGTTGTTCACTGTATGTCTGGCCTCGGCCCTAATAGAATCGTGTGAACACATAGTGGGTCGCAGTCTAATGGATGTCTGAAACCTCGAGTGGTTGTCTTAGGCTAATGCACGCTACGTCAGCGAGGCGAGTCGCCTTGGGCACTACCTGTGGTCGCGTTGTCTCGGCGACTAGCACAAACGCGGCCAAGTTCACGCCAACGAGACCGTCTTAGTAATAAGCACGCTTGACTACGTCACCTAGTGGATGTTAAGTTAAGATGATGTTCGATTGAACAGGTCTGCCAAGGAGTACAGTGTAAAACGCTCTGAGTTGTTCTGGGGACTGGATACAGTGCTGTATAATAACTAATCTGAATACATCTGCATATGATGACTGCAAACTGTTCATTTAGTTCACATGAGGGGCAAAGTGATGACGCCGATATTCCGCCTTCATTAACACAATGAATCTGTTTAGATTTTTTTGTATATGAAATTTCACCGAAGAGAGAGAGAGCAATCCCGGACGAATATAAACCATCTACAAAGTAGGCCTACGAACGCATGCGAAATCATGGACAGACGAACCCCTCTCTGCATCAACGATCCGTTGTAGCGATGATGATCTTTACATGTATTGTTGTTATTTGCTCTGTATTCTTGTCCTGTTTGTCTATTGTATGACTAGTTTCCTGGTAGCCACACAGACTAGACTCGATCCACTGCATGTTAGACCTATCAAACGTATTAGCCATACGAAATAAGGCACATAACAGTAAGGTATTGATCCCTTCAAACAAAACTATACAGGCAAGTTCTTACACAGCGCAATATCCAATCCTCAGAAATGTTCAAAAGGGTGTTCACTTTTCAATCGCATACCATCTCGACATCTCGCATGGGAGGTATCCACTCACGCTGCAAGTAACCACTGTCTACAGCCAGATACTCATTCATGCAGCTGAGTGAACTGGAGCAATGCAGAGTGAACGAACTTGCCGAAGATTCGATGCCGCAGCATATATTTCGAATCATCCAGATTGTCTTAGTCGAGAGACCGAAGCTCTCGCTTCTGTGTCAATTTTCTACTACTACTACTACTACTACTACTACTACTACTACTACTACTACTACTACTACTACTACTACTACTACTACTACTACTACTACTACTACTACTACTACTACTACTACTACTACTACTACTACTACTACTACTACTACTACTACTACTACTACTACTATTACTACTACTACCACTACTACCACTACCACCACTACCACTACTACCACCACTACCACCACTACCACCACTACCACCACTACCACCACTACCACCACTACCACCACTACTACCACTACTACCACTACTACCACTACTACCACTACTACCACTACTACCACTACTACCACTACTACCACTACTACCACTACTACCACTACTACCACTACTACCACTACTACCACTACTACCACTACTACTACCACTACTACCACTACTACTACTACAATTACTATTATAAACTACTAATACAGTATATCGTATGCTATTACTGTTAGTCATGCTCCTCTTGTTGTACTTAAGTCTAGATACCCACCAAAGTCTACACGTCCCAATTTCTATCCACCAAAACGCAGCTAGGCGACAGGTTGTTGCCCACGAATCAGCATTCCTCCCCACAGCATTACATTACATATGTCGAACCGATGGCCATAATATTGCTGATTCGGTGTCACACTAGCTCGAACTATTCATTTGCCAACGAGCATTCGGCGACTACCGGTCACTTCGTATACGCGTGACATACCGCAAAGATAGGAGATCCGACTCTGCATATTATGTCATGAAAAAAAAACATGCGTCGGAATGATTAAAATGCGCCAGGTGTAGGTAAGGCCTGCAACTCTGTTACGCGTGCGTGCATGAGCTAGTGGTAGACGCAAGCGCCCGTTTGCGCTGTCGGAGCAACCACGTATATTTATGTTGCGTAACCTGTTCGTTTGATCAATTGATATTATTGCCAGACGACACGTGTACCTACTGGGTGTATTATGTACACATGCCTACAATGTATTGGCGCTTAAACAACGCGCGGTGTGCAGTCAGAAGTGATTACATGTAATTGTTCGGTACGAGCGCGTGACAGCTAGCTGATTGCGTGGATAACAGCAACTACACTGTCGACTATTTACAACTTGCGCGACCGCGCTGCTGTCAACAAGTAATTCAACAACGAATCGAGTGTGCATGGTTTAACACCGACAGCATGAGTTGTGTGGTAGTCTAGACGGTTGACCGTCGACTTAATTGAGTATGAAAGAAGCGGTCACCTCGAGGTGCCTACTAAACTGCCTACACGCATCTCATGATCAGATGATGGCGGACACATGTGAAGGGACAGCGCGTGTATAGACGGTAAACACTGTTTAATCCTATCAGTGAACTACCTACGAGCCTTGTATTATCAAGGTACGGACGTTTAGGGAGTATAATTAAGGAAGTGGTCAGCGAACCGTATTTCATATTTGTGGGTAAGGTGTCACAAGGAGACGGGAAAAGTCCGTAGTTTCCCGGATTGTCTGGAGTGATGTGCTAGGTTGACCATCTGGCCGTGACGTCACTGAGAGGTCAGTGTTGACACTCGCCAGTCCAGCAACAGCGCAGTTTACTTAGCTGTTTGCCCAGTTCCATTCAAAGACACGGCCACCATTGAGTTGGCTTAAACCAGCGCGCCGTTAATCGCCTGTGCTGAACACGGCTTACTGGAGACGCGCTGGAGCGTGACGAATGAACGTTGTATGTTCGCCTCGCTTGACCGGACGAAAGTTCGCCAGCTGTTCGTGGTCGGCGCGAGTCTGTGATTAATTCGACACCTGCGTCAAGCGCAGATCGGCTTTACGCGGTGAATCGCTGCGACTGTTCTATCATTATTGGTTCCACGAATACGGCCGGTGGCGATGTCGTAAACGCAGCTCAACCAACGCGAAAACGTTTGCCGCGTTTTCCCTGATCGGACCGGATATACCTGCTGTGACATGACTGCGCACGCACAGCAGCTAACGAAGATGACGACGTCGCTGACGACGGACGTGATCTTGCGACAGCTGAACGCCGAGTATCAGTACTCGAAGGCGGAGCAAATCCGTCGGTTTCTGCTCGACCAGGACAACCTGAAGCGGACGTTCTCGGTGTACACGTCCAGCGCGAGCGACGGCGTCTCCGACGAGGTCGAGTCGTCCGACAGCGGCGCCACGGAGCTGGCCTTCGAGGAGCGGATGTCCGTGTATAAAGTACGGCCCACGTCGGCCTACCAAGGCACCTCGCGCCTCACACCGAGCGACAACGAAGTCGACGTCGACACGCCGGAAAGGACTGACGCACACGTCGAAGGCAGGCGGCCGAACACGAACATGGTTGATCAGGCGGTGTATGAGAGTGTACAGCAAAAGGAGGCGCCACCGTCGCGACAAATGGTGGCCGACAGACGCGTCGGTTATGGCGACGGGCAGCGGTTGTTGAAGCGTCGTGGCGCGCGGCCGCGGACCGCTACAGGCGTCCGAACGACCGGGGGCCGGAAGGACCCGCTACAGGGGCTCCGGATCGAAGGGGTCGCTCCCCGGGGCACGGCGACGCCGGAGAAAGCGGAGCGGAAGCAGCGATCGTCGGCGCCGGCGACGTTGTCGAGGTCTCGCTACTTCTCGCGGGATATCGACGAGACAGAACGGCGCGGCGTACGGGATGGCACCGCCGTCGCTGGGTTAGAGCTGCCGTCGTGTGTGCCTGACGGTGTGACGACAGTCGACCCGACTGAGCCACGTCGTCTCGCGTGCCACACGTCTCGGTGGAGCAAGCAGGCTGCCGACCCCGACGCCTCCCGTCAGTCTGACCTCCTCGTCGTCGGGGCGGCCACGGCGCGGCCCCTCGACGGCGACTGGCACCCGGCAACGTCGCGCAAGCCCTCGCGGCAGTTGCACAAACTTCACGTGCCGGATGGCATCACTTCCGGTGCGTTCGGTGCGCCGTCTAAGGGGAAGTTGGCTGTGTTGAAGTTGCCCCCGCTAGAGACGGTCGGGGTTACCCAGGGCATCAATAGACAGAAGACAGTCGTCAAGCCTGGCGCTAAGGCAAACGGACCAGCACCACACCAGTTCCTAGCGGGATGAAACCCCCCCCCCAAAAAAACGTTTCCGCGGAATAATTTTATTTTAAGCTGAATTGTTTGTCGCTATAAATTGGTGCACAGTCGGCGCACGAGATTCCTATTAAAACGTACGTCTGTCAAATGGTAAGGCTCAGCTTTGTTCATATGGCGGCAATAAAAGTGGATTCGTCGCTAATCCACCGTCTACTGCGTCCGGCGCAGACTGACCGGCTCGTGGTGACGTCATGCCTTCAACGTGGTAATACGTCAACAGGTAATTGCGGCAGGTCAACGACATCGTTTAAAGATTTAACAGAATTTAACAAGATCTTGTGCCATTAAAAGCTTAACGATTTTATAGACTTATCAGTTTTTTTTCTCCATTTTCCAGCATGCGATATTTTAATTCCCCTGGCATCAACACCAAATAGAAAGAACAACGGTTTACATTGAATGTGCATACCATATTACGGCAAGAAAATATAAATGTGGGTGTGGTCGCTGTCATGGATGCACATATTTATTGTAATGTTCTTAACATATCATGAAACATTATCCATAATGTTTTTTCTTCAACGAATGATTAATTGAACATTTTCAGACAACATAGGATACGCAACCAGATTGGCAGGTAGAGCAATGATGAATCTGTTAAGGAGATACTTAAAACACACTTTTCTTCTAAATTGCCTAAGCAGAATTTTACATGGATCTGGAACAGAATAAAAATGAAATATTAAACACACGCTAATGTGTTTACACATGTTGTGTACTCACTACTTAAACGCACAATATCTCCATTGTGTGACATGCACTTAAAATGTTCAGAATAACTAAACTAATGAAAATATAACACCATTCCCGTTTGTAAGTCAATTAACGTTTTCTTACTCTGTTACCCACGCACAGAGAGATTCACTGCATTTACTTACACATATAATATATTGGTTGTGCATAGTAATTGTGCACAAAGATCGTTAATAAACAATTAATTATAGTATACTTATATCAGAAACACTGCATGTTGGATTCAAGGCGCTGCCATTTTGAGACTTATGCGCCAGTGACGTAAACCGCTTACGTCACTGGCTAATGCACGTTCGAATATCCTATGTGTGTCCAATGGTATTTGATGAATCCAGTACGTCGCGGATTGCTTACGTCACTGTCACAATTATTAGCGAAGATTCCGCCAATCCTTTCCTTTTTCAACAATCCACCAGTGACGTACACGATTTGTCTTACGTCACTGGCCCATAAGTCTCAAGATGGCTGCGCCCTGAATCTAAAATAGCATGTGATTGATACCAACAAACTATAACTAATTGTTTATTAACTATCTCTATGCACAATTACTAGGCACAACCAATATAATATGCATTTGTAAGTTAATACTGTGAACTTCTCACTGACTGGAGTATCCCTATAACCACATAGATCCTATATTTCAATGGTACTTGTAAGCTTCGCATTTCTTTGGCAAGCACCAGCAATTATGACAGACTGCCTGGCAAGACAATGTCCTGGCTTATTGGGATAACACTTATGATTTGTTAATTATGGTTTGAGTATTACTGTAAATGTGGTTAGAAAGTAACAGTGAAGATAATTACTTAAAACCGTATCACTAGGTGACGGCTTAAATTAGCCACGTGACATACGTACAATGCAACTGCATTTAAGTTGTTAATGATATATTGTACGCTAACTGTGTTACTTACTTATTTACTTACTTACCTGTAGGTACGTCATTTATACTAGCGTGAGTTGTTATGAATAATCAACTAAATCAATCGCCGGCAACATAAACCATTATCTGTTCCAATCAAATGATATATAATATCATGAAGAAGATACGACATAGTTCTTCACGATACGATTGTGCAACAAGACGCCATTCGTACGTAGACCCGCCTACACACAACCACGACGGCCATACTACAATAATAAACGAAATAAACCAGACATGTAATTTACTGTCGTAATCAACTGTGCTAAAGGGTCTTTTTGTAAGTACCTGCAATCGGCCTGTAGGCGTACTTACGTAGTCGCGCTATCAAAGGAACATTTATATACGATACATTAGATTATTGTCGAGAGAACGTCAATCTAATCCACACAAGAACATTATAAATACATCTCGATAAGCCATAATTGCCTGATCTCTGGGCACACGCATTAATTCATCAACACACGGCCTATTATGGTTTGACACGCGTCGTATTCATGCGTGTGGGAGGCGAGCACGAGTACTTCAACTCAGTGAACTAGAAGAAACATTATTGATTTTACACACATGACAACTACAACTGAATTTGTTCCTGAGCTGGGTCTATATTATTTCCGTATGTTTCATTTACGGGTTGGAGCCTAGCTTCAATTGCACAGGCTGCATGAGGTGGCAGCAGTTTTTGTCCATGTCAAAATTAAGCTTATACTAAACATGTCACCCCTTCTCTGAAACAATACGCAGCCGAGCGAGAATCGGTTTAGCGAGACTAGTTGCATGGAGCCAAGTGATTTACTTAATTATTTGCCAAAACTGTGTTCAGCCGACAGCTAATCTACTTCGATGCGGATGGTGTGGCGAAACATTAAATTTTAATTTCAAGGTCATTTATGTGTACTTACATAACGCCTAACGCCAATGCATCTCGTTTTGACTAACGGGTGTATTGTTACGCAATATAACAAGTTTAACGGAAATCTTTGGGCCCCGAAAAGGATTCTTTCGTATCGTATTCTTTTACCGAAAAGGGACTCTCTGATAACTAATTCTTTATTATGTGCATATTCTTTCTAATATACTTATTTCATGTACTTCTGTGCATTTCATTCATTGGAATAATGTTTTGTTAATCACTAATAACCATGCCACGAATAGATAACAGAGGCAGATCGATTCCAAACAAGAAATCTCGCTTATGCAGCATTATGTTGAACACGAAAGGGATTCTTTTTCGATATTGCTATCGGGGTCATTAGTGATTAATAATAATACACAATTCATATGAAATGAAGGCATAGGATTACATGAAATAGTTATGTTAATAAAAACTCTGTACACTACAAAGAGTATTATATTCTGAACAAATTTTCATTATAATTTGCGATACAATAGGATCCCTTTCGTATCCAAAAGAATCTCTTTAAACGAAATCATCGATCGTAACACATATTCGGTACAGAACCATGTCACACTGTACACGATATAATCGATTGTTACCATAACTCGAGCGGAATTAGAACACTGCAGTGATTTATAGCATACTTCTAGATTCGGCAACACTAATTCAGGCGTTCGAGTAAGTAATTAAGAATGCAAATGCACGTATAACGCCATTTAGTCCAATTGCGATATTTTTATATATAATACAAATAATAGACTGACCACCTGTGTTACCCAGTGATGCTTGGTGAAAAGGGTGGTCACCCGCGCAACAAAAATTGAAAAATGTAGTTCAGTGCCCACTTTCCAAGTTTATCGTTTATGCTAATGATATCTCAAAATTAATTCTTAGAGAGCTCTGCTGGAGTACATTTTATCCGGGCGTTAAATAAAATCCGGGTGGTGCTTCTGCGCGTGCACAATAAATTTAAAACCACCAATGTGCGGCAACACGCAAAACATTTTTAATATAAATAGTACGGGTTGCTAGTTAAGTTTCATGTGGTTATTAGTTTGAAGAATTGCTTACAATTTCATCCGATACATTTACATATTACATTTACGTGATTTGCCTCTCGGACAATGAAACTAGGCAAAGCAGTAGGAGTGAAACAGAAAGTTCGAATGACAGATGAAACCAGTAAACCAGTAAAGTTCATTCCACTATCAGTGAAGGAGAAGGAATCGGTACCAAGAATGCGACCAAGTCTTTCACAGGATGCAAGGACAGAGAGACGCAGTTGCGTGTATGTGTGCAATTAAATGTTTTCACTAACAACAAGCTAACATCCCAACCGGCGTGGCACGACTACCTGGATCACAAACTACTCTTGTTTAGTGTTCACTGGTTCAGTGGTCCGTTGCCACCAGAAGAGGTCAACATGTGTCAAAGGCACCACAAGGGAACATTTCACTTGCATTTCGATTTATATTAAGTTTAATAATTTAACATTATTCATGCAGATAGATTGGACCTGCTGCGCTGCAGTGGTCTACTGTTGCAGTTATACTATAATACATGTGTACATTGAGATGCCATTTTAGACTACAAAACTAATTAATTAATTAGTGAATGTGGCTAAGGTGTGCATATTATTTATATAATTTGTATGTACATCTTTCAGTTTACATTTTATCTCAGTTATGGCATATATTAAAACACAATTGCACAATATAAACTATGATGTAGTGGAGATGTAGGTATTGGTGGCCATAATGTCAGTGGATATTGAACTGGCATGCACCACATGGCTTAGTGCATGGCTTATGTTGGGTGATAAAAGGGAGCCATGCTGGATTTGCTTTAGGTGACTAATATTACAAATATTGGGCAAGAACATCAACATGAACATAAATGCATATACTTTTTATGTTATCCTAATATTATTTAATAATAATTATATGTTAAACAAACTCAATATAATATATTAGGTAAGAATATTTTCTATTGTGTACACATATCTTCCACTTGTTCCATTTCTTCCGGAAGGAACCATTTTCTTCCGGAAGAAACCCAGATTTTCCTCACGTCCGGAAGAAATAGGTTTCTTCCGGAAGAAACCAAACTCTTAAACAAAATGTAAAAAAAGTTATGATGTTTGAGTCTATTATTGCATGTCCTAATAGCCATTATATGTGTAAATGAGTGAAGTGCGCTTAATGTATTTATTTATGAGTATTAATTTAGGAGCTACACAATATCGTTATCATAATAACAGGACATAGAATGGTTTAGAAGTGTTCACATGTAATTAACATGAACTGTAAATAAACGTGGCACAGATGACATGCATAAGTGTTAAAGTTCAGGAATCCTGAACTGTGTACACAGCATGAGCACAACTCACCTACATTAGCATAAATATCGTAGACGATGGGAGACATTCGCCGAAAAGATGTGATACGAGGAGGTAAACGTGCTGCCACCTCACGGAGCATGGGTGATTGAGGCTAGCCCTGTTGTGCTGCCGTCTGGTGATGAAATATATCTGTCTTATTCGGGGTTGCGTTTTGACGTCATGAATAAATTAAACGCACATGGCGGTTTGTTTGTAGGGCAGAAAGCCACTGCTGCAGCAGGCGCTCACATGTAAACAGGGCGGTGTGCCGTTGTCCACAAGTTCATACCCGGTGGCCATACCCAAGAAAATGCAATTTTTCACTTCTTATAATTTATCAGCAAATGTAGATGGCCTATCAATGTGGATATTTCCCATATGCCGGAATACTGGGGCAGATAAGGGGTAACTGGTACTGGCGAGTTTCATTGGCCTAATCGTCTGGCCTGTCTGAGATGCGACCTGTAATCTGATGATTTTTCTTATTCATTAAACCTCAGATTATCTCCCAATTGATGTATTGGCAGATAATCCTATTTCTGGCATCCGCCAAACATTTTACACCAGAGAATGCACCAACATCTTCCTTCTGTTTTTAACGCTATCAGTAAATTGTAATCTATGTTGCGATATAAATTGCCAAATTGATTCAAGCATATTACAAAGAGTGATTGTCCACATAAAATCACAAATTGTGCTATTCTAACTTTGTTGTTGCAGACGACTGCAGTCGACTTCAAGAGCTGGTTGTGTCTTAACTTTCGTTAATGAATCGACAGCACTGCAAGGACTCGCATACACACTGTCCACAGCAACTGTCAAACACTGTGTACCACACGACTTAGAACTGCAAGCCATGCCTTTGATTGTCCAAGTCTTTACCATTAGGACAAGAGAAAAACATCATTCTGACTGTGATGATTGTGAAGCAATGTAGCTGACGAGCTTCAGATTCTGTGGTGACGGCGGATACCATTAACTGTGATGAAGAGTATGAAACCTCATTCCATTCACATAATGATAGGACACCTCGGTGACAGAGTGATGATCTGGAAGACACTCTTGTCAGAGTAACACTCTTATGCTGCTTATGCACACTGAAGTCGTGGAAATGTGACGTTTATAAAACATTTGTATCAGTGTGATGTCTTAATCGCTGCGCTCTGAAAGTAGGATTAATGTGACATTTCAAATATTAACACGTCTCGCACGGTATTATGTAAAGTCATGTACTACTGCTGTCATGGTAGTGACAAAACCTTATATGCAGTGTAGCTTTGAAGGAACAAGTGTGCATCCACGCTGTGGTAAAAACATACAAGTGTGATGAACAGAAACAGGTTATCAGCAGAAATAGTTTCAGCATGACTGCGAATTTGAAATATTTTCTCACTGAGAAACGATTCAAGTGTGACACTTGTGGTAGACGTTTTTCAGAAACTAATGAATTACCACTACATGAATGTATCCATATTGTGGAGAAACCATACAGATGTGATACCTTTAGTGCACAATTCTCAAAGACCTGTACTCTGAAGTCTCATATACTTATCCACGCCGGGCAGAAACCCAACACATTCTCACCATTCTCACAAGGTGGTAGTTTGAAGGAACATGTCCGTATCCACACCGGTGAGACACCATACACATGTGATACTAGTGGTTCACAATTCTCCAGGAGTTATAATTTGAAGAATCATTTCCGTATCCACACTGGTGAGAAACCATACAAATGTGATACATGTGGTGCACAATTCTCACAGAGTGGTAATTTAAAGAAACATTTCCTTGTCCACACTGGTGAGAAACCGTACAAATGTGATACATGTGGTAAACAATTCTCAAGTAGGAGTAATTTGGAAAAAACATTTCCGTATACACACTGGTGAGAAACCGTACAAATGTGATACCTGTGGTGCACAGTTCTCACGATGTTGTAATTTGAAGACGTATGTCCGTATCCACACTGGTGAGAAACCATACAAATGTGATATCTGTGGTGAACAATTCTCACAAAGTAGTATTCTGAAGGACCATGTCCGTATCCACACTGGTGAGGAACCATACAAATGTGATGTCTGTTACGGACAGTTTTCAAGTAGGAGTAGTTTGAAGACACATGTCTGTATACACAGTGGTGATAAACCGTACAAATGTGATATGTGTTGTGCACAGTTTTCAAGTAGCAGCATTTTGAAGACACGTGTCCGTATACACATTGGTTAGAAACCATACAAATGTGATATATGTAGTGCACAATTCTCACATTGTGGTTGTTTGAGAGCACATTTCCATATCCACACTGGTAAGAAATCGTACAAATGTGATACATGTGGTAAACAATTCTTACGTAGGAGTAATTTGAAACAACATGTCCGTATACACACTGGTGAGAAACGACGCAGATGCGATAGTTATGGTGCACAATTATCAGGTAGGACTAGTTTGAAGCAACATTTGCGAATGCACACTGGTGAGAAACCATTCAAATGTAATACCTGTAGTTCACAATTCTCAGTGAATGGTACATTGATTTTGAAGAGACATGTTCGTATCATGCATACTGTGGATAAACCATACAAATGTTGTTAATGTGGTGCGCAATTCACACAAAGTGCTTGTTTGAAGAAGCATGATCGTAATTACACTTGGCAGATATGTGATACCTGTTGTGATAATTATACAAAAATGACACTTTGAGTAGAAATATACGTAGTCATACTAGGGATAATTAGACCACTGAATTATATAGCGCAGATAAATGGTGAAGATGTACGTTAGACTGGAGATAGTTGTTACTACTATGAGTTAACGGAATTTTTATTTATAATGTACATGTAATATATATATTTTTGCTTAAAATGTATCATGTCAGTGCTATTTTGTATAAAGGTTAATTGGATATACGAAGTTTCCCAGGCGCTAATGACTGTTACAACTGTCCCTTTTGTAATGTTGCGTGATATATGAAGAGCAGGGGTATCGATAAATGTAGAATAGAACAGGAACTGGTTTATTGCAAGAAACATGGCAAAAGTAACAACTGTGTATGTTATTGTAGCACCACAGTACATAACAAAAAAGCACCTTGAAGAGACAGTCGTTTCCACACTGGAGAGAAACCTTACACAATTTCGAGAACACAATTTCGAGAAAATGGTACTTTGAAGAAACATGCTCGTATTCACCCAGCGACAACATCTTCAAGTGTGATACCAGTGCTCGCTATTTCTCAGAAAACGGTACTTTGAAATAATGTCAAGGTACATGTCCGTAAACACACTTGGATAAACCATACAAAGGTGATAGCGGCACGTTTATGATGCTTCGCCGTGTTCACACTGGGGATAAATACTACATGTGAGGTACATGTGATGCACGATTTTTAGTAAATGGTAGTTTAAATAAGCAACCGAATCTATACCTGGGGATAATTGGACCACTAAATCGTGAAATATGATGCACAAATCTCACGTAGTTATGTCTTCAATATATATATATATATATATATATATATATATATATATATATATATATATATATATATATATATATAATTGTGTGTGTGTGTGTATGTGTGTGTGTGTGTGTGTATGTGTGTGTGTGTGTGTGTGTGTGTGTGTGTGTTTGTGTGTGTGTGTGTATGTGCGTGTGTGTGTGTGTGTGTGTGTGTGTTTGTGTGTGTGTGTGTGTGTGTGTGTGTGTGTGTGTGTGTGTGTGTGTGTGTGTGTGTGTGTGTGTGTCGGTATGCATTCTGGAAACAGATAACCTACAAACGCAATAACACTGGAGCACAATTCTCACAAAGCGGTAGTTTGAAAATGCATTGCGTGTTATGCTAGTGGGAAACCTGGGATCATGTTTGAATCTATACTGAGAAAAACCTACAAATGTAATGTTTATGCAGGGGATATGATAGATAAATTTAAACCTTTTTCTGTGAAAATTATGTTTCATTGTTTATTTTAACGTGTTCCAAATAATTTAAATTATGAATGAGTACTCATTTCTCATGAACAGATGTGTCAATATATTCATGAATAAAGTAAAAAAATCATTGAAGTTTCTATTTGTTGTCATTTTGGATTTATGAAAATTACCATTAATTTCTGCAAAGTTGCCGTTTGGCAGTCAATCTGAATTTGTTCTAGGATTTATATATTATGTATGTATGTATGTATGTATGTATGTATGTATATATATATTATATATATATATGCGTATATATATATATGCATATTATATATATATATATATATATATATATATATATATATATATATATATATATATATATACACACATACATACATACATAGAATAGCTTTGCTATTTATGAATTAGCTTACCATAATGAATCTATTATGGTTCATTTTCAAATATTGGTGTCATTGGCTTAGTGGGCGTATTGTTGTGTATGCATATAAACATATGGCAGGTGATTCACTGTGTGTTGGATTAACAAACATTTTAGTGGACGTGTTCACCACTGTCAATTCACTATTGTTAGGGGATTAGCCTACTTTGTTGCCACATACAATATTTTACTGGGGGGATCGAGTACCCCAGCCTTTCTGGTTGTACATGTATGTGTGTGAGTAATCAACTTCGTAATTACGCCCCATACTGTGGCATTTGTAACGAATAATTGTGATTGTTTTTTCCATGTAGGGCTCTTCGGTATTATGTGTTCAATAAATGTAATGCTTATTTTTCAGTTATCAGTGATATATACATAAATTAGACATACACACACGCGCGCGCGCGCATGCACCCACGCATTCACTATCTACCATTCTCAATTATCGCAGCACTTGTTCAAATGATAGTAATCTTCGTTGGAATCGTGTTACGTTATCTGTACGAAATGTTAGACATTGACTAATAACAAGCCGCACATTTTGAACACAGTAAATTACACTCAAGGTCAAGATATAGGACTTTATAGACATCACTGAAATGACACTAAATATCAAACAAGTGGATCAGTTATTCCTTAGAACGCATGCCAATTAGGCCATCGCTACTCATGCAGGTAAGATTACACGTTCACATAATTCCAAAATTTAGACCGCAGTGTTAAACGACTTCTACTTATGAGATTAAACACGCAAACGTCTCTAGTTTGTTTCACAGTTCTACTTATGCGCAAAGTCATTGTACAAGAGCATGAGTTATGTAACCGAGGCGTCCATTGCATGCAATGTCCTCGGAGTCTTTCGCCGTCTTGCAACTGTGTCGTTGGCACCACTGGCCTCAATCGGTCACGCTGTGTGGTGCCGCTTCGTGTGCTGTTGGCATGTAGCAAGTCTTAGTTACGCTCTGTCGCACAGCATAAAGCGACGTTCGTGCGAAGAAGCGGATTATCTAGGTGAATCGCCTACACGCAACGAATGCGTAGAGAGTAACGATTGATCTATATTCAATACAAGATACACTCCTAATATAAAGTTAGTGCAGAGTGGAAAGTGTCATATTCAACGTGACTTCACATTCGCTCGCAAGTGAGTAGATCTACATCAGCGATCGACCACCGCGAGACATTGAAAGGCAGCCACGAACGAACATGGATAGAGAAAAAAATTCGTTCAACATTGATCTTAGCCAGATACACACGTCTAATGAAGACACGCCGATGTCCGCAAAGTCGCTGCCGTCAAAATCAAGACGTATAAGCACGCCAGACACAGCCCGGAGCGACCGGCCAAGGCCCGCTACGGGACGTGACCGCTGGCGGAAAGTTGCTGACACGATGGCGCCGAAGACAGCGAACGCAAAGCTCACGAAAGGAGTCGTGCCATCGTTAACTCCGCGGCGCCGGTCAAGAGCGGAGTCACTGATCGTTCTATTCCTGGCGAGAAAGCGTAGCCTGGACAAGGACGCTGAGAACGGCTTCGAAGACACCGAGCCTCCGGGCACCGAAGCGAATGTAGCCAGGCGTCAGTCAAAGGAACAGGTCGTTTCGATCAATCTGGCTGAAGTATACTTGAGTGACTCGCAGCATGACTTCGACGCGTCCCCGAACCGACCCCATGACGGTGCTGTTCCCGGTGTCGCCGTGCCGACATCACCCGATGGTGTATCACATGCGGACGATATCAAACAGAACAAACCGGATGATCCGGGGGAGAACGTCGCAGTCGCAGTGACTAGGCCTTCGGACGGAGCGTCGGTGTGCCACAGGTCGGCACAGACTGCGCCACAAGTGACGACGGTGCATGGAAGCTTCTTCATCGGCACGGTTCCAGCAAAAGGGAGAAGGCGGGGTGATTCGTTGAACCTCGAACACGCCATACACGTGAGAGGCTTCAGCTGTCACGACCGCGCTCTCCGAGACGCCGGCTACGTTCCTCGCCTCGACGGCTCCAACCGACACAATCTAAACTGGGTCAAAGAACGAGAACCCACATCCAGCAGCGCCGTCTCGGCGCCAGAATCCCATACCACCCGAGCCACAGAAACCGTCAAGCCCTCGACGGCGCTACACGGAAAGAAAAAGCCACACAAAAGTATGGCGAACCAGGAAAAGGCGGCGACAAAAGCGAAGCATGTTAGACCTCGGAGCACCTACGAGAAACTTCTGCATTATCTCACCTTGGTGCGCGACTACCCGGAGGCGTTCGAGAAACTGCGCCAACTAGCAGCGAACGAGTCGACCAGTCGACATCTGGTAAGACTGGGTCGTGTCTTCACCACGGGACACTTCGAGTCCTGCCGACGCGAGTCGCCGGTTCAGATCGCTGCTTATGAACTCGGTTCCCGCCAGCGAGTCATCTCATGCGCCGCTCCATCAAAGGAGACGATGTCGTCATTACCGCTACCGCTGCCTCCAGCGCATAGCACCCTGGGAAAACACGCAAAATTGAGATTCCACACGGCGATGATTGCAGAGACGGATCCGAGCGAAGCGACGTGTCAACCAGACGCGAAGCGGATTCTGGCTCAGCACGGTGCCGTCGTGGCGGGGCTCTGGCGGGCGAGAGAGGACGCCGAGAAGGCGTTGGCGTCCGTCAACACGTACCAGAGTCACCAGGAGACGGAGAAAGCGCTGGAAGAGTTGGGGGAAGCGGAAGGGAGTCAACAGCAGTGGTGGTTGTCGCAGAAAGATTGCCGCTACCTGCGCAATCGCGACACCATGGATGTATCGTGTTGACATCTGACAATTGTCTGGGGCGCAGTGGCTCAGTGGACTCAAAATCGAGAGAATCCGGGTACGAATCCCGAGCTGCCGTTTCGAACCTTGGACAAATGTGCTAACTCTTGCCCGAGTTCACTCATTTACGTGAATTCATGTCTATAGACAGTGGCAGATGCTAGTGTACGAACAGTCTTCTCAGTTTCTGCACAATATGTAGTCCAGGCTGTACATTGCAATGATTATGTAAGAACTTACTTTTTGTTGGTACTGGCGTTACTACATTACACCAGCATTGGTATGACAAAGACGGCCAGACATTTTGATCTTTGGTATTTCACTTAGTTAGAAATGCACCGGTGTCGACGAAGTGATTTATGTCGAGTAGTAAATTGCCTGTGTACTTGAGTATTTACACATTTACATAAAGTGCGAGGATCTAGTCTTGTGGTGCCATTCTCAGACTGCCAATAAATGCATTTTGTTTGATGTATATAAATTATGTATTTAACTTATATATAAGTGGTTAGCCAGAGTAATGTTAGCGGAGTGTTACGCAGTAAAATAACACTATGAATAATAAACTTATGCGTGTGATTTGCGTTGCCACATCTCTCGATTTTTATGTGCCAATAACCAGATCCGTTTATATTATTAAATATGTGAACTAGTG
>OZ024856.1:37325293-37390293 GCA_964017155.1 Oasisia sp. SBJ-2009
TACAATAATTATATAGTCATATCTTTCATATTCTAGATAAACGCAACTCAATCCAGAGGAGCAGCGCTGGATCCAAACCCGGGTTCTCTCGATTGAGGTCCGATGCTCCAGCCGCTGCGCCTCACACAATACGATAACATACATAGTATCGCATTGTATTACAGTCATACATTTCACGAACCACGTGCGACCGCCGAGTGACGTCACACGCGCAGGTATCGACAGTCCTTCTGCGCCACCCACCACTGCTGCAGACTCCCCTCCGCCTCCCCGAGCGCGTGCAGCGCCTTCTCCCGTTCCCGCAGACTCTGGCGGGTGCTGACGGACGCCACGGCCTTCTGTGCGTCCCGTCGAGCCAGCCACAGCTCTGCCGCTACCATGCCTTGCTCCTCCAGCATCTGTCTCAGGCCCGGGAGGCGCGCCGCGGCTCCGTCCAGATCCTCGTCAGCAATCTCCGAGTCGATGTGCGAATATTCCATCGGATGGGACTTCGGCGTAACGGTGGCGCATGCGCTGTGCCTCTGGCGACATCCGAGTTCGTAGGCTGCGAGCTGCACCGGCGTCTCCCGTCTACCGAAGTGACGATGGCCGGAGGTGAAAGCGCGACCAATTCTCAACAAACTGTGGGCCGGACTGTGCGAAACGTTTGCCGTCAGTCGACGGAGTTTCTCGAACTCCTCCGGGTAATCGCCCACCAGTGTGAGATAATGCAGCAGCTTCTCATAGCTGCTACGAGGTCTGGTATTACTGTGTCGCTTGCCGTCGACACTCCTGGAAGTCGACTGCACCTTCACTCCGACTCTCTCCCGAGTCGACGAGGATTCGCGTGACGGTTTATGTTCCTGTGGCTGAGTAACGTCCGCATTTCTACTGGCGGAAGACCTCCGCGGATGTCTAGTCGGAACGAAGCCTGATGTCCGCCCCCTCGTCGATCCGTCACTGCCCGGGTTGCCGCCGTCGATACGCAGAGCATGTTCCGATTCGCGCAAGGCGTGGTCGCGAGAGATGTCGTAATTACGCGCGCTCGTTGCGTGTTTGAGGCTCAACGAGCTTCTAGTTCTCATACTGGTACTAATATCAGCGGCGTATACTCGCCCGAAGGGCTTGTCGACACTTCTGTTGTTCTCTGTTGGTTGGTCTTTCGCCTGTTTCCTGCTATTCAAATTACTGTTACCATTGTCATTTTGTGTTGCGTCTTTGGTCAAACCACGCGACGCAGACACCGTCGAGTTTGGACTTTTAACGCCACTACGACTGCGTCGACGTTTCTCTTTACTATCCGACGTTTCCGCTAACTTGATATTAGCGAGACTGCGTGAAATATCCACTTTCTTCGACTGACGGTCGCCGGGGGATAGTGGAGACTCTCTGACCGGATGTTCGGGGTCTTCGAACCCGTTCTCCCAGACGTTGTAGAGGCGACGCTTTCTCGCCTGGAACAGGATGATCAGCGACTCGGTCTTTGTAGGACACCGCGCACTCACGGCGCGTTTGTCTCTGGCTGTTCTCGCGGCTACACGTCCTCCTCTCCCCGTCACGCTCTTCTGCCGCGGTCGGTCGCTGCGAGCAGTTGCGGATCTCCCTCGTCTAGACTTGGCACCAGCCGACATCGGCGGTTCTCCGTCGTACAGCTTACTCAGGTCAATGTCGATCTTCAGCGAGTTTCTACTCTGAGCCATTGTCCGAAAAGTAACACCAGCTCTTGCTGCTGTCAACGCAGGAACACTCAGTTGTTGAGCGGAACCTTGCGAAGTGACGATTCGCCGTTGGTGGTTGTAGGAGAATGTGTGTTTGCTTTTGGCAGAACCGCCTTTTATAGGTTTTTACACACTGTCATAACTCATGTATTCATGTGGTGTTCTCTACAAAGGGGGATTAGTGGACTTAGTCAGAGATAGTCCACCAACACTAATCTTTCTGCACGTAGTCCAAGAAATGCGATTGCGTGAAAGAGGTTCACGTAATCCGCTTCTCATTCTGAACTCAACTGTTTATTCGAGCGTAACTAAACTGTGATTCCGCATAAAGAGTTGGCCCAGAAAGACACATGTAAGACGATGTTCCAAGAAGTCACATATAATTGCAATTACACTGCATGCTGTGTCTTAGTGTTTCGCAACAAAGCCGATTTGCCGGTAGTGGTGTAGCCAGTTTGAATGTGCGACAGGACATTCACTCGCTTGTCACGCTGTACCAGTCATTAACTGGGCTGAGTAATATTTGATCCTCTCTGCTAATACTATTATGGTTACTGAAAACCAACCGTGATACTTGAGTAGGCAATACATCGGTTTATGAGTGAGTATATATTTCAGAGATAATAAACTTACATAAGAAAACACACACACACAATATATATATTTACCATTACCTGCCAATTTAAATAAAACTGCGTAGTACTATAGGCCAACGACGGGCGCTATTCAATTGTCACACATCAAACAATAACCAGAGGTACCAAGTAGTTTATTTATGCAAAGCGTCACAGTTGTAAACCAACACGTATAATATTTTGCTAAACCGCCTAACTATAACATCGCTAACATTGCGCATTATAGGTCGTCTGCACAGCCGTCAGTTCGCGTAGTGTGGGATTTCGACTTATAGAAATAAGAGTAGCCCCCCCCCCCCACTGCAAACGTTCGTCTAAATCATGTAGTGTGGTATAACAAAGAGACCAACTCTTATCATTAACATTATGTACATGGACAACGAATTTAGCTACACGAATACACAGACATACAATGTCAATCATTATAGCAGTTTTGCAAAACATAAAAACATGATATCAAATATGACCCGATTATGTTATTTACTGAATTTAATTACGCCGTAATATCTAACTATACGTTTTTGTTTCTATTACCCGTTCAAAGTGTACTGTTCACTATTTCATTATATGTGATGCCATCCTTCGGAAGGCTGCTAGATCAGATGGTCTGGAGGTTGAGTATTTAAAAGACGCTAACTCTAACGTGTTAATTGACTAGTCCTTTATGTGATAAAGACATGTGTAAACGCACTAAACAACAACATCAGATCCAACGCGAATCTTGTTGTTGTACATCGTGGTACTTGCTACAGTCCTGAGATACGCATGACTAGTATAGCAGGCACACTTGGTAGTATCCACTTCCACCTTGAATGCGAGTGTTTCCAGTTCAAAACCCGGATGAAACAAGTAATGTTTGACGCTCAAAACTGTGGAATGTGCACACATTGTTAAGGTAAACCTCTAATTAATTTGGTACATAAAGGAATCACGGAGGGCAACAGTAATCCTGACAGCGACCACTTTCAGTGCCTACACAGAAACGTCGCCATCGTGATAATGTTCTGGAAGTTACTGACCAATACAATCAGATTTTTTTTTAAACATTAGATATTATAATTACGGTACCACACCGTATTATTATTAATAGTATCAGTGCAACACAAAACAAATCGATTATCACCAAAAGGTATGATCCATAAAACAGGAATGTCAACTGAAGCAAATAGATAGGGCAATCATGGATCAGACACGTGGACAAGTTGTTTGCCAATATTCTCTCCCTTCATTAGTGAGACAAAGGCACGTCCGGCATTCCCGAGTCCTTCAGCCATCGTTTCTCTAATCTGAAACAATTCCTCTCATACAATCTCCATAACGCGTTATTCCAAAGTATCTAAACCAGAACACATAAACAGAACTTAAGCTGAGTATTTTACATTTAATTCCATAAAACACTTTAATAGGACGTGTTTAAGTTCATTAGGTATTGACCATAATGAGAAAACTACTATAATCAGTATCAAACAATTTGTTTTTGGAAGCAAACACTTATTAGAAGTGAAACCAGTTGGTAGAAAGCTAAGTTTTACAGAAGACTACTACAGTGGACTTGTCCCTTCAAACATCTTATCAAAATAGTTACTAATACCATATAGCATCAACATAGTGTCAAATACCGTTGACCCACCTTCACATTACCACGGTGAATCCATTGCAGTAACTGCCAGGTCGCATGATCGAATTCACTATTGTAGTTCAACACCAAAAATCGCTCCCTGCAATGATTACAAAATATACGCTACACGAACAATGAGCCTTGAGCAAGATAACCAATCATTCTTTTGGAGAAAGGCCTCTTTTAAATTGTCTATTTGTGACTTAACACGTGGCCGTAATAAGAACAGCAATAATCTTTCAACGGCAATACTTAGACGTTGAACTGTTGAATTGTAATTCGTTTCTGCGTTGCAAAAATAGTTGGGCAGTCAGGGTGCCATCATAGATACACATTGGGATGATTAGCGATTATGTCCAATCCACTTTAATATGATAACAACAGTATTTTGCGGTCTACACACAATAACCTGTAAGAAGGCGCGTCTGTAGCAATCACACAAAGGAAACATAACACTGTATGCTCAGAAGGCCACCTTTGTTTGGTAATCTAAACAGTCTGTATACCATTAAAACGCTGTTGCAACATTTGGTTGAATGGTTTCCACAATAAACAATGCAGAGCATTCGGTTTTTTATTACCAAGAAGATGGTGAATGACCACAGCGATCGGAAACCAACTAAGGGCAAAGACGTACGTCTAACGGTATCAATGTAATGCCACCAACGTTACCAACATGTGCCATGTGTACCTAGTTATGTTGTTCTCCTTAAGCTTCTGTTGTATGGACTCTGCCAGCGGGGGAGGGTATGGTACATCCTTGTTGTACTGAGAGATCTGGCCACAAAGCACCACGTGGGTGTTTTTGTTCATCTGGGAACAGATCCAAGATACTGCTGTCAGGCAACGTTGATTGACACGTTTATATCCATACATGGCTGTACATATCAATCGTATAACCTTATTATTGTGGCACCACCTTACTACCTGATCAACATGCAATTTTCTAATGTTGGAGAAAGACCCCATAGAGTCTTGAGACATGGTGTAGAATTTTTTTTAAATAACCGTCATAGTGTTTTCTGAAATACATCGATAATGTTTCATAGATCTGAGGTTAATTATTAAAGGAAGTGTGTGAACATAGAAAGATACATGGGCGTTTCTTATGAGATGAACTTAAAATGTTTCAAATTGTCATTGTCGACTCAGGAATCAAAAAGACTAAGACAAGAACAAAGTGTATGCAACATTCCATGTCAAAATATAGATTTATAACACAACGAGGAATTACTGCTTAGTTAAACATTTTAGTAGATAACACACACCTGAAGCAGTGCACGAATCTGTATAATTATGTTATTAACTAACATATCTTACAATGTATACAATATCATCCAAGACGTTCGGTAACATAAATGTGCTTATTCCATACCTGTTTAATGACACTGTCGCTGATGTCCCCACCAACATTGTCAAAATAGACATCTATACCATCTGGACATAACTCTGCCAGTTTCTGATCGACATCGTCTATCTTGTAGTTTATGGCTCCGCTGAAGTGCAAGTCGTTAACCAGCCAATCACATTTCTCCTGCGAACCGCATATTCCCACCACGAGTTTACAACCCTCTAGTAGCGCCACCTGGGGGAATACCACATCAAGTATGTGAATATACATATATATATATATATATACTTAGTATATATGTGTACGTTTATTATACGTACACATATACACGTATATATATATACGCATACATACATAAATACATATAAACATATGTAATCCACAATAACATATGACACAAGTAACGGGTCAATGTAGAACTCTACACAGTATCAAACATCGATGCATGAGAATCGTTTATCACAATATATAGTTAATAATACTGTTCAGACCCGATGGAGATATGAACTGTTCGTATCTGAAACGATGAATTGTGTTCTTAGATAGTAGTATGTTATTCAGTTCTTAAGCAATTTCCGCTTCCCATTTCTGTTTATGACATTTTCAGGCATACCAATATTTTACTTTGGAAAGTAAAATGTCTCGCTTACAAGCACAGTGTGCATTTGTCCCCATATCAAACACTTCGAGGATTACGTTTTATTATAATGTATTAAACAGAGCAACAGTGCGAACCTGTCCAGCAATGGACCCAGTAGCCCCTGCGGCACCGCTCACAACGAACGTCTGATTGGTTCCTGGAGTCACATGACCTTTTTGCTGAATGGCAATCAACGCAGTAAGTCCAACCCCCAAGTGTAGAACCATTGACATATTTCCACCAAAAGTGGCAAGGTCAATCTAAAGAGAGTAGCATACGACATGATTTAAGCACGGTGAGTATTAACTTGGGATACGATCGTTCTTCACCAGTCAATGAAGAACGCTTGCATTGCCCATTCTGGCAAGTAATGAGAACTTTATACTTAATTGACCAAAATTTAAATTTCACTGAACAGTTGGACCAAATCAATGTACATAGTCTGTATACATTGATAATGTACCGTATATCACATGGCATCATGGCAATACGGTACATCAAATGTGACAATGAAATGCATTGAGTGTAATATGTGTGCATATCAAGAACAGAACGGCATACTTTAAAATTACAACATATGATATACTCAATTGTGTAGGTGTTGCTAATCGTATCAAACTTAAGGTGGCTGTTTCGTATTAAAATTGTATTAGCGCGCGCACAGACACATACCACACACACCACACCACACCACACCACACGTGCGCGCGCGCGCACACACACGCACACGCACACACACATTCTGTGACATAATTTATAACATTATATTGCAACAGTACACATAGTTTCAGCGACCACAAATACTTTCCGTGCCAAACACACTATTCGTCCTCGCGTCCATGCCGGAAGTTGATTTAGTTTGGCGCCATGCATCTAAATCACACATGGACTCGCCCCATGCTATCCCACGTGATCGGTGAAAGGAGATTTCGGAAGGGGATTTCCATAACATAACTTCACCGATTTTTTAAGTATATTTATGCAAATACGACGCCACTGCCTCCGTTTTTTTGTGGTGCGCATGTTTATATCGATATCTGTTAACGCTACATTACAACCATATTTTTTCATATTTGAGAACTGTTGATTCGAAATTGCTGAATTTTTAATCTTGAATAAAAAAACTAACTATTCTGTTTATTTGTTACGTTTTTAAAGTAAAGTCGTTAACCCTGGATCACAATGAATTGACTATTAAGTAGAGCAGATGGTACTTGCCTTCCGAAAACCCGTACCGTCTGCGATCTTGCGAGTGAAACAAAGTATCCACGGCCACTTGAGGAAACTGTATATGACATCGCCGGCGCTGTAGTCAGGGTGGGCAGACGCCAATACCACGCCCACCCCACTGAGTCCCACAATTGTCTCCCCTATTTTCCACGGCTGCAGGTACAGCACGCCTGTGTCCTCATTCATCTGACACCTCTGTATAACAACAGGTCTTGTATTGTATTTATGCAGCAATGCAATGCAGTGGCCATGCAATGATTTATGTATGATCAATGCATTGTTTAGAAATATAACAAACTGATACTCATAGTGAATGAAGTACACGACTGACCTAGAGTGAAATACAGCGCAAATGAAATATAAACGGCACCTGAATATGAACCTCGGAATGAGACAGTGTAATGCTAAGTGTGTGTGTGCGTGTGTGCGTGTGTGCGTGTGTGCGTGTGTGCGTGCGGTGCGTGCGATGCGTGTGGTGCGTGCGTGTTTGTGTGAGTGTATGTGTTTGTACTTATTGTGTGCAGTTAAAATATTTATAAACCCAAAATGACTAGATTTTTGTAAGACTGACAGCAAATCCAGTTGGCATTGATTTTGTGTAGGGAACACATTACAGGCGACGTACTCATGGACAGACTGTAAAACAATGAACTAATTTCCAAAGCAGGAAGTCCAGTTGTCACTTGTCAGAGTACTGCAATAAATGCCGACTGCTACATTTGAGGTATGTGAAATTAAGTGAAAGTGATTATAGTAATGGTGAGACAGTAGTATGTGCACACATCAGAGTTAAGATGAATAAGATATCCTGTGTAGACTCACACACGCAGGATCGACAGAGAGATAGCAAGTCCGGATGAGAACTTCATCTGTATCCAGGGTTTCCGAGGGATATGCACAGGTCTCATAGCGGAAGTTGTCATCTACAGGCGCCTGATTAACCCCTGTGTACATTACAATGATACATTACTTCACTGTTCGTGGCCTGTGTATAGGACCGACTGCACACTATAATTACTATAATTACATATATTTCTCAGTTACCAATCTCTGTGTATTCCACTTTGTATGATTACAATATCTTATGTGTGTAACAAAATGCGAGTCAAATAACAACACATCAACCAAACTGGAGATATCACTGCCTTTGCTGCAATGAATGACTATACATACCAACTTGACTGACATGTGCTGAACAAGCTAAACAGTTCTTGTAAACAAAACTGAAAAGTTAGTTTGTAAAGTGGTCCAACTTAAAAGTCGAATAGTTCTCACCTACACATATACACACTCACACATATACATTACACACCTGGTCTTTCCTTCAAAACCACCCTGTAGTTGACTTGGGACATTTCACTTTTTACCAGTCTTCAGACTTTCCTTGTTCACTGCTGAAATGAAAAAGAAGTAACAGCTTATTTCTATGTTTAAGCAATGGAGACAATCATTTACTAACACAACATATTCCACATGGAACTTAAAGTTCTTCCAAAATAATGATAACAAGTATTTCCTAAGGAAAAGATTCCTGTTTCAATTAATGTACTTGCCCTATTAACCCTGTGTAGCTGATTGTGGTAGTTTGTTGATGTTTATGTTTATAGTGTATGGTAAGGTTTCAAAATAACATGCATTGCAAATTTATTATGTGGTATTTAAAAAAGAGGAATTAGACAAGAACTGGCAGATGATAGCGCAAGACAGCAAGATGTAGAAACAACATGCATGTCTTTCACCAATCACAGGAAATTATGGCTGCACACTGATGATGATGTTCATGACTGCTCTATTCTCAATGTTCTGCAATAATGACAGGATATATTTCTTTCTGTTACATTGTCTTCCTAACACTAACCCAACTAACAATTTTTGTGTGTGACTTGTACCAGATGGATTGGAGGGGCTAAAAGTGCTGTCACCTCACAGAGTCTGGGTAATCGAGGCTAATCCTGCCATAATTCCTGTCTCATAAATAACTGCAAATTTTTATTTCCGTTTATTTTGTGTGAATGTAAGCCTAATGTTGAATACCTTTAATAGCATAAGACTATATTTATAGTATTCGCTATTAAAGTATATCCTTAGTTTTGTTTTATTTCATAGTTAGCCCTGATTAAGCAATCTATGTGAGGTTGCAGCACTTTTTAACCCCTCCAATGCACCTGGTAGTTTATGCTCTGGCAGTGACTTTACCCCAGAATAGGGTAGAAATGCTGACTGGTTATCACGCTGAATTTGAAATAAAAAATTAAATAAGGATACCCTTTTTATCAGATACTATATATATATATATATATATATATATATATATATATATATACATATATAAGCCTAAAGGCAGCTTATGTCGACCAGTGTCTAGAGGACTGGCTTATGTAGACCAGACATATTTTTTATTTAATACATTTTCCAAAGATGTAAAACTGGAACATTGTTTCTAATACTAATGTTTAAAGGACAAAACAAGTTAGCTGTTTCGTGGCATACACCTAATAGAGTTAATATAAAGTAACAATTTCCACATATACTCAATTTTTTAACGCCAGCGGTTTACCATAAAAATATTTTTTAACACCCAGGCATCCAAATACTATAAGCTACCCCATCTTAGACGAAGAATGACGTCACGACGGTGAGGCGCTCTCCGCGTAGATTCCCTGCATGGGGTTTGGCTGTTGTCATGAAATGGCTGCAACTCGGCAACGCGCGTAACATGCTGATGACGGTAAATATGAAGTTGTCTATTATTGTTATCGCTGAAATCATCCCATCAACTGATGATACATGACTACATGTCTACTTCAAAGCATTTCTCCTAAAAATGGACCGAGCAAAGTGAACTGTACTTGGACTGGAGGGATTCCAAACAGTACGCCCACAAATGTGAATAAATTTCTTCAATACTACCGGTTGTTTCAACTATTATTGCAACCGTATGCCGAACAGTAAGGCATAATTACTAAAGTTTACCATAGATTTAACGACAGATTTAGATACACGTCTATAAGCAGCTGCTAGATGTCACGCCAACTGAACGAACTGTCGAAGACTCGAAGTTGTTGACCCTTAACAACGTCGCAGGTTAAGGGTCAGACATAGAATGCCGCGCGCTGAATCGCCAAGTCAATTTTAATTTAACCCTTCACTTAATGGCAGCGTCTAGACCATCGTGGATTTCGTTAGAATTTTAGACTTTAAAGTCACATTCTGAGTAAACCGCTGACGTTAAAAAATTGAGTATATGTGGAAATTGTTACTTTATATTAACTCTATTAGGTGTATGCCACGAAACAGTTAACTTTTTTTGCCTTTAATTTTACGGTCTGCTTTCCTTCTTTCACATAATCATTGCATATCCTCCAGGACAACAAGAAACCAATCAGAAAATAAATTCAACTACGTTATAGAAATTATAAGGTTGGCAAACGTAGACAAGAAAGCGTGAGTGGAAAGACTTGCAGATGAGTGACGAGACAGAGGCGATCGATCGACTAGTATATAAGGTCCACAATGGAGTCCCTCCGAAACTTGCGAACATTTTGTGTCCATGCAGGAACAACAAATTGACAAGACACATTTAAAATCAGTACTGGCGATGAAACAAGGGCATTTACTGTCCTCCCTTCTCGGTATGGATATTCTAATCATTTAATCCGTGAACCCCGAAGAGCATGGATGAAAGAAAGAGGCATACAGTACAAGCCTTGATCAGCCTCCTTAAAGACCTGCATATGAATATTGCGCTCCTTTTACACCTCTTATACGTGCGTAACATGCTGATGACGATAAATATAAAGTTGTCTATTATTGTTATCGCTGAAATCATCCCATCAACTGATGATACATGTCTACATCAAAGCATTTCTCCTCAAAATGGACCGAGCAAAGTGAACTGTGCTTCAATACTACCGGTTGTTTCAACTATTATTGCAACGGTATGCCGAACACTAAGGCATAATTACAAAAGTTTACCATAGATTTAACTACAGATTTAGATATATGTCTATAAGCAGCTGCTAGATGTCATACCAACTGAACGAACTGTCGAAGACTCGAAGTTGTTGACCCTTAACAACGTCGCAGGAAGCTGACCGGCTTCAGCAGAGATATAGAATGCAATGCGCTGAATGGCCAAGCCAAGTTAACTCTTCACCTATGGCGGCGTCTAGACCATCGTGGATTTCGTTAGAATTTTAGACTTTAAAGTCACATTCTGAGTAAAACGTTGACGTTAAAAAATTATATATGTGGAAATTGTTACTTTGTATAAACTCTATTAGGTGTATGACACGAAGCCGTAGCATTTTTTTTCCTTTAACACATAATAAAAGTTCATCAAAATATTTCAATAAATAAGGTATATGCAAAAAAATCGGCCTACATAAAACCGCGTATGCATAGATGCCGATTTATGTAGACCAGAGCAACGCCGGAAGCTGCATATATTTAGTTAGCCTTTTTTGCGGTAGACGCCAAATCTAGTAAACAGCAAAACAGTGTTGAGAAATGTAAACTAAGTCGAAGCCCAAGTTATGTTTGATCACGGAATGTATCGATGCGATAACAACAAAGACCAACATTTTTTAAAGACAAAATGCAAGTTTTACTAATTTACACATAATAATATAGCGTTTTGCATCAGTATTAAGCATTTCATACACTGAACACGAAACTCCAACCCTTCATTCGGTATATACCATAAATATAGATTTATAAGAACTTTGACCCGATACACATAACCCGGCACACAATATACTAAAAAATATGCACGGCGCTGGAGAAAACATGCTCAAAATCACTTAAGATATTGTTCATTTAAAAATTAATTACGCACAGTACATCAATGTCAACAAGCAATGGTACTGACCAATTCAATTGTGTTAGTTGTGAACTAACACGTCGAATCTTTATGTAGACCAGTTTTGGTCTACATAAAACAGCGGTCTACATCTTATATATACATTGTGGGCAGAGTGGTATTTTTGTTAAGTCAACTGCAGCACTTGGTTTGTGGCATCATGGATGAATGAAAACTGACATTTCTTGTCAGTTCATATCAAATATTCGGAAACGAAACACTTGTGTTGCTATGTAATAACTATTTTAATGTATACAAGTTCTACTATACTTAGTAGAACAATGCGAATATTTTGCTATGTATATTTAACATGTATTTGTGAGTTTACAAATATTATGTTAATGAAAGGCATCTGTATTTGATAAGTTTCACACTAAAATAATGTGGCATGTGGCCATATCCAAATTACATAATAATAACATTAACTTATATAACACTCTGTACATTCAAACAAAATATTGTTCAAAGTAAGTTCCTCTTTTTGAAATTTGAATACAACATTGATAGTTATTATTGTAGAACATAAAATCACTATAATTTAGCAGTGCTTGTTCTCAGTTAAATGTGTAAATTTTACCCATATTACAAAACTATTTCAATTATTCAATTTATTATTCTCAAATGTGCTGTATAAAGTGCACATGCATTATTGTTTATAATATATATATATATATATATATATATATATATATATATATATATATATATATACCAGGCTTACATACTTTAACATGTTTTAACTTCTATTTGATTTGAACAGTGCTTCAAATTGCCCTGGCTTGGGTGCATTACAAAAACGTGTTGTGTACAAAAGAAACAACTGTCCCATATCTAAATTAATACAAGCCTAGTGAATTTCTCAGAAATTGACCTCCCAGTACTTGGAAATGCAGCCGACCCACCTGCAACTATGTTTTAAACTACCTCACTAGGTCGGTTTATTATTAAACCAATCATAGAGCCAAAATAATAGATGGCTTCTAGGGTGGTCTTTAAGGGTGGATAGTAAGTTTATTAGGTGGTTTATTGAGACTGGTCCCATTGCGCCAAATGATGTCTTTGAAGTGGTTAATTGGATACAATTGTTTCAACCCAATGGAAGCCATTGAGTCATCTCAGACACTTGACATGCACTGAAGATTGGGCCATCAGTGAACCAGATTTTGTGGTAGACCACCGGGTTACTGCTGTCTCCAATTATTGTAACCTGACAGCAATTCTGGTCACCTCGGGCTACTGGACTACCACAATTTCGAACCCTCTATGAGGGGGACTACTGTGCAGTATATGCATTATAAAAACTATTCAAAATTTAACCTATACTCACAAAATAAGCAGAGGTACAAAATTGCAGCTTTTTATGAAGCAGGAATTATGACAGGTTTCCCTCGATTACCCAAGTTCCGTGAGGTGGCAGCACTTTTTAGCCCTTCACACGGATAACATTCAAATGCCGGCTTAGAAACCAGACTGTTTTCAGAGGGGAGTAACACAGCCGAGCGAGAGTCAGTTAAACGAATCTAACATTGGCAGAGCATTATTATCCCAGGCGGATGTGAGGGACTAAAAAGTGCTGCAACTTCATGGCGTCTGGGAAATCAAGAATACACTCCTATTAGACAATTAGTTTAGTAGGCACCCATTTATCGCCCACATTACTAAGACACAAAAGTAACGCCAAACATCCTGCCTAGGCTCGCTCAACATGCATATTGTTAGAGACTGCCACAACCTTAACTGCTGCAGTGATGGTGACCAAAATATACTTGTTTGTCTAAACATAATAATGCGCTGTTGCATTGCAGTTACCTTGGAGTTGGAGCCTAAGCCTTGTTAGATCATCTATGCACCGTGACGTGGCGCCACCGTTTTCCGTAAAGAATGATTAACCAGGCACAACTAGATGGAGCCATTGAATTTTTTTCTTTATAGTCAGTCCTTTTCAGTTGCACGTTTGCGTAAACTCCGGTGTCCGGCTATTGACAACATTCTAACTAACCGAGCAATCCATGGGGGATTGAAACCGTTGTTGAAAATTATGATCCGGAGGTCCCATAACCACCTCACTGAATAAAATATGCCAGCATGTCCCGCGTTAATAAGGTTGACAATTATGAATCCAGCCCATTCCAGAATCCAGGTTCAAGCGAAAAAATGACTGCCTGAACATGTGCTTTTTGTTGTATATCTTGATGAAATTTGAGTTTCAGAATATTATCTTTATGATAAAAACCTAAGTGATACGTCATATGTATGTAGTAATGTTATTCACATATGTATCCGCTATCAGCACTGTTGGCAAAGTTTGACGGAGCCGGACGGATTTTTTTTACCGCAGACTATAGTTAAGAAAGTAACCTTTTAAAATAGATTGAAGTACGACACACTACTGAAAACATGTTACACATGTTATTGCCAAATAGCTTTATTCTGCGACAACCACAACCACCAACTGTAACATTTTTTTTCACGTGTTGCGGTTTTAATCAATTATCAAAAGCAAGTGTGCAAAACATAGTTGAAACAAGCCCGCACCTGTAGGCTGTATCTGTGTTATCAATGTCATTCCAAACCTGCACTTGACATATATATGATACATTTCACGCCTGAAAGTTTCTTACCCAGATGAATGAGCGCACTCACGCATGGGCACCACACGTGTCTACAAGTTATGCCTCTTCATTTCTGATTAAGAGAAAACCACATATCTCTCATGTGTTAGGTTTCTCCCCAATATGGAGAAGGAGATGTGTCTTCAAATTATCACTTCTTGAGAATTGTTTCCCACAGACATCACACCTGTAGGGTTTCTCCCCCGTGTGACATTGGACATGTTTCTTCAAGTAACAACTTTGTGCAAACTGTGCACCACATGTATTGCATTTGTATGATTTCTCCCTGCTGTGGCACAGGCTGTGTCTCTTCAAACCAGCACTGCGTGAAAAACTCTTCCCGCATATAGCACATAAGGGTCTCTCCCCTGTGTGGATACTCTCCTCTTTGTGGACATGGAGATGTTTCCACAAACCAGAATGTCTCACAAATGACATCCCGCAGATGTCACATTTGTAGGGTTTCTCACCAGTATGGGTACGAATGTGTGCCTTCAAACTATTAGCGGCTGGGAATTGTGCTCCACAAGTTTCACATTTGTAGGGTTTCTCCCCAGTGTGTGTATACAAGTGCCCCTTCAAAGATGCAGGCCCTGAGAATAGTGCCCCACAGGTATCACATTTGTAGCGTTTCTCCCCAGTATGGAGACGGATATGTTTCCTCAAACTACCACTTTCCGAGAACTTTGCATCACATTTATCACATTTGTACGGCTGTTCTCCAGTGTGGACACGGATATGACATGTCAGTGCACTGTTCTGTGAGAATGCTGCACCACAGGTAGCACATTTGAAAGGTTTCTCCCCAGTATGGACACGTATGTGTCTCCTCAGGTTACAGTTGCTTGAGAAACTTGTCCCACAAGTGTCACATTTGAATCGTTTCTCGACGGTATGAGTGTCCACATTCACAGACATACTGGAAATACTAACACCTCTCAGCTGTATCTACAGGTGTATCGGTGGGGACTCACACTTGTATATTCAAGTACAATGGTAAATAAACATGTCTCACAGTGACTCTAAATTACCTGCATAACATTTGAAGGGTTTCTCAATACTCTTCATACATATGCATAGCAGTACTTTATAACTATTTCCCAGGTTACACTTTTTAGAATGTTTCTCACAAATGTCAGCGCCTTGCATATGCAGCTTTTTCCAAATGGCTACCATGCAGTGCTTCTAGTTGGGTCATGTTGACAATGTTTGTGAAAGCAATACATACATTTAAGTATTCATGCAACTGCCACAAGGTGTCTAACTGAAAGCAAAATTGTTTCCATGAGTTAACATGGTCACACGGCTCATCTTGTTCACGAAGAAAAAAATGTGAACTTTCACAGATTCTGGTTTATCCTACGTCATGTTGGTGCACTGGGTTTGACAGTTGTTGCCAATGCACGCAAGTCTTTGCAATTCTATCACATCACTGCAGCCATTTCTGAAGATAACAGGAGTCACCTGAAAAATAAGGAAAAATTAGCGAACCTCTCAATATAAATTCTGTGAAGGTCATTTCAACTGCAACATAAATAACACCCACCATACACATCTGAATGAATATTATTATGTATATACATGCGTGTGTGGTTATTTATGTTTGTGTGTGTTAAGCAATATCTAAGTATGTGGTGCATGTATGAAGTCAATATGATCTAGGGAGTCTGCTGGGATGGTTTGGATGTTGATTGTCTGAATACAGGTTTTGGGATGGTCACAATTTAAAAAAGTAAAGGTAAGTTCTAATATAACGAAGTATCCGGTCCTTACGACTGCTCAAAGCGCTTTTACACTTTACTTCCCTGGCAGACCTGATCAACCAAACACCATCTCAACTTCTCTGGGAAGCATCCAGCCATATGCTATAATTAATGCGCAAAGGATGCTTGTACACATATACACTACTGTCTATAGCCACTACTAGCCAGGTAGGGCTATAGACAGTGAACTGGAGCAATGTAGAGTGAAAAAACTTGCCAAGGTGTTAACTTCACAGCACAGGATTCGAACCCTGGTTCTCTTAGTCGAGAGTCCAAAGCTCTACCCCTGAGTTATTGCGCTCTAAAAATGGCACTTATTATCTGTTTTAGATTAATGGGGCTGAACATTTGTGCATGATCTAACATGCCCAGTGATTTAAACTTGTTTGTCTTGTGGGCTGGAGATCTCAATGGCCGCCATTTAAAAAAATAGACTAACATCTGTCATAATTTGACAGCTATGATACCACACTACACAAAAACATTACTTCTCAGCATTATATATATAAGGCAAACAATCTGCATAATGCACTATTTCTACTGAAATCGTGCAATAACTGTTGACTTTAAGTTTAAAAACAATGTCGGATAAAACTGAAGTCTGGCAAACTTAACTGATATATTTAAAAAAATATTTTGACGCCATCAAATCCGGATAGCCTGTCTGTTCATAGATGTGTACATGCATGGTAATTCTAAATAGCTAAAAGTATGTGTATATTGATTAAATAATAATAAATAGGAATGATAATGATGTAAAATACGATTAAAACTGCATAAATTAAAATTATTACTAGACAGGTGAAATAAAAAAGTAATATCACTTATAGAACAATATTTCTAAAATAAATAAGATTGATAATACATTATAACAATTGAGCTAATATATGATATCCGTCGTGTAACTCTTTAAGTGAAAAATAACAATAATTATCTTTAGTTGCGGAACGTTTAGATTCAATCTCAGCACTTCAAGGAGCAACCCGCCTCAGAGACAGTTGCCAGTGTTGGAGTAAAAGTACCGCAAGATACTCCGGTGTATTATACTAATAAGATTATAATTATAATCTTACCCAATGCGGGCAATGCAATGGCCATGTGACATGTCATGTGCGAGTATGACGCTGGAATGTCCAATTAATAAATTAGTCTGAAAGTGACAGAGATTATAACACGGTAGTATAGGAACCATTACTCACAGTAGCAGCTAGTACCGTATTCTGCCTGTTCTCAGATTGGTCCGGACTTAAAAAGTTTAGTCAAACGCAGAAATTCAGTCTTGGACTTAAATTCAAACGTAGTCAGCGGCGACGGCGTCAGGCCCCCGTTTATCGCCACATCACTAACTTGAGTAAGAGTAAAAACACGCATTAGTAACACAACGCCTAAAGTCAAAGCCAGGTTAATTCGATCTATATATGCCAGAAAAGTAACGATATTGCCATAACTCTGTCTGCGGCTGAATTGTTCACTACATTACACGCATTAGCCTCAAGCTGTTTCACTTCGCTTAGAATCAACTTACTTTATAGGGGGGTCATTTACGCACCGTGACGTGGCGCCACCATATTTTGCAAGATCTCACTAAGCAGACACCGGATAGGTGGAGGCACTGTTCGGCAATCACCCAACTATTATTACATTAATTTTACGGTCTGCTTTCCTTCTTTCACATAATCATTGCATATCCTCCAAGACAACAAGAAACCAATAAGAAAATAAATTCAACTACGTTATAGAAATTATAAGGTTAGCAAACGTAGACAAGAAAGCGTGAGTGGAAAGACTTGCAGATGAGTGACGAGACAGAGGCGATCGATCGACTAGTATATAAGGTCCACAATGGAGTCCCTCCGAAACTTGCGAACATTTTGTGTCCATGCAGGAACAACAAATTGACAAGACACGTTTAAAATCAGTACTGGCGATGAAACAAGGACATTTACTGTCCTCCTTTCTCGGTATGGATATTCTAATCATTTAATCCGTGATCCCCGAAGAGCATGGATGAAAGAAAGAGGCATACAGTACAAGCCTTGATCAGCCTCCTTAAAGACCTGCATATGAATATTGCGCTCCTTTTACACCTCTTATATAAGATATACCATTACTTTATTACTCTGTCGGCTAGTTATTCACTTATTCTCAAATACCATTTAAATGCGCGCGTGCGTGCGTGCGTGCGTGCGTGCGTGCGTGCGTGTGTGTGTGTGTGTGTGTATGTGTGTGCATGTATGTGTGTCATTCTCTCTCTCTCTCTCTGTTCTGTCTGTATGTATGTGTGTGTTTATGTATGCATGCATGTATGTATGTATGTATGTATGTATGTATGTATGTATGTATGTATGTATGTATGTATGCATGCATGCATGCATGTATGTATGTATGTATGTATGTATGTATGTATGTATGTATGTATGTATGTATGTATGTATGTATGTATGTATGTATGTGTATGTATACATGTATGCATGCATGCATACATGTATGTATGTATGTACATGTATAGGTCTCTCAGTGTTGTCTGTGTCTCGGTGTCTGTCTGCCTCTCTATCCTCTCTCCCTCCCTCTCTCTCCCCCTCTCTCTCTCTCTCTCTCTCTCTCTCTCTCTCTCTCTCTCTCTCTGCTTTTGCATAATATCAGTGACTCAGCAAGACAATATGAAATTGTTTTTACTGAAACCATACAGCTTTTATGCTGGTCTCACAAAGAGTGCTACCTCTGACAACTAATTAACTTCACTAATGTGCAGCAGAACACAACAGATATTTAATGGGTTCCACAGTATAGATATGTACATATACACAGTATTGCAAGCATTCTTCAAGGTTTTAGAGGCAAGTTGTTGTACGTACACACCAACACACACACGCGCGCGCATGCAGACGCGTTCGAGCGCGAGCACGAGCACGAGCACGAGCACGAGCACGAGCACGAGCACGAGCACGAGCACGAGCACGAGCACGAGCACGAGCACGAGCAGTGACGCCACGCATTCAGTGACACACTCACATACGCACATGATCACCCGCGCATACATACATAGGCGCACGCACGCACGCACGCACGCACGCACGCACGCACGCACGCACGCACGCACGCACGCACGCACACACGCACGCACGCACACACACACACACACACACACACACACACAAGCGGATGTACAACACTATAGGGATTCGCACAGAACGACATGGTGTCATTAGCTTCACGACTTCGCGTCCTGCCAGTCGTACGGATCCGTTGAGCTGCGTCGTCGCAGGTAGCGACAGTGTCTCTGCGACACCCACCACTGCTGCACGCTCCCCTCGCCCTCCCCGAGTTCCCGCAGCACCCAGTCCCTCGCCCGCATCCCGTCGGACGTGCTCACCGACGCCAGCACCTTCTCCGCGTCCTCCCTCGCCTTCCACAGTCCCGCCACCACGGGTCCGTGCTGCGCCAACAAGTTCTTCTCGAACGGTTCCCGATACTCGCAATCCGGGCTCCTGCTTCGGTCGCGTGGATTCGCCGACTTCACCGTCAGTCGGTGAGCTTTCGTCGCCGTCGGCTGCGCCGTTAACGGTGTCTCCTTGAGTGGGGCCGAGGCCACGCGAGAGTCCAGTCTCCGGCGGGTGCCCAGTTCGTACGCCGCGAGCAACACCGGCGATTCGCGTGGGCCGAAGTCGTCGCCGAATGCCCGTCCCATCACCATCACTCGGCGCACGCACGGCGCCATGTTCGGATCGCTCGCCGCGAGAAAACGCAGCTTCCGAAATCCCTTCGGGTAGTCGTAGACGAGGGTGAGATAGCGCGACACTTTGTCGTAGAGACGGCGGGTCTTCATGTCGTTCCTCTGCGTCTCGTCCGGCGGCATCTTGTTGTGGATCGGCGACGACGTTTCGCGGAGGCTGTTGAGGATCTTCTTGTTGCCCGGCAGCAAGTTCACTTCCGTCGTGTCCTCCTGTTCTTTCGTCCATTTCACGGCGGCGAAGTTCCCCGCTGACCGCGCCCTCTGCGGGCGGTATCCGGCAGCGAACAGCGCGTTGTCGTGACAACTGAACGTCGAGGTTCTGTGCAACACCTCGAAGTCGGCAGCGCGAGGACCCGTGTCACGTTTGACGATAACGGCGGTGCGTTTGACAGCCGTCGCCTGGGTGGCCTTGTCGCACGTCGTGTCGCTCTGTTTCAGACCCAACGACGGATGTTCCTCAATCTCGTCTTTTCGAGTCACTTCCTCCACAGAACTGTTGGTGCCAATGTCCAACGTGCCACGAGAATCCTTGTGATTGTTCGTCGCCTCGTCTGCGCAACTCGCAGAGACGCAGCGCGGAGAAGGCATCGGCTTGTTATTCAGTACAGCATCGGCGATGTCCGATCTATATGTGTAGGGGCTCATGGCGGTGACTCGGACGCAATCGCTAAATTCGGATTTCTGTTCGTCAAAGACGTCGTCGAATTCATCGACGAAGCCGTCGTCGAAGGTGACGTCGAGACTCGTTTCCATGAGTTGTTTACGCGTCTCGAAGAGTTCGAACAATGATTCAGTCGTCATCCGCTGCGGAACGTTTCGTCGTCGGCGCTTCTTTCTAGGCTTCGGTGTCATGTCTTCTGTCTTGGTTCGGTCACTAGTGTCCGGCGCGTGTGGATCACGGCGTGAACAGTAGCACGCTTCACGTACGGTGCTGAAAACATGAACGCATATATAGCAAACCAGTCGATGCTACGGTGCGGTTAATCTGGGGATGGTAAATACTGCGTTTGAAGCGAAGTAATATTATGTTTGTGTCACAAAAACTAGCAGCTAGTGACACAATGTACTGTGGTCAAACGAAATTTGAGACAGTAGGCATGCTTATGATTGTATTTAATACTGTATTGTTGCGCAGTTGCCATTGAAATGAAAATAAAGTTAAGTTCTTATTTAACGCAGTATCCAGTCATGAGGACTGACCAAGGCGAGTCATACTTTATCCCCTGGCTGACCTGTTCAATCAGATACCAAATCGCCTTCTCTGGAAAGCATCCATCCAACTACGCTGCAATTAATGCGCAAAGGCTGGTAGTACACAAATATCTACCTATGTATGTAGCTAGGTACTTATTCGTATAGCTGAGTAAATAGGAACAATGTAGAATACACGAACTGCCCAAGGTTCGACAGGGCAGGAGATGATTCGAACCTGTGTTCACTTAATCGAGAGTATGAAGCTCTAGCCACCGAGCCATCGAGCTACTGTGTCACCGAGCCATCGAGCTACTGTGTCAACGAGCCATCGAGCTACTGTGTCACCGAGCCATCGAGCTACTGTGCCACCGAGCCATCGAGCTACTGTGTCACCGAGCCATCGAGCTACTGTGTCACCGAGCCATCGAGCTACTGTGTCACCGAGCCATCGAGCTACTGTGTCACCGAGCCATCGAGCTACTGTGTCAGCGAGCCATCGAGCTACTGTGTCACCGAGCCATCGACCTACTGCGCCACTGAGCCACGCTCCACTACTTAATTATAAGCCGTCGCGCAGTTACAATCTTGACTGTATACTGACTAAAAATAAAACATTTAGAATAGATCTATATCTGGTTTCTAAAATGAAATGTTCACGGTGACATTACATTGAGCGATTGACCCTGGTTTATTCCTTTGTGACTACAACTAATGTCATAAAATTATGTTCTTCCTGTCTCGTTTATAATCTGTGTGGATTAACTATTCTGTCAAGTAATATAATAAACATACACATCCTTTGTCAAGCAAGCTAATAGTAATAATCAACTATTTAGACACATTAGTTAATCACCGAAGACTATGCACAGATGTGGTATGAAAACGTTTCACGGAAATGACGAATGTAGAACACAAAGGTGTAATTCAATTGACTTGATGTAAATCTGACATTTGACGTGTAGATAAAGATCAACATTCCTCCGGCTTACAAACGATCGTATTGTTGTGTGTCTAATACAGCCTTCCCCGGCCTGCCCAAACCTGCATATAATGGTCGCAAAATAAATATATGTGTGTCCAAAGACCTCAGATTTACACAGAAAAGTGTATTCATCAGATTACTACCTCAGCAAACCATTCTCTTGTGCATTCGTCTGATGAAACATACTGGTCATATTCGAATAGTCAGGATTAAGGCACTATCGCTTACACGACCACCATATGTTGTGCTTTTTAAATAATTCCCAATTAGTAAATAAATATACTAGTACCAAACCATTGGTGCAACAAACGGCGACATGCTTTTGCTTTTTGTTACACGGGTTTAGACAATTGGTATTTGAGAAACCATACACAACTTAGCCTACAAAAGGAAAATCTAAACAAACAAACAAACAAACAAACAAACAAACAAACAAACAAACGCACGTGTCACCAATCACATATTTCAATGTCTGTTGCACCAACAAGAACGATATTACGTTAACCTGTCACATCATAGCAGTAACGTACTCTAATTCACTAACATATCACAGAACCAACACATTGTATGCAAGGCAAGATCCATTAAAATAACCAAGATATGACCAAGTTGGGACAACACTTTAAGCAACACCTTTTCCCAAATAAATGTTGTCACTTGACATTCAACATTCCTCATAACACTCTAGAAATCGTTCAAATGCAACTGTCATTAACATTTTCTTGTATTTTTCCAGGCATGCCTACGGCTCGATTTTAGAAAATCCCTCGACATCTTGTTAACGGAAGCAACCTGGATATATTCAAGAATAACATACATCCATTGAAATGTCACACAGTATTTATGTTTATTCACACGTTATTCGTCTTCATTAATAAAACACAGTTCCTGTTCTCTAGCTAACTACCACTTACCTCACCAGCAAGTTGAGGCTACGCGTTATACCGGATAAAACGAAGGATCAGAAACGTAACTTATCTTACACCCAAATGTAACCACACTATCACAACAAATACCATGCAAGCACGACCGAACAGTACTCACCTCACATGCACCCATCCCTGACTGTCTGACTGTTAGGACTGTAGGCCGGTATGCCGGTATTCAAGAATAGTCTATTCATAACACTATCCTAGACACAATGGTAGAAGATGACCAAGCGTTTGCTGACCGACGTTGGCAGCTGATCCAACCACAATGGACCCGTCGAATTTCACGTATGGTTAATTGCATAGTCGGTTTAGCTTTACCTGTTTCTTTTATAACGCCATTAGGTTTTCTAATAACAACCACGCTGTCTTCTTTACCATTACTTTTAGAACATCGCTGTTGTTATTGTTGCGTGCAGCGATTCGTGAAATATCAATTTCTTCTTTAGTAATGCCTGCCTTAATGTGTCTTGAAGTTATTACTTCACTTTTAGCCTACGTACTTTTCCCACTAACTACGGCCTACCTTCTCTGGTGAAGTCTGAATTCCACCTGCACTCAGGTTAACGAGCGTGCCTTTGACGAAATAATGTCCTGTCGCATTGGCCCGTGTTCAACGCAACAGCTTTGTGTCAGATATGACGTTCAGCGATCGCACGGACACGTTGAAAACACTACACAATAAGACCATACAAATTGGATGTGTCAATGTTATCGTTGTGGTAAACTGTTGGGGGACTGTGTCAAAACGGCCGCGTTCTATTTCTAGTCGACATGAACGTCTTCCAGTGGTAACGGCTGTACATGTAGTTGCTGATGTATTTTATGCAAAATGCGTTACTTCGCGGTACGAGAGAATGTTTCTTCATACTGTAGTAGACGTACTGGTTCATGATGTCTTAATTCACAACAAATACACACTGTCTCGACATTAAATGAAGTGAACAATATGACATTGATCTTAATTGTGTACTGAACAGCTATTGATGTTTGAGATATTCCCATAGTGTTTAACCTGTCCAATCTTTCGACTAAACCGGTTCCTTACATCGTAAGTGACGCATCACCATAATATCACTACTCATATTTTGATTCACTATGTCGACCAACAGTGTCGTCGACGACATTGGCGCGAATTAATGTTTCAAACAGCAGCACGAAACTTTGGTCCTCTCGTTGTCATGTTTTGACAAACGATTCCAATGACTACGACGTGAAGATCAAACTTTGCGCCAATCCACATAGCTGTGTAAATATAGGCGTACATGATACGCAAACGATGAAGGGTCCCAGCAGGTTGAACACACACTGCTAGACAATTGTTGTTTTTATAAATAGTACATACGAATATAAGGTAAAACAGGTTCCAACGTGTAGCAGTAATCTAAAATGCACATTCTGATTCATGTAAATTACGCTGGTATTTCAACGCACCGACAGCGGTTTTGAGATAGCGTCTGCCACTGCAATCTACTGTTGGGCGTTATATAGTTCTAATGGCGCCGTTATAATGAGTAAGTGTCAAAATCGATTACAAGTCACACCAGAACATAAGAACAATAACCCAGAACGACACGACAACAAACACGACACTGAAACATTGTCCAGTAACCAAACTAACATTTATAGGCATTGGTTAATTATTTAAATGCTAGGTAGACCGTTTATTTCTGGCTGTGGCAAATTTGTCATAATCAATTATTTCACAGTCCGAACAGGATAATTGTTCATAATTGTATGTATTTATTTCTTCAGACGTTTATTTCATACAATCACGAATCACACGTATGCTTAGGACAGTGCAGTAAGGTTATCTGCCTACAGGCATGACCTATGTGACACGCTTCTGTGTATGGTTATCTTCACACATTGTAAATGTACGTGGAGTATGATTACCAGTTTTAAGCACACGCGCGCACACACGCATGCACGCACACACAAATACATTATATAACTGCCGGTTCTTAGATATTACAACACAACGTTTTGGAATTCAAGAAGTCTCGCGAAACAAGTCGATTTGACGTCATATATAACTAGACTGGGCGATAGGCGCATTAACTAGTCTAATAACTTAACTTAGATTGGCTTAATTAAGTGTGGATAAGCATTTATTTCACGCGCCTGTGTTATTTGTCTCGCGAAAAGTGTATTAATTTACTTGGGTCTGACCTCTTTGCCTATGTGAATGGCTAGTGAATGAAATAACTATTGGAAAATAAAGTGTAACATATTGCACAGCCAGACAGCTATACATTCGTCAGTTATGTACTAGTAGATGGCTGTGATTATACTGTTAACGTCACTCAAAGAACAAACGATTGACCGCCACTGGCACAAATACGAATTGAGATGTCATTATAAGATAAGCGTAATTATAAACTAGCAAACCTGTCATTTGGTGAAGTAACAATTTCGTTGCTTCTTCTTTGACCATATTGCACCAGACGGTATTAGTGTTTGAATGGTGTACCTGCGTATGCATGATTATTGTATTGACAAAATGGTAACAATATTCGACGACATGATTTATTGCACCTGCAGTTGTCGAGATTGTAGTCAGCACTACTTATCATCTGCGAGCTGCAGTGTTATTATAGCCTACGTTGTGCGCTATACAAACCCTTCTTGACTAGGCTACGTTGTACGTTATATGAACCCTTCATGACTATGTTACGTTGTACGTTATATGAACCCTTCTTGACTAGGCTACGTTGTACGTTATATGAACCCTTCTTGACTAGGTTACGTTGTACCTTATATAAACCCTTCTTGACTAGGCTACGTTGTACGTTATATAAACCCTTCTTGACAAAGCTACGTTGTACGTTATATAAACCCTTCTTGACTAGGTTACGTTGTACGTTATATAAACCCTTCTTGACTAGGTTACGTTGTACGTTATATAAACCCTTCTTGACAAGGCTACGTTGCGCGCTATTCAAACCATTCTTGACTAGGCTACGGTGTACGTTATACAACACATTCTTGACTAGGCTACGTTGTACGGTATACAAACCATTCTTGACTAGGCTACGTTGTACATTATATAAACCCTTCTTGTCTAGGCTACGTTGTACGTTATACAAACCATTCTTGACTAGGCTACGTTGTACGTTATACACACCTTTCTTGTCTAAGCTACGTTGTACGTTATACAAACCATTCTTGACTAGGGTACGTTGTACGTTATACACACCCTTCTTGACTAGGCTATGTTGTACGTTATACAAACCATTCTTGACTAGGCTACGTTGTACGTTATACACACCTTTCTTGACTAAGTTACGTTGTACGTTATACAAACCATTCTTGACTAGGTTACGTTGTACGTTATACAAACCATTCTTGACTAGGCTACGTTGTACGTTACATAAACCCTTCTTGACTAGGCTACGTTGTACGTTACATAAACCCTTCTTGACTAGGTTACGTGGTACGTTATACAAACCCTTCTTGACCAGGCTACGTTGTATGTTACATAGACCCTTCTTGACCAGGCTACGTTGCACTGCGCCATAAGTAAAGCAGTTCCTTCGTTTTTTATTATAATGATATGGAGACATTCTACAAATATGCATGGACAATAGACTTATACTATTAGACTATTAGACCCATAGTTATATATAACTATATATATATATATATATATATATATATATATATAGTTATATAAAGCCTACGGGAATGTCGTTTGACAACATTTTAAAATACATTATAGAGTGTAATATGTAGCAAACACTATATGAATAATTTAAACGGTTGTGGAGATAGGAATGTATTAATTTTATGTAAGACTAAATTTATAAAAGTTATATGAACAGGTAACATACATAATTAATTGCGTAACTTTCGAGTAGCCATTCTTCCATGCCTGTCAGGCAGCTGAGCCTGGCTGCCTTGGGTGACCGTGTTGTTAAAATTGTTTACGTGTTGTGTTTGTTTGTCATGTTTGAGAGTCGATAAATGGTGGTCAAGGAGTTGAATCAGGGCTTTGTCACATTACACTACAGCGCTGTCTCTCTCTGTTAAGATAGCCAAAGCACGACGAAGTGGGGGAGGGACGAGGTGGGGGAGGGAAGACGAGGTGGGGAGGGACGACGATGTGGGGGGAGGGACAAGGAGGTGTGGGAGGGACGAGAAGGCGAGGGAGGGACGAGGAGGTGGGGAGGGACGAGGAGGTGGAGGAGGGACGACGAGGTGGGGGAGGGACGAGAAGGTGAGGGAGGGACGAGGAGGTGGGGAGGGACGAGGAGGTGGAGGAGGGACGAGAAGATGAGGGAGGGACGAGGAGGTGGGGGAGGGACGAGGAGGTGGGGGAGGGACAAGGAGGTGAGGGAGGGACGAGGAGGTGGGGGAGGGACGAGGAGGTGGGGGAGGGACGAGGAGGTGAGGGAGGGACGAGGAGGTGGGGGAGGGACGAGGAGGTGGGGGAGGGACGAGGAGGTGAGGGAGGGACGAGGAGGTGGGGGAGGGACGAGGAGGTGGAGGAGGGACGAGAAGGTGAGGGAGGGACGAGGAGGTGGAGGAGGGACGAGAAGGTGAGGGAGGGACGAGGAGGTGGGGGAGGGACGAGGAGGTGGAGGAGGGACGAGAAGATGAGGGAGGGACGAGGAGGTGGGGGAGGGACGAGGAGGTGGGGGAGGGACGAGGAGGTGGGGGAGGGACGAGGAGGTGAGGGAGGGACGAGGAGGTGGGGGAGGGACGACGAGGTGGAGGAGGGACGAGAAGGTGAGGGAGGGACGAGGAGGTGGGGGAGGGACGAGGAGGTGGAGGAGGGACGAGAAGATGAGGGAGGGACGAGGAGGTGGGGGAGGGACGAGGAGGTGGGGGAGGGACGAGGAGGTGGGGGAGGGACGAGGAGGTGAGGGAGGGACGAGGAGGTGGGGGAGGGACGACGAGGTGGAGGAGGGACGAGAAGGTGAGGGAGGGACGAGGAGGTGGGGAGGGACGAGGAGGTGGGGAGGGACGAGAAGGTGAGGAAGGGACGAGGAGGTGGGGGAGGGACGAGAAGGTGGGGAAGGGACGAGGAGGTGGGGGAGGGACGAGGAGGTGAGGGAGGGACGAGGAGGTGGGGAGGGACGAGGAGGTGGGGAAGGGACGAGGAGGTGGGGGAGGGACGAGGAGGTGGGGAGGGACGAGGAGGTGGGGAGGGACGAGGAGGTGGGGAGGGACGAGAAGGTGAGGAAGGGACGAGGAGGTGGGGGAGGGACGAGGAGGTGGGGGAGGGACGAGAAGGTGGGGAAGGGACGAGGAGGTGGGGGAGGGACGAGAAGGTGGGGAAGGGACGAGGAGGTGGGGGAGGGACGAGGAGGTGGGGGAGGGACGAGAAGGTGGGGAAGGGACGAGGAGGTGGGGGAGGGACGAGGAGGTGAGGGAGGGACGAGAAGGTGGGGAAGGGACGAGGAGGTGGGGGAGGGACGAGGAGGTGGGGAGGGACGAGGAGGTGGGGAGGGACGAGGAGGTGGGGAGGGACGAGAAGGTGAGGAAGGGACGAGGAGGTGGGGGAGGGACGAGGAGGTGGGGGAGGGACGAGAAGGTGGGGAAGGGACGAGGAGGTGGGGGAGGGACGAGGAGGTGAGGGAGGGACGAGGAGGTGGGGAGGGACGAGGAGGTGAGGGAGGGACGAGGAGGTGGGGGAGGGACGAGAAGGTGAGGGAGGGACGAGGAGGTGGGGGAGGGACGAGGAGGTGGGGGAGGGACGAGGTGGGGGAGGGACGATGATGTGGGGAGGGACGATGAGGTGGGGGAGGGACGAGGTGGGGAGGGACGACGAGGTGAGGGAGGGACGAGGAGGTGGGGAGGTAGAGCGGGGAAGTAGTGGCGACTTTCAGCGGCGACGTTCTGCATTACTTTTGAGTGAACTCTTGACGCTTTCCTCAAAGCTCGGTTTGCACACGCATAACACCATGCTTTTGCTCTCCAAAATACAGTACTTGAGCGGCTAATCCCATCTCCAGCCTCACCATGGATCACTATACATAAACATTTAATTTTTGGGGGGTTATTCCTATTTCCAGCCGCCTCCATAACTATTGGGGGTTTAGGCTTTAGCCCGACAAACTTCCCAGTTCCAGCGGCGTATGATTATGTAACGTGTTTTTATAACAGCGCTGAAACTACTCCGATGATTTTATCTAGGATTCGTAGTAGTTCGACATTCATAGACTTCTAATACTGCTACGTGACGGATAGCGTATCACCTGAGCAATTGTGCGACTTTGTCTTTGGGCGTGTTCGTATTCGGCTTGTCATGCTGAGTGTGCGTGACACGCACTGGTTTAGGTACGTCTCGGATAATATATAAAAGGTAATGCCACACAAAAGTGTGAACATAAAAGCATAAATTACACCAGTGTCTCAGTCGAGATGACCACGCGGCGTGGAATGATATCGTGATTGCTTTGCTGCTAGAACCATTATATCCGGGTGTGCGTTCTTCACGGTGCAAGCTTAATGACAGCACCACGACCGGTCTTCACCACGACCACATGCACAAGTCCGCAATATTCCACAAATGTTGCATTGTCAGTATCTGTTCGTATAGAGCGAATGATTAATACCTGCCCATAGACACTGGTGACATTTATACGGTCTTAATTACAGTGTGGTTGAATCTTCGTTGTATATAGGCCCTATGTCCGTAGGCATATTCGTATTTAGGCTTGTCTATATGGCCACTTGTCACGAAACGTCGACAAACAGGTTTTCGGTCCCTACTGCCTTCAATAGAGTCATTATAATACTGGAAATAGGTTGTCCATCTTTCTCTTGCAGAGAGCTTCGATGGGATACCTAGTTTTGTATATCTATAATGAAAACTAATACCTACTTTTGCAGATTATGTGTCATATTTTGGGTCTTTTTGTGTAACTTATTACTAACTGTTTCTTTAAATTGTGTTTTATAGGTACACAACAGTATTAAGGCATCCAGTTAGAATAGAGTTATGATGACCTATGTTTTGTGGATATAGGAACACTAAAATTAATGTATTTGACATAGATCCTGGATTGTGGGTATCATTTTTATGATGGGGAAGTTTTGTGAAACCGTGGGTATGCAGTCATTCATACCAATCTAGAAAAGAATACAACTATATGACAGGTTTATCACGGTGAACATTACGTAACATACTTAGGCATTTGCGTCAACCCTGTTTTAAATTGGAAACAATATTAATAAATGAAACATTTGGATAAAACTGATTTGGGGTAGGTTTGAGTGAACCCGTGAGTATGCTCTTTGATTATTCACTGGAACCAGATATGTATAGATTAGAAAGACATATTAATACCAGATGATTGTCGAACTACTCCCGGTTTATAAGCCAAATCTTATATCTGTAGATGAATTACCCTTTTATTTATGACAATTTCCCTCAAATATGAAGCCGTGAGTATGCTGAAGCCGTGAGTATGCATTAACAGTCATTCATGATGTGGGCCTGTAGCGTTGTCTACTGTTTTGTACTCGTACTAAAGACCGCCAACACACCAACAAGAGATAGAGCGACCACGATGCACTGCCAGAAAACGTGAGTAACTTTCTTTTCCTAACAACTCAACAAGTTTTGTGAAATCATGTGAAATTAATAAACACTTAAGTTTATGTTAAACGCATGTTCAGTATTTTATATGGACATTAGTGTGCAATATGCTGATATTCATGTAGGAGGGGTGTGTCATTACAACTGTCTGCGATAATAAAGCAGATTAGGTGTTTTATTTTGGTTTAAACTGGCATAGACGCATACTCACAGCTTCATGCATACTCATGGCTTCATTCATTTATTGGATCCAAACTTAGATAGATTATTACTTATCTAATAATTCTTTTGACAATGTAAATGAAAGGATTGACGGAAGACACATATAAGCTACTTTCCTTAAACAATTTCTCAATTACTGCATGTTATTTTTTTCAACCCTCACTTTAATAAATATGTCCAAGAATCACTCAACCAATGCCACAAATGAAAGTACGGTGGCAAATCAACATGACACACGTGCACAATGATTAGCACTCTACCATCAACCGTTATTTGATTTTGATTTCTTATATAGTCACTGATGAATCAATGAATACTCATAGTTCCATGCATACTCATGGCTTCACCCTTTTAAAGGACTTTAACTCAGGCAGATTGTTACCTATATCTACTACTTTCATATACATTACTACTGTAAGGATTCATGCTAAATCAACAAGCCACACATGTACACTGATCACAACTATAGGATAAGTGTCTATTTTATTTCAAAATTTTGCATAATCATAGAAGAATTAATGCATACTCATGGCTTCTGCACAATTTCATCGCCACAAAGAGGCATGAACCTAACGTGAGGTTTGTACCCTTTTATTGCAGAGGAAAGGAAGAGGATAGGTTGAGAACCCAGATATATCGGGATGAACATTCAGCCGATCCGGAGTACCGGGCAATTCATTCCTGTAGCCCTTTATTTACATGTCTTTACATGCCCTTTTTGCACAGACGCAAAGGTTGCTGCAGCAGCAAGAGCCAATATAGGTGCAGCTGAGGTGCGACAGTTCGGGAGACAAGCAGGCCAGCAGCCAGACCCAGCCCCAATGGGGACCCCGAGACGTAGGTGAGTGAAAGCGAGTGACCTGGGATTATCAACCAAGGTACATTAATATGATCCCTCATATTATAACCGTTGTAACCATCATACACTTTCATAACGTTTCTAATTATTTTATTTTAAGAGCTTACCATCTTATTTTGCCTTCAACATAGTCCACTAAAAAAACACAATTCATAAATGTATAGAACATAATGTGCTCAATAACTAATACTTCGTTTCTCATCTTTCATGAGTGCAAATTCCAATGCTTTAAACATTCCAGTAAATTAACTGTATATGTAACTGGAGGGTTTCCTTGGTTTATTTTAAGTATGATTGTAAAGATGCCCTTTAGCAAACTGCCAAAGGCCCATCAGCTGAAGAGGGCACTTGAAAATTATCAGAAGGTGACATCACTGCGAAAAGAGCTTCGGAAGACACCACCCACCGATTTGCGGCCCACAGCCATACCATCACCTCATCGGGCAGCCATTGAGATTCTAACATCAGTCAATGTTACACCAAATGCAGGCCGTGTCCGAGCCTTGCTTCCACTAACAGAGACAACTTCATGTATACGCAAGGCTCCATTCCACGTGAAGAAAACTGTGTTCAAAGCAAAGCTAGGTGCCCGTGGATACTCAAAGTTGATGAGATACACAATTGCCATATCATGTGAGTACACATCTAACTCCAAGAAGAGGACATCCGTGAGAGCCTCACTCACCAGATCTCAACAGACCTTGGTTGTCGAGTGTCTGAAAAGGCCGAGTAACTGCAATGAGCTGCCATCTAAAAAGCATCAGGTACGAGGAAATGGGGTGTTTGGGCAGACTGACACCATGCAGAACCTGCACCGCAAGTTCGGGACGGATCACCCAGGCATCAAGGTCTCCCTGTTGGTCTTCTGTCTGGCACGACCAAAACACATTCACCTAATTAAGTACACCGCCCGTCGTAAGTGCTTATGCCAAAACCATGCTAACGTGGCCCTGATGGTTGATGTAGTGAATGTCCTTCCGAAATCACCAACACTCCTAGTTCAGCTGGAAGATCCGGGAAAAACTTGATGGCATGTCATGTGCACAGAAGTCCGCTACAAAAACTGGCAAAGAACAGATGTGATGCAGACAGAGTCTGTGAAAGAGAGAGAGAGAGAGAGAGAGAGACAGAGAGAGAGAGAGGGAGAGAGGGAGGAGCAAGATATGGAAGAGGATATACAGAAAGAGATCGTGCAGAACAGGGAAGGGAAAGTGGATGATTATATTGGTGAAGTTCATGCCACTTAAATCAAAAGACCCTAAGCACTATGTTGGAAAGATCATTGAGCCAGAAACAGATGACGAAGATGATGAGCTCATTGTTTCATTTTATCGTCAGTCTCGAAAGATACCAGGGATTTTTTTTACACCAGTAGTTAAAGATATTGCTCCTATAAACAAAACTAACTTTGTCATGCCTCAGCCAGAAAGTGTGGGTGGAACTAAAAGGGTTGCAGCATGTCTTCACTTTGATGTGCAGCTTGAAAAATACAACTGCCAGTAGGCCGTAGGCAGCAGAAAATGTTCGCTTAACATTTGAGATAAATTCTCCGAAGTAACATTAACAACATTTACATATCACAGGCAGTAGCCAATAAAATGGATAAAGCAAAATAATTTAAGACCTAATTAAGAAGGTTCAATGAATTGGTTCAATTACTCCCATTGTTTGTTCAATGTGCCAATAAAATTGTATTTCATCAATCAGATACGTGTTTCTTATTTCTTCATAGGTTTTTGTACATTAAAAGAATGTTTAGGTTGTTAGCAATTCTTTCAAGATGAAGCCGTGAGTATGCATGAAGCCATGAGTATGCATCATTTCTTTAGTTCCTAGGTACATTGCTTGAAGCTATTCAAGCCTTATCATAGAGCTGCATTACTTATGCACGTATTATATGGTGTTTGCATAGCTACAAGTGCATGTATGCCATTTCTAAAACATTTTTGTTAATAATCTACCAGAAAGTTTGAAACCGTGAGTATGTCATCATATCCTAGTAATAAAACATTTTTTAGACACTAACCACATGAATCGTCATAGCAGAGAGTTCAGATTGCTGAATAAACATATAAATACTTAGTAATACGTTGGGGGCAAATCAGGGTTCTCATTTCTAAGTTACGCTGTTTTAGAAATAAATAGCAAAAATAGATGTATATGAAACCATGGATATGCATAATTAAATCACCTCCAACTTTAAATATAATTGTCCTGTGTCGATAAGCCATACCTTTTTGGATTCGCACACTCTTCTAGAAACCCAGGGATGTATTATATAAATGAACCATACATGGACCTGGTAGAGGTATGAACTGACAGAAGGTCATGTCTATGAAAAGGAATATATTTTTAGTGCACAAACTACTTTAATGCTATACCTTAAAGTTAAAAACATTAGAATACATGTTTATTATTGAATCTCTAGCACGTATATATATTGTACATATATAAAATATGTTATATAGCAGGCAAATTAGATATTACATAGCAATAAGATCTCTTTCAGTATAGTGAATAACGTGCATACTCACGGTTTCAGACAGTTAGTAGGTGTACTTTTAAAACATTGTCAAAGTTTCAATTTTCATACATAAGGTGCCCAAATTCTTCCACGATTTGCTCAATATATACTCTATGAGTTTCCAAAAGCCAGTAATCATAGCATAACGTTTAAAAAACACCTCTAAACTCCATTTGTTGACGATTCGTGACAACTGGCCATATGTGTTTCAGGGCTGCCTATCTCTGGTTGTTTCACATAGGGACTGGATTATGGGTCCTACCAAACCATTACGTAAGTTTATATGTTTTCAATTTTGCCCATGTACATGATGATGTTATAGGTATTGTATTCAATAAAATATACTTTAATGGCATGACACGGGCACAGTGGTGGTCATTTCTCACCTATGTGCAGCGAGGAGTTCGTTACTCTAGAACCACCTGCCAGTCCGCCAAGTCTCCAGCCAGTACTCATCTGTTCTCTTGTGAATATTCTTCGAGGCTTTTTCTCCAGGCTTGTGAATGTTGTTATAGCTGACCAAATATAATGTGGGTTTCTCGGTCTCTTGCCAAACGTCTACGTGGTATTTCTATCTGAATTATTATTTTTTTATTCTCCTCAAACTAAAAGACCGTTCCATGTAATTCATTGTTTTCACTTCTATAATTAGTCTACTGGCCAACGGTCAAAGTCACAACAATCATGTTCTACTAACATTACATTTTTATCACTATTGCTGCAAACATTTGGAGCATAAGAGTATGTACACACCAAGTCCTACTACTGTTGCAACTCATTTTTTCCCTCTTGGCCAAGTCTAAGACCCACTCCTATCCTGCATAAATAATGTACAATCACGTGATTATCTTTTCAACACTACAAACTTGCAGTAATTAGTTTCGTTTTGTACACTTTATTATACATCTATACAAACCGACAGCCACTCAACTGTGCTGTCAAACACTTGTCATTCATACAGTATGAAACAACACGTCAACAAAGACCACAGTACACATACAAAATGGAGACCATCTGTAAGGATGAGGAATGCAAGTATTTTGTTAATGTTGATTTGTAAACAAATTAAATTCACCTTTGTACCGTCTATCTTAATTACAAGTCTGTTTGACGGCATTTGTTGAAATCACCAAATCTCCACATTGTTTTTTACTCGAATGTCTATCATGTCTATTGATTTGTACAAGCACCACACAGTTTGGTATCAATTTTCAAGTCACAAGAGTTGTCAACTAGGATCGGTGACTATGACTTATCCAATGGTTTTAACTGTACCTTACACACAGTAAGTCTTAATTAGACCTGAAAATAAACCATTGTATCTAATAATCTCCCATTCTGTAGGACAGTTCATAGGTATACTATATACCTTTCCTGGATTTTGCCTCCCTTGGAAACAGGATGGTATCTGCTTCAAAGTACATCACCCATCCACAGCATCTGATACAACTGTAGGGATTTGTGAAATTATATGTAACTACCCTTAGGATGATTAAGATAAGACTGTAATATCATACCACCAATTCTACAGTATTATACATCAGCTACATGGAATCCTACCGAACATGAACATTGAACGTGTGAAAGAGATTGCCCTTTTCACATTTCTTAATGATTCAAGTTTGTCATAATGTTTATAAATAAATACGTAAATCAGCCAAACAGAACTAATCAGTAGCAATTCTAGATGTAATGCATATTTCAGTGCCTACAGCAGAGAGACATGTCAGGAACTGATACATGGCTGGCAGATAATGTCATTACGCTGTGGTTTGAAGATATTTAAAAATCTCTACAATTGTCAACAGTTTGTTATCTTGGTTGGCTCCGACTGTTCACATTTAATTGATACATTTGAAATATGCAGTAAAACGGTAAATGAAACGACAGTGAATATAACACAAAGAACTGAGCACAGTGGCTTATGTTGTCAGTAACGACAACAGACCATGACTAAGATAAAATGCACCTTAAAACAGTGTGCAATTCAAATTTACAAACAAGAAAGAACACATTAAAAGTGACCATATGAAGGAAATAGAAAAGAAGGACACTTGCTGTGCTCCACCTCACTATTTCCAACCTCAACAATGTTTGCATGTTGTCAATGAAAACTACTTTGTTCACATACCCATGGTTGCACAGCAGTAAACATAACGATCACAGATGGTACAAAATCATGTCTGCTACAGCAGACTTCATCACATCAACCAGGTTGGGTGGCATGTATGGGTGCCGACACCCACACCACATCTAGCATCTCACACCGTAGTCATCCTTTACAGGTCCACACTCAAAAGGGAAAATGTAATGAAAAGAACTGCCAGAGGCGACTATGGCCCAGTCCCCCCATAAATACACCAATTGTGTCTGAGAGGCAGGCAGTTAATGCCAACACGTAGGTTGGTCCTTCACATGCAGTGCATATCGCCTTACAAAATAACACTTCATTTTATTAATTCTCTCATGTTCATCCTCCTCTTGTGATAACTGAGAGTTACTTCTGTTTCTCACCAACACATTACTTACTTATATTTCTTTTAATTTTGTCAGTCAAGATTCCACCCAGGGAAAGTGTTCACGTGGCAGTACTTACTCAACTGTGGAAACAGGAACTGGTTGGCACAACTGCAAGTTTCTACCTACATTTCTAAAGACTGCAGAAACCAAAAGTTCTGCGAGAGACCACCTGTATTCAATTATACCACCAGGACATTTGCAATTCACTGAAAACAACGATTTGTTGACATCTCACAGTTTGCTGCTGCCTCTTGAAATGGGACAGAAAGTGAGAGATCAGTTGTCGTTACGGACAACGTTATGAGCAGTTTTTCTCATGCTGAACACAAACATACTTGGAGGTTTTTGAAGCATCTACCGGGCATGGCGTATAAGTAAAAGCAGCCCAAACAGCATGGCTAGGATGGTCATCAAGTACATGTCCCAGTTGGGACCCAGGTAGAATCTGGGGTCTATTAAGTGCTCCAGCTTAATGTTCTGAAAAAGGAAAGATGTTTTACATCATTGCATATTCAGAGATAACACTGCTAGAATAAAATATAATAATAGTAAACATTCTTTACTCACAATAAACCTAATTATATATATATATATATATATATATATATATATATAATATATCATATTTCTAAGGGTCATGGCTGAATGTAATAATATGTAACTTCTGATATACGTAAAAGGGTACTGTTTGAATGGAAGACCTTGCAAATATTTACACCATGAAGTGTATGCATGTTTCTGAAGACATCCATTTTGAGGATAAATATGCCATATACACGCACAGGTATTTTATGCCAAACCAACACATGATGACATACCTGGCGATAGTGCTGAAAATTCCTTACAGTTATAGTTCAAAGCTGCATGTAAATTGTCATGGTATTTCCATCCAGCTGTTACAAGTTTCCTCAGTTTCATGATTTTAAACACTGACTGTTATGGCCATCAACTTACATCTCTGAAGTATTCCCAGCGGAAGTGAAGGGCAAGTTTGCCAAGGGCAATCATCACGGGAATGTAAGCGTCTAAGCTCGTCTCGGCAGCCATGTCATAGAACCTCTTGGCAAGGTGGATGTCCTGCACACCAGACAACAGTTGTACACAAACATCACCATAATTACTTTTAGGAACCCTGAAATAATCTCAAATCGTTAGTCAACACCATAGCTCCTTGTTTTATGTTCACTTTGATAACACAGCCAACAGACATTTAAGTTCAACATCAAAGTGTCCGAAACATCACAACAGTAAGCAATAGAAAGTGAATGGTGCTAACACAGTGACTTTGATACTCAGGTCACATTAGTCAAGTCTGCAGGGTGAACTTAGTAATGAAATTCCATGCAATAATTAAAGATTTTGTTGTCAGAAATTGTGACAAATACATGGGATTCATATGTACGTTAATTTACTTGTATAGAACTCCAATGAATCTCCATATACTACCAGGGCCTACCAAAATGAAGGTGACAAAAAAGCATCTATCTACCTGCTTCATGCCCAGCCCTCGCTCGTGCATGTAGCCCAGGTTGAACATGGCCTGTGCGTTGCGTTGTTGTTCTGACGCGACGCGGTAGTGGGCCGCGGCTGTCTCGTAGTCTATCTCCGTGCCGTAGCCGTAGTAGTGGTAGTCACCCATCTTCACACGAGCAATTGTGTAACCTGAAAACAATCACTCAGTTTATACACATGTCTGAGAACTGTGTCATTGTGTCTCACAACCCAGTGCCACTACTGGTGGCTTGTGTCAGTGTCATTAACAATTCAGTCAGTGAACTAGATACTGATTTTATTTCACTGCATCAGATCTGTTACTGGCTAAATGCAACAGTAAATCAATAAACCAACTTGATTGTATTTACTCACCAAGAATTGACGAAGGCTGTTGTATGAATGACACAAAAGCATATTTTAAACGCTACTTACATGCATTCTAGCCGTGCCAGTTCTGGTGAGGCATTAAACAAGGTTGCAAAGTGGACATATGACATAAAACAAAAGGCGCACAAGTTGAGGACGGCCTACCCTGGGATGCAGCTCGGCTCCAATGCAGCAGTGCTCTCTGGTACGTCTCCTGCGCAGCAAACATGTGCGATTCACCTGTGATGAGTAATTGATAAATGGTTAGAGAACCACTGTGGCTGAAGAGTCAATACATCTGGTATATTTGATTACATTGGTATTTAAACAGTGTCCATTAAAGCTGGATTTATGCAAGGTAAAGCCACAGTTTGATTGGCTGTGTAGACTGTGTGTCATCATGACATAACACTTTTCATGACAACTGCTCTTACTGTGGAACTCATCTTAGTTTTGAAGAGCTACTGAGGTACAATTGGTGTAACATTAACTCTTTCATAGTACTGAATAATGAAAAAAAATTCTGTACCTTGATCGAAGACATATGCAACATTTGACTGTGCCACTTCGTAGCCGAGTTCTGCTAGCAGCATATACTTGAGTAGAGCGCCATCTACATTGCCCTCCTTGTACATCCCATGAGCTTTTGCCAGCATTTCTGCCCATCGACCACGTTCAGCAACATTCTTGAAAAGCTGCAAAACAATTCTCCTTGTGATCGAGTGGTTCACATCCTAAATGCAAACGGTTATGTTAGTTGATAGATTAATTGTAATATTTCATTAATATGGTGTTATATGCTGCTTAAACAAGATCGTCATCCAAGGCAGTGTTGACAAAAACCCATCAACGCACCAGTTTTGTTATACCAGTCGAAATGCTAGTGGAAAATAAGAGACTGTTGAAACTGAATGAAATGGAAGACAAGAAGGAGGGGAGCCAGTTGGTGGGGTCTTCATCAGGAGAGTCAGAAATACCAAATACCATCAAGTAAATAACTACACAAATATGATTGTGTGTTTTAATTAAATCACCTCGCCCAGATGCATGCCGGCAGGAGGCAGCCAGAATAGCAATGAGAAAAGATTGGGAGAAACTTCAAGAGTTCAAGAAAATGGAAGACCACGGATGAGTTGTGATGATTTTCATACAGACAATGGAAGTTGAAATGAAAGGTAGGCGAGACTAGTGATGTAATGACATGGAGAAGTAGAAACAACAACAGCAAGACTAATGCAACTATACGGTAACTAGACCTCACCCAGTCAACTACACAGTAACTAGACCTCATCCAGTCAACTACACTAAGACACTTTATTACCAAGTCATATTAAAAAAGCACAAGGAATTTTTGCATTGTAGCATTATCATACATACAGCTGTGAGGTCGACAGGAGCATATGTATACGTCCATATCTACCCCGATTCTTTACCAACAGGCTGCTGTATCCTGATACAGGAAATGACCTCTCACCTCTGTGGCGGTGTGGCAGGCCCGCAGTACGCCTGTGCCCGTTGCATGCATCTGGGCAAGGTTGTAGAATGCAAGCATGTGACCAGACTGTGAGGCGAGGTTGAAGTACTTGACAGCCATCTTGTAGTCCCGCCTCACTCCCAGGCCACCTGCAGGCACAACAGTCACTGTCACCACAACCTGTCACCTGCATTCACAACCAGTCACTGTCACTACAACCTGTCACCTGCATTCACAACCAGTCACTGTCACTACAACCTGTCACCTGCATTCACAACAGTCACTGTCACTACAACCTGTCACCTGCATTCACAACCAGTCACTGTCACTACAACCTGTCACCTGCATTCACAACCAGTCACTGTCACTACAACCTGTCACCTGCATTCACAACAGTCACTGTCACTACAACCTGTCACCTGCATTCACAACCAGTCACTGTCACTACAACCTGTCACCTGCATTCACAACCAGTCACTGTCACTACAATCTGTCACCTGCATTCACAACCAGTCACTGTCACTACAACCTGTCACCTGCATTCACAACCAGTCACTGTCACTACAACCTGTCACCTGCATTCACAACCAGTCACTGTCACTACAACCTGTCACCTGCATTCACAACCAGTCACTGTCACTACAACCTGTCACCTGCATTCACAACCAGTCACTGTCACTACAACCTGTCACCAGACTGAAACAAGTGCAAGGACTCACAACTGAAAATATAAGTGTTTCAGTCCACTAACAAATATTAACGCCAATATTAGTTCTGCGTTAATTTCACATTAATTGGAGAGCGTTTCTTTGCCGTTAAGATCACAGCCATTATGCATATTTCTGACATGACGTAAACAACAGGACAAGTCGTTTTGCGTTAAGGGCTGGTCTTTCAAGCAGTGGGTATCATAAAACCTTTAGATCTTATATAAATTACTGAGGCTATGCATAACTAAGTATAGGCAACACGTAATATGGTTAATGTGTAGTTTTCAACTGAAACATGTCCTGCATTTCCAACAACAAGACAAGTGTAGAATAGGGAGCTGTTAGACAAGATGCTGCAAGACTTGGAAAAAGTAAACCGTCAGTCTTGCCGTCAACTATATCTCTGTGAAATCGGAATAACGTAACAAAATGAGCTACTTACGGTAGTACATGATTCCCAGTTGCAGCTGACCGTCCACCCAGCCTTGGTCAGCCGCCATTGAGAAATACTTGAACGCTTTTGTGTAGTCCTACAAACATCAACAAATATTGATGACATGCCAATACCTTTATATGTTATCATTTGTTTATATATATATATATATATATATATATATATATATATATATATATTAATAATGAATACATTCATTATGCCAATGTAGGAGTATTATAAACATGTCTCTTCCAAGGTGCAATGATCCACTTGCTTCTTTGAATTATTCATTCACTTCCTCGGCCCACTAGCCTCTGATCTGTCAATTGATGATTTAAATTAAAACTCACAATCATAGTTATGTAGTTATTTACTTGATGGTATCAGGTATTTATGGCTCTCCTGAAGGCACTCACCATCATTACCCACGACTGCTGTAACTAAAATATATAATGCAATGAAGGATAACATAAATGTTATGTCCATAATGGAACAGGGTGCTAACTGGATATGTGGAAATTTAGAACTAAACACCGTCAACAGCCATTCACAACACAAACAAAACAGTCTCAAACACGACATACAGAACCCACTTACAACATAACAACCTACAATAAGAATGACATCGTTTCAAGCCCCGTTTGTATTCCTTGGTATAGCAATTATACTTAGATTGTCCCAATCATCAATATCTACATACAACACTGAAGAAATTACCAAAGACGTCACATTCTTAAAGCATTTGCTTCTTTCGATCACCCACAGACAGCTTCGTTATGCATCACGACCAGGCAAATTCACCGGACTCTATATAGGCATGCTCTTGCTGGCACTGGCAAATGACACCCAAACAAACCCAGGCCCAATCAAATTCCCTTGTGGTACGTGCAATAAACCTGTAGCATCCAACCAAAAAGCCACTTGCTGCGACTCATGTAACACATGGTTTCACACAAAATGCACCAAAATTTCCAACAAAATATACTCTTGTATGAACAAAACCAATATGGAAAATGTCTCCTGGTACTGCCTTGGGTGTGGCCTGCCAAACCTATCAAGCATTTTCTTCGACCCACCCTACGACACTGACTGCGACAGCAACAGATTCTCACCCTCTGACAACGACTCAAACTCCCTCCGCTTTAGTTCAGTCTCCAGCTACGGAAGCCCTATAGCCCACTCCTCCCCTTGCACAACACAACCTGAGCCCCCCTTGGGAGAAAAGATCAAAGTTAGGAACAAAAATAACAACTTAAGAGCCATCATCATAAATTTTTAAAGCCTAAAAAATAAAAAGCCTGATCTTCAACTCACAATAGACAACACCAACCCTGACATTATATTTGGATGCGAAACATGGCTCAACAAGAACATTGAAACCCACGAAATTATACCCGACTATTATATAGTTTACAGAAAAGACCGATCATCCAAAGGTGGAGGAGTACTCATTGCAATAAAGAAAACCATTAACTCTACCATACAAAACGACCTAGACACCGACGGAGAACTAATTTGGGCCAAAATCAAATCAAAAAACAACCCAGACCTCTACATCTGCAGCTTTTACCGACCACCAACCGACGAGACAGGACTGACCCATCTAAGACATTCCATCAGCAGAATCAGCCAAAATTGTAAACACAACATATGGATAGCTGGCGACTTTAACTGCCCCAAGATTAATTGGACCTCCTTAACCTGCCCAGAAAATGACCAAACATCTACTAATCTACTAGACCTGACTAAAGACTTCCACCTTCACCAAGCTGTACGGGAACCTACTAGAGGCAAAAACATCCTAGAACTCTTTCTCACTACCAACCCCTCCCTCATAGAAAGCACGCACAGCATACCAGGCATCAGTGACCATGACAGTATACCCTTACTAAACATCAACGTAAACCTGCCCAGAAATATTCCCCCTCCCTACAAAATTTTCAAATATCACAAGGCAGATTGGGAACATATAGATCAAGAACTACAGGACCTAGGGAAGGAACAAAATACAAAACCAAGCACCACTCACTGACTCCCCAGAACCACTTTGGGACCTCTTCAAACATAGCATCCAGGAAATCATAAACCAATTCATCCCCTTCAAATACTCTTCCAAACGATACTCACTCCCCTGGATTAATAAAGACATAAAAAAAATGATAAACAAAAAGCAACGCCTGTACAACAAAGCCAAGAAATATCAAAGAGAAACTGACTGGACTTCTTTCAGAAAATTTCGTAAAGCCACACAAAAAAAGATCCAATCAGAATACTGGAAATACCTCACACACATAATTGACCCAGAACAAGACAAAAAATCCTTTTGGCACTGCATCAAATCACTCAATAAAGACTCAACAGGAATCTCCCCACTAAAAGATAAAGGCATCCTACATACAGACAGCAGATCCAAAGCAAATATCCTATCAAACCATTTCCAGTCTGTATTCACCAACGAAAATCTAACCAACCTGCCCCAGCTCCCCAACCAAAACCGATCCCCACAAATGCCCCCAATCCATATCACAGTTAAAGGCGTCGAGAAATTATTAACCGAATTAAAACCAAACAAAGCTCAAGGCCCAGATAATATCCCTGCCAGAATCCTCAAAGAAATGGCCTCGACAATTGCACCCATCCTGACAATCATATTCCAAAAATCTATAAACTCCGGAACTCCCCCTTCAGACTGGTTAAAAGCACATATAGTCCCTATCCATAAAAAGAACGACAGAACCATTGCCTCAAACTACCGACCAATCTCCCTCACTAGTATACCATGCAAAATTCTCGAACATATCATATCCACATCAATCCATAAACATCTTGAAAGCAACAACATCCTCACCGACCGACAACATGGCTTCAGATCTAGGCGTTCCTGTGAGACTTCACTGCTCACAACCATCAATGACCTGACTAGCACCCTGGAAAAAACCCACCAAATTGACCTTATACTACTAGATTTTTCCAAAGCCTTCGACACTGTCCCCCATAAACGACTCCTCCACAAATTAGACCACTATGGAATTAGAGCCAGCACCCACCTCTGGATTACCAATTTTCTGACCAATAGAACACAAGAAGTGCTGGTAGAAGGGTGCAAGTCGGGTCAGGTATACGTGAGCTCTGGAGTCCCACAGGGCACTGTCCTTGGCCCCCTCCTCTTCCTTCTTTACATAAACGACATGCCCTCCCATATTTCACCAGGAACCTCCCTCAAACTTTTCGCCGACGACGCAATGCTATACCGACAGATCAATAACCACACCGACCAAGACAACCTACAGAACGACCTTGACAGACTAACTAACTGGGAAAAAACATGGCAAATGACTTTCAACCCATCCAAATGCGAAATTATGCACATCACCAGATCTAAATCACCCATACACAACCCATACACAATACATGACGAACCACTCAGAGCAGTACCAGTAGCAACCCACCTTGGCATAGATATATCAAACAACCTCTCCTGGAATCCACACATCAACAACATAGTAAATAAGGCAAATAGCAAACTTGGATTTATTAAAAGAAACCTAAAATCTATCCCACAATCCATCAAGATATATGCCTATAGGAGTCTGGTCCGCCCACACCTCGAGTACTGCTGCCCGGTGTGGGACCCATATACCATCCAAAATATCAACCATCTAGAGGGGGTCCAGCACCGGGCAGCAAGATTCGTGACCCACAATTACAGCTGGGAGACATCTGGATGCACCTTGGCCTCTGCCCTCTCCTGGCCAACCCTGGACCAGAGGAGGGCTGAGGCCAGACTTTGCACACTGTACAAAATAACCATGTAGACATCAATCCCAATCAATACCTCATACCCGGACACAGCCAAACAAGATCCAACCACCCACACAAATACAGACAAATATCCACCTCTCACAACTATTATAAATACAGTTTTTTCCCCCGAACAATAGCCCAGTGGAACAAACTTCCACCTAACGTGTTTACCCACAACAGTCTTGACGCCTTCAAGGGTGCATTGCAGGATATTAACCTGACAACTGCACCCTTGAGGCACCTCTAATAGACAACATACTACCCTCCCCCCAGCCCCCCTCCACATCCCATCCCTACCACACCCATATCATCCCCCAACATTAAATTGTACTTTTCCCCACCCACCCCATCCTAATTCCACATTCCTAAGCACACATACTCTTATTCCACTTCCAGATAACATGAAGCCAGCCATCCTGAAACTAACCACCCTCACTAGTGCGTGATGCCCCAGTAGGGGTTTTGTACTACAAACCATCAGAATCAGAAACAGACACAGTGCCAGAGAAGGTAGTCAGCACATGGTCAACACTCACCTGTGTGACACCTTTGCCAAACATGTACATGAGTCCCAGGCCACTCTGTCCCACTGGGTTCCCCTGGAAGTGTCACATGTCATACATCAGGTACGCTCCATTGGTCCAAGTAAGTCACTGTGACATTGGCCACCAGTTTCTTCAATTGGATTCAGATAAAAAATTTGATGTACACTTAAAAGCAAACATCTTGGTATGCATTTACAAATACGTTTGATTAAATGTATGTGTAGTGTATTGTGTAGATTCCATTAATGATGGAAAAAAACCAGCAACTATGCATAGTATACAGTATGTACCTACACTAGATGCTGAATCTAACAGTAAGGTTAACTCAAGACATGATTACATCTGCATTTGAAATGGTATTTGAAATAAACAAGTGTTAGGGGTTACGTTCAAATGCAAACATTTACGGAAGATTAGAATCTCAGTGAAAATATAACAACTACATCTGAATGCATATTCAAATGATCACTGTTTGTGTTTAACATTATAATGAACTTGCTAACAATTCAGTGAGGGAGAATGCAAACAGAGAACAGCAGTAGCTATAGAAATACCTTGTCCGCTGCCCGCCTGAAGTAGTTGAAGGCTGTTTCATTGTTGGCTCTCACCACACTGCTGCCTTCTGAGAACATCTGCACAGAGTATTTCACACATCACCTTCACATGTCACACACCATGTATATCACATGTCACACACCATGTATATCACATGTCACACACCATGTATATCACATGTCACACACCATGTATATCACATGTCACAAACCATGTATTTCACATGTTACATACCATGTATATCACATGTCACATACCATGTATTTCACATGTCACATACCATGTATTTCACATGTTACATACCATGTATATCACACGTCACATACCATGTATTTCACATGTTACATACCATGTATATCACATGTCACATACCATGTATTTCACATGTCACACACCATGTATTTCACATGTCACACACCATGTATATCACATGTCACACACCATGTATATCACATGTCACATACCATGTATATCACATGTCACATACCATGTATATCACATGTCACATACCATGTATATCACATGTCACACACCATGTATATCACATGGCATGTATTTCACATATCAGACACCAATTATTTCACATATCATACTAAGTATTTCACATCTCATACACCAAGTATTTCACATATCACACACCAAGTATTTCACATATGAGGCACCAAGTATATCACATATCAGACACCAAGTATTCCACATTTTGTATCACCACTAGTATAAACAACTTCATAACCACTGCTAATATTCGACCACAGGTCAGATCTCTCTTAATACTAAACATATCTAGAGTACTAATTACGTAAATGAATAAAAAAGATATGCAGTATTAAGGATCACTTGCTTGTGTGGTATTGAATGTTTTCAATTTAATGATGGGACAGGTGTCCTTGATAATTATTCTGCACCAATAACCATAAGTGTGGATGTGCAGCTGTCAAGAACCATTAACTACAGTTTTCGCAGCATGGTGTTGTTTCGCACAAGGTAGAGTGACTGTAGTAAGATTGGACTTTAGATTTGAAAATTTTCAAGATATCCTCAAAAATGCTCAGACCTAAACAAGAGTTAATGATATGAGATACCACAGCCTGACTGTCTCACCTTTCCAAGAAAGGCCATGGCATTGGCATTGCCTGCTTCCGCCGCGTGAAGGAAGTAGTTCTGTGCTATCTGAAACACATCATCAACATGATACTGAAGGCATGTGTCAGTGGAAACAGAACAATAAAACAATTGTGTTATAACAAAACATTGCAATGACGAACAACGACACCTCACGTTTACAGTGTTTTCCCTGCTATATGACGAGCGTGTGGGTCACAGCGCTGTTTTTTTAAACCGGCTCACCTAAAATTGCGACCTCGTAGCTATTCCCTGCTAGAAACATGTCTACGTGTGGCTTCCTTGTAGCTATGCATTTGTTTCCCCTCTACATAACAGGGAATAGGTTAAAACTCACTTCAAACTGCACCATTCTGAAGCTAGTTCATAAAATATTTCAGACGGGGCCGTGCCTCCAGGCCTACATAGTGTCACCCTACATGCTCGCCCCTTGTGTTGCTCATCCCACCCTACCATAGATTTGCAGACGGCTACATTTCAAGTGCAAATCAAGGATATGCCAAATTGATACTTCATGATGAGTTGTTAGGCAGTTGCTTCACAACTTGCTGTTTCTGAAGAACATTTACTTGAGTTGCACAAATGAATGCAAATAAATAAATAAATTCTGGCCCGATTTAAATAAACTTATCACTATATCTGTAGTACTCATTCCTTGTGTATATAACCAAGTTTATACCAGATATGTAAATTTATTACTCAAATATGAATTAGCAAAGTTTGAATTTTGTAAAATACTGAGACATGTTTCAACAACTTTTTTAATAAAGAAATATTAATAAATTACTATGCTATGAAATGTACAACTAATTACATGTCTGAAACAAAACTGAAATAATTTTGTTTTTTTGTGAGTGAGTGCATTTTCCATATTTTATACAAAATGGTGTTTTTCGCGACCATAACTGTCATTCCAGCGAATAATTAAGTAATATTTCAAATGTGTAATCGTACTGCAAAGCGTTCACCTTTGATGACGGCGTTCATTATAAACACTATCTGAAAATTCTATCAAAGTCTGAATTACTGCAGTTAGACATAACGACAATGCCAATAATTACAATGGAGCTAAACAACACCATCGCGCAGCGCATTAATATTTGTTTATAACAAAATAAACTGCTCAAACATTAGTATTTAATCATAGCAATCGCCACCAGGCACATTGTTTTAGACAATTCATGTATTTTCATTTTTTTCATCTCTGCAGCAAATGGTAGAATTTAATTTTTGGCTGAAAATATATATATAATTATAATTGACTGCCTGACGATCATGACAAACAGTACTGGAAACGGAACTCGACGCTGCTCAACTGCATGGCAATTGACATTAAATAACCACGGAAATTGCCTGCATTTCAAAAAATTGACACTTGCTGGGCCAGTGAAATGTCAATATTATTACATGCGAACCGCAGAAATAAATTGCCATTATTTGACGATACTAGTTTGCGGTACGCAGTTTAAATGTGCCTCTGTAGTTGGGCAATTTCAGGCATTCTGGCCATTAAAGGGACTGGTTAATTTGGGCGTTCTGACCACAACAGGGATAAAGCCTCAATCTACAATTTCAGCTGACAATGTGAGTGATTGGTTGGACACAGTTGGTGGTATTGATTTTGTTCTTACCTCATGGTTGATCTCCACCCCCCGGCCACCTTGGTAGTACAGCTGCCCCAGTCCCACCTACACACCACAACATACAGCCAGGTGTTAACATTCGCATTGACATTTCATTTCCAAACACATAGTAAGCATTTTGTTGACATTTTCTCATGCAATGACATGGCATCATAATTAAATATTGAGCTATATCATAGGAACATAAATAAATAAAAGACCATGTGAAACTATAATTTTGTAAAAACTCCTTTCCTGGTCATCATTGCTCATAGGGCATCAGGCTGAGGCAACAGCAGCAGCATTTAATGGATTCCACACAATACCAAATCAATGTTGGATTCTGGCAAAGTATAAAGTCAAGGTTTTACAAAGTTACATGCCATAATTCAAAGACTTTTCAACATCATCAAAATAGAGGTTTAATAAATTACTATGTTTTCAAAATACATAAAATAATTTCCTAAAAATAGTGAAAACAACTATGATAAAAACATAATTTGGAGCATGCTGAAACTTGTTGAAACAGCAAACTGACACCAACAGTGCCGCACCAACCTGTGCCTGGACATCGCCCTTGTCAGCGAGGAACTGGTAGTACTGAATGAGGTCGTCGTCCAGGAGCCCACTCTGGGAGCCAGGGTTCTCCGCCTCGTCCAACAGACGGATGCGCTGGATGACAGGGCCGCCGTTGAGGGACGCGTCTTCTGCCACTGTCATGGAAGACAACAACGCTGATAGAAAGTTACACTGAAACATTAGCTGCTGGGTCAGTGATGGAGATGGTTTGTTTCAGTTGATGGCCTCTTAACTGGGTTTTAACAAGTAATTACATTACATCATGTTTCAGGGTAGAAACTAACTTTTTCATCACAAGTCCACAGGACTAGTGGCCAGTGAAGTTCACTATTCCACAGCCAAGTCTACTACCTGGGTAATCCCGTCAAATGTCATGCATATTAAGTTTCAGAAATGTCTGTAAGGCTCAGTCTGGCTTATAAATAATAAATGCAAAGATAAGTTTTACATGTCAAGATTATGTAGTATCAAACAACAGTAGAATTATTCAATAATCCAGTACAGTAATTTACACAATCCAAAATATAGAGTGGTTTTACAGCCTCTAATGGCAGCATTATAATGGATAGATGTGAAGACAAGTCATACAGAAGTATCTGGTACAGGAGGTGCTATGTGACAGTGACAAGTTACCTTTGGTGGCTACCATCTTGTAGTAAGTTAGGGCCGATTCACAACTGGCTTCTACGCCAATGCCAGCCCAATATCTGTAGCCCTACAATACAAAGACTATGTCCTTAACAGTACAAATGATAACACCATACACAATCTTGACAGGATGGCAGACCCAATTAAATCAGATAAATACAGGACATTCAATAATACAATCATATGATTAGTGGAGTGGACGTATGCTGATGCACTGGTATTTTTGTGCTGTCTTTAAATCAGTGCTTGTTCGATACAGTAAGTCTCATTGTCAAAAGCTGGCAATATCCAAAGTTTATTAAAAATTACATGTCTGACATAACTTAAAATCAGAACTGTATTTGTGATTACTGTGGCGGCTCTGTTGGTAGGTTTAAGCTGGACCCAGTGACATTTGACACTATAACAAAACTAGACATTTGACCTGACAATTTCACTGGAGAGACTAACTAAACGTATGACCCACCACAGTGAACTGGGTATTGAGTTGCAGTGACCTATTCCATACATGACTAAACATAGCATCTTTACCAACATGAACCTGGCTAAGATCAAACCTACAGACTTAAAAACAACACTGTCAATGCTGATAAAAACATACAAAACAAAAACATAGCATAAAGTATCTGTGTAAAAACAAAATAAACTATGATTTGGTCATATGTCAGCCGGTCACAGAAACCCAAACATATTTTGTTTGGCCTTACTGAACTGTTTTGAAAGTTGCTGATTTGTCTGTGCCACTTACCAGGGCCATCTGTGCGAGGGGGTCGCCCCCCAGGGCTGCGAAAGTGAAGTACACCAGACTCTGAAAGAAAACAATTGACCACCGTTACTACTATCAGAATTTTATCTAAGCGTGTAAACTACATAATTATTTATGTATTTTAAATTACACTAAATAAAATAATAAATAACATTTTATGTAAATTGTTAAATGGCAGAGACGATAAGGTGAATGAGTTGAAAATAACACAAATATTAATGAGTATACAAAAATCAGTACATTGTTCATAAGGTGTTTGTAAGTTTATGGTAACACATATACACATTTACTTAAACATGACCCACCTTTGCTTGGCTTGAATTCACTGCCAGGCCTGTGGCATACATGAAGGCCAGGTTCTGAAATCAACACATTAGTTTAAAATCAATAACAGTGAATCGCAATGAAAGTCAATAGCACTGTATTCCAGATGTACGAACGAACAGTTTAAGGACGTAATGCAATTTTGAGATTTTGCACAAGTCAGGTTGAAACTTTTGTGTAAACATGTTGAACTAGGATACTAGGTGTATCAAAAACGTGATCAATTTCCATTAAGAGATATGCATTAAAGAGCATTTGTTTTCAGAATGGGATAAGTGCCATATGTCGGTTTTTAAAACAAAACTAGATACATTCATGTCCAACTAATCAGTACAGCCTTGTTGTAGTTATACATAGGGCCAATGCCAATATACAGTTTACAAGGTTTACTGCATAGATTTGTGCTTATTCTTCAAGTACAGAAACAGTCTCAAATATGCTACTAGTTTGAATACTGCAATTTGGAATTACTATTTTGAAATAAGTGCTTTTAACTGAACGGTGAACAGTTACTAATTATGTGATTTGAAAGTTGAAACATTACTGCCCAGTATACAATGCGACATTGCCTGCTTCTAAACTTGAACACAAGAAGAAGACAGCCATCCAACAGCATCCATTCCATACATCTTTCATAATGTTAACAGCTATGTTGCACCTGTTGTCCACTTTGACATACATCAATCTGAGTATGATCTATGTGGCTGGTCTACAACAAATGAAGAAGTAGACAGGTGTTTCTCACATTAGGGTAGCTACTCAAGCCCTGCACCAACTACACTCCTCACCCTCTGGCCGTGTGGAGAGCCCCTTGCTGCCAGTGTGTCCAGTATCTCTTTTGCCTTTGTGATGTTCTGCTGCTGGTGTATTCCAAACAAGCAGGACTCCGCGATCTTGGCCAAGGCTTCTGTGTGCCCCATCTCTGCAGCGACCTCTAAATATTCATACGCCCTGAAAACATGAATAGGTTGTGTTAGTCCTGTGTGAAACACATGTGACCATCTTCAGTCTATGCCTATGTATCTTTGTTGTAGTTTTGTAACTAATTATGTTTTATAGTAATTGTTATTACTTACACCTGGTGTGGTAGTAGGTTTTCAGATAACATCATAATTAGGACACAAGCGCAGTAGAGGACAGTTTCACAGTTCAGCCATTAGGTGGAGGTAACATTTCGCCATTGCAAAATTCAAGTGTCTTAGTTGATACAATCTGAACACCTGTAAGTCATATTTCATTATAAACAATGTGCCTAACAAGAGCCAAGAAATAATGTCAAACAAACATAAAGACACTTGAAAAACAGTTTCTAGGAGAAACGGCAAAACTTAAACAACAACATGAAACAAGACAACTGTAGCAGTTTTGTCCTCATAATAGCAGACAGGGTAAAACTCATTCTTGAAAAGTTATCTGGGCAAACTTTAAATATGTTCCCATTTGTCATAAAAATCCAGTTGGCAGATGTGAAAAATGCGTACTTAGCTGCTGCCTTTTTATTATTCGACCTGAGAAGAGCTTGTGCTTGTTCATAGACAGAATTGGCTGAAACACAAGAGAGTTGATGACACATTACAACACATGATATTTCTAATAACATTAGATTGTTAGACATCTAGTCTTTAATACCCATTAAATGCATGCTTTTACTTTATGGGGATATGCTGTATAAAAATGCAAGACAACTATAAAGGAAACTGACAAACAAATAATAAGGATACACATTGCCATTCAATAACAAATCCAAAAGTTCTATAAAAGCCCTAACAAACTAAATCTTAAATGAAAATGGCCAAAGTTTATTGAATAAATTGTGTCAAAATAACAGTTCAAAGAAGCATTTGCTTTACTCACACTGTGATAGTGCGATATAAAATTAGTAATACAACAGAACAAACTGAAAGTGAAACATCAAGTAACAACCAAACCATCACTAAAATCATAACGTCAAACTGAAAAGTAACTATAAAATGCAGTGAACAAAACACTGGGTTTGTCAACCACCACAGGTATAATTTTATGGTGATTATGTACGGTTATGAGACTTACAGGTGGACACAGGACACCCCAATTTAATAAACAGAAAAATACTAAAAGTTATACAAATTATACAAAAATGAGAAAACACCAACATAATCTGGAAAACCTACACAAATGACCTGACTGGGCTGAACAGAAGTAGTCACATGGACCTTAAACCATACTTCCACACATATAAAATATGAATAATTATTGTATTAAAACAGCCATGTTCAGATTTATTCAGCTATTGGATACAGGTAAAATGCTAAATCAACTACCGGGTATTACTAGGATGACATGAAACGTTTGAGAAACTTTACTGTATTGTGCAAGTGCTTCTATAATCCGATAAATTGTACTGTATTCATTTAACAGTTCAGTTTATAAATTATATCATTATAGAATACATCGGTACATAGGTCACAATTAGTAGATGTGGTGTAGAAACCCTATGATTCTTATTCCATTCCACAAAAACCAGACACAACTGTCCCCAACAAATGGTTGGAATTGTTTATTTGTGAACATAACTAACTGTGCGTGCACTCTTGTCCCAATATTATATTCTAACATTTCAAAGAGGTACCCTGGGAAAGTAGTATTGGCAGGTATGGTGATTTCCCAACATAACTGCACAAGTTATTGGCACCAGGTTCATTAAGTTGAGCTAATCTAATCTCTATATACCATTTTTCAGACATACCATACTTTCTATTTGGTATTGCAAACAAATAATCTGCAGTCAATCATGTGAGATAAGACAACACCCATGTATCACTTTAAACAACTGTATTCAAAGAAAGCATCGTGACAGAACAAATATATCTGTGGGCTGAGCATGATTTGAGCCACATTCTGTAGGGTCGTGCTATTGAAAGACGGGAGGAGCCAGCAAAACAGATTTTTTGGCGACATTAAATATTTCTCAGCTGTTTCCCTGAATGCCCTGCAAAAACAACATTTAGGCTTAAAACAAAAACATACACAAAATGCACAGCCATTTACTAAATATTGGGAAATTTAGCTAATAGTATCTCCTGCCCACTAACCAAAATTGCTGCCTACCCCACTCTGGTTCCAACCGACACCTTCGGCTCAATGCAAAGCAGATTTCAAGTGTGCAAAAAAATATCCTAGCAGCCTCTTAAAAGTAGTAGTCATGAGTTGAAAACTAGATACAAACCAGTAACAGGAGCAACATAACACAACTTGGCATAAACTCACACAATGCCAACAAGGTAACTTCAATTTTGAACCGAAGAACTCACTGACAGCGTTCTTGCCATCCACAACAGTACCTTCTTTACTGTCCGTCGACATCACTGCTTTCGGTCGTTTTTCCTCTTCCTCTTGCTTTTCGTCCACTTTCCACATCTTGTTATTGTTTTTGACAACCGTTGCGTGTTCGTCAGAGTGGGTGTATACGTTGATCTGCTCAATGCTGTTGTCATCAGGCTTGCGGTTAGGCAGGGTGTAATCATCTTGGCTCTGCTGTGACGCGCTTCTCACCTTAGACAAGTCCAAGTCCTCATGTGGGACACCAACATCCACTGTTTCGTCAATGGATTGATCTGTCATCCCTTCTTGCCAAGTAAATGTCTGTTCACCAGTGTCAGATGTTTCACTGACCGAATCAGGGCCACCTTCATTCCATTCTACAATGCCTTTAAATATCATGTCACCTCTGTCATCGTCTTGGTCACGGTGGTCGTTTATTTCATGCCCCTCCACAGAAGCTGTAGAATCCTCACTGCTATCCTCATCTTCCTCTTCCTCATACTCATTTTCTTCATCCTCATTGTCTTCTTCATCATCCTCACCTTCTTTATACTCACCTTTTCCACTCACATTGTCTTCTTCATCCTCACCTTCTTCATCCTCAACTTCTCCATCCTCATCATATTCTTCATCGCCATCTTCTTCTTCACTGTCATCTTCATCATCATGTTCACCTTCATCGTCATATTCACCGTCACCATCATCTTCGTCATCCATTTCATCATCACCTTCGTCATCAACTATCTTCACCACAATGCCATCTTCTTTATAAACTTCCTCTGTATATGCATCTGGAGCTTCACCACCGACAACATGAGAACTATCATGAACATCCGTTTGTTCTGTTTCACTATGTTCACTCCTTCCAGGCTTCTCTACAAAATCATTATCCATTGCATATTCTTCATCTTCACCATGCCCATAATCATTATTAAAGTAATCCGCACTACCGTAGTCTTCTATGATAAGTTTTTCCAATCTTGCATCGTCTTCACTGCTGTCGTTATCTTCATCAGTGTAATCATACTCACTCTCTTTTTGTTCATCTTCTTTATCAACTCCCTCTGAACTATCTTCTGAGCCATCAGCAACAAGACTCTGTGCATGATGACTGTCACCATCAGGTAAATTGTCTTTCCCCCTGTTATCTATGTATTTCAATTTGTCATTAACATCCTCGTCATCTAGATTATTTGATGGTTTATCAGTTTCAGCAGCATTGTCTACATATTTAAGTTTCTCACTAACATGCTCTAGCTTCTTAGATGGCATGTAAGTTTTAGCAGCATCAACATCTGCGCTGTCCTCTTCCTCTGAATCATACACGCCAACATTAGAAACCAGCTCGATTTTTCCATGTGGCCGACGTGTTTGTGTGTAGACAATAAACCTTGCTACTCCATCATCACTGGGCTTGAAATATAGAACGGTCTGTAGAGTATCCTTAGCATACTTATCTCTCTTAATCCGGCTCAGTTTTGACATGTCTATATCGTCATAAGGAATTGGGAAATCCATGTCTTCATTATCAGCAATATAATCATCTGGATAATTGTCACCATCAATGGCATAATCTTCACTGGAACCTTCATGCAACAATTTATCACTAGTACTCTCACCATTATGCATAGATGGAAGCAAAGCTGAAATTGACAAATGTACCACATTAATGATATTTTCAGCAAAACAAAAATGTGTCAAACCAACCACCAGCCTCACACTCAAGTTGGTCAAAAGTGAGAATTCTAGTTATACAAACTACCTGAATCTATACATTATCTAGCTGCTTGACAGGTGATTAACAATACTTAGTAAAATTATGCATTACGATAAAGAAGATGTGTATGTGCGCATGCATGATTGAAAGCATGCATAACCTCACCTTTTTTCTCCTCTTCTGTCAATGTTTCCTTCTCGTCAGTTCCCTCCGACTGGTCACTGGTGTCTGATGCAGCCTTCTGGCTCTTCATGGCTGCGATGCATAGCACAGTTGAAATATCTCAGGTTATTATTGCTGGACAGAATATAAACAATTACCTTTGTGCTTTATGTGCAGCATTATTTTGCACTTGACTGAGACTAGAGAGGAATTATAATGGCATTTTGTACCTGGCATTAACATTTAACAAACAACCAGATGTTGTTTTGATTTTAAAATCCTACCATACTACTGTAGAGATTTAGTTTTAGGGTAACTACTTCCTTCTGAAAACCAGTTACTGAAATGCCACAAATGAACATAGCAAGTCCTACCTTCAGCCTCCTTTTCCGTTGGGACAAACTGAGGGACAACGTCAGAATATTCCTCAGACTCCTGATACACGTCTCCACTGTCCAACATCCGCTGCCTGTAGATGTACATCGTCCGGCGACCAGACGGCTCAGGGTGCATGAGTACGATTGTTCGCAACGTGCCGTCCCTGCTCTTCTTTGTGAAGATCTCAGCCACGTCATCCATGTTGAATTTGTCATAGTTAACCGGATCGGTAAGACCCATTGATTTATAGATCGCTGTTCTGTGTTGCATTCGTCTGTTGTCCAACAGATCCGGGTTGCCAGCGTCGATATCAGGTTCGTCGAAGAGATGTTCGTGAAGTTTAGAAATGTATAAGTGGTCGTTTTCAATTGTTGCAGGTTCCTGATCTGGTGCATTGCCACCAGCGACTGTATCTTTTGCATCACCGCTGTCTGATGACAAGTCTGACAAGTCATCAGCTACATCATCATCTGACTGTTCCCCATGGGGCTCTATACCGGTGCCCTCCTGTATTCCTTCATCACCTTTTAGATGTTCACTTTCTATAGGGTTGCTACTGGCAGGCGCATCTACATGTGTTGGTGTCTCCAGTTCTGCTCTGTCTGTTTTCACAGCGTCTTGTTTTATACTTTTTGGAGTAGGAGTTTCTTGCTGGGGAATGTCCCTGTTGTCAGAGGAGACCTTACCACTCCCTGAGCTCACATGAGCATCTGGATCTGCCCTTCTGGGAGTTCTCACATCATCATCAAAGTCTTCCTGTGTTTGCTCTTCTGGTCGCTCATTAGCATTACTAGATCTGGCTGGTTTAGGCTGCTGCAAAGGAGCAATGTTTTCCTGTTTAGCACTGTCACCAGACGGCAGAGAGTCTGGTGGTGGTTCACGCTGTTTTGTAGCATCATGTGACTTGACAGATGCTGGCTTATCCGACTGCGTTACAGTTTGTTTTGACAGTTCTTTCTCATCCAGTTGCCCATGCCTAGCTTGCTGTTTCTGGTTGGCATTCGCTGGCGGTGGTGTGGCTGCCTCCACACATGATATACACAGAATGACCGAAATGCAAAGACCTGTTGCTGCAGCTTTCCTAGGCAGCCTCATCGTGGTATGATAAGTGACCTGGGAGGAAGAAAAACATCCACCAATAACTACTTCAGGCGATCTTTAATTTCAATTTTAAAAACGACAGCCTACAGCCACCAAACTTATTGTCACATATCTTGCATAACAAAACAAACTCGAGCAAAACATGATGGCAACTGAACATCATTGGCAGCTATGCATACTGTTACTATAAACTTGTATTGTGTCAAGTCGTTGATTGATAGTGCTCAGTGTAGGGTTAAGGTTTAACCTAAGCTTAGGGTTAGGATAAAGCCAGAAATTGTGACTTCAGCTCATTTATGTAGCAACACTACAACAAAATAACGCTGTTATGATAATCGCTGAGCTATGCGTAGCCATCGCAGATTGAGTTTCACATGAGCTCGATTTGTGAATTGTACTGGTTACAGGAATTTAAACGATTTGATTTTGTAACCTAGTCTATATCAGTGCTTCAAGTTTGAAAAATCCAGGCGAGCAATAAATCGCTCACCTAAGTATGTGAAATAATTTAGGCGAGCAATTTTTACTTTTGTTTTTATTCATCAGGTGGTGATCTGTTATCCATGTGGCAGTGCCACTGTATAATCTCGTCATGTGGCTGGTTTCGCAAAGCGATTTTTCATCACACAGTTACTTAACATCCTGTGTTTGCATAAACATCTATGTTTGCATATGTACATCTAAACACATCATTTACTATATCAGTCATCTTATTAGCGTTAAGAATGTTCTTAGTTGCTTTATGAGACCAGCCCCTGGCGTGTTGAAGACTGGTCTGGTGATGGGAGCGGTTATCGTAATTAGCGCGAGCAATAAATCACTCCTTGGGACGGTTGGTTTGCAAATATTTTTATAGTTTTCTAGTCACTTGTATTTTTTTTAATGTTTATGTGGACATCTGTATGACACTGACAGTCTGAAATAAAGATATTGAATTGAATTGAATTGAAATTGAATGAGCGATACTCGGATAGGCAGGGAGAGCGATCACTCTGTCTTAAAAATATATATATCAGATATATGAGGAAAAGATTGGCGGCTGAAAGAGGTCATTTTGGTGGTTAGGTCAGCAAGTACAAGATCGCTTTACTTTCAATTAATGAAAAAAAAAGTCTAGTAGTAGGTTGTAGTATGTAGGTAAAGCTATAGTTACGCCGGCCGGACAAAAACTGCAAATGCAATTCCTGTCAAATTAAAGTAGGTCTTTATTATCCGAGACTGATGGCCAAGTTTTACTATATTGCATGCATTGTGCAGAATGCCCTGTTATTTGTTAATTATTAATCGGGGTTATAAGTCATAAATGATGGACCTCACCTTTGATACCGAATTCGGAAGTGAGCAAACGCCCGCAGACGCGAATCGCGAGAGCAGAAGATGGAAACAGTTATGATTTCCTGGCATAAATGTGTACGTCAGTGCGTTCCAGTGACAGCGCTAACATAACCACATTTTATGAGCTACATTAAATGCTTTCCATAATCTTGGGGAAGTCTTACCTATTTTGTGAACGGCACTTACTTCCTATATTTATGCAGAACTTCGTTTACATACACCTTCGTACATTTCGCCACGTACTGAAAACCAGGACAAACCTGTCATTGCTTATTGTTACGGCGCATGTCATTGGACAGTTAAATAGATCAAAGGTCATTCTCCTGACTTGTTTCTATGTTATCATTCTTTTTACCACTGCATACTTAGTTATAGCTTTCAATACGCGGTAACTTTGATACTCTTTTGTCATTGAACTATGTTTTCCTCGAATTTTTGATTTTAATTGCTATGTTGTACATCTGGTGCACTTAACATTCAGCTGGTATATTTACATGCGATATTTAATAATTGGCAGTGTAACCCCTAGTGTTCCATCTGGGCCTTTCACAGCCAACGGCGAGTAACTTAGCCTTGGTTACCCAGGCTCCGTGAGGTGGCAGCACTTTTAAGCCCCCCACCCTCGCCTGGGGAAACAATGGGTCTGCATTTTCGACCCGCCAGGGCGGCCTTAACCCAGATTAGGGTAGAGACGCTGATTGGCTCTCAGGCCAACTATGAAATAAAAATAAAAATAACGATATACTTTTACAAGATAATGATATCATATGAAAAATATTCAACATTGAACAGAATTAACACAAAAGTAAGTAAAAATTCAAATTTACAGTTATTTATAAAATAAGAATTACGGCGGGATTAACCAGTATCCGTAAGGTTTCTAGCCCCACACGAATAACATACAGATTAAATAAGGATACCTTTTTTTTATCAAATAATGCTGTAGTATAAACAACTATTCTAAATTAAACTTATATTAATACAAAATAAATAGAAATACAAATTCGCAGTTGTTTATAAAAATATAAATTACGGCAGTGTCCGTGAGGTGGCAGCATTGTATAGATCACGCGGATAAACAAACAAAAGCGAGTAAGTAACCAGACTGTCTTCTCGGCGTAGTTACGCAGTCGACCGACAGTCAGTTAAAGGAAAAAAAGACAACGGTTTCGCGTCATACACCTTTTAGAGTTTATACAATGTAACAATTTCCACATATACTCAATTTTTTAACGTCAGCGGTTTACTCAGAATGTGACTTTAAAGTCTAAAATTCTAACGAAATCCACGATGGTCTAGACGCCGCCATAGGTGAAGGGTTAACTTGGCTTGCCCATTCAGCGCGCCGCATTCTATGTCACTGCTGAAGCCGGTCAGCTTCCTGCGACGTTGTTAAGGGTCAACAACTTCGAGTCTTCGATAGTTCGTTCAGTTGGCGTGACATCTAGCAGCTGCTTATAGACGTATATCTAAATCTGTGGTTAAATCTATGGTAAACTTTAATAATTATGCCTTACTGTTTGGCATACGGTTGCAATAATAATTGAAACAACCGGTAGTATTGAAGCAATTGATTCACATTGGTGATTTGCGGGCGTACTCTTTGGAATCCCTCCAGTCCAAGTACTGTTCACTTTACTCGGTCCATTTTGACGAGAAATATTCTTTGAAGTAGACATGTATCATCGATCCCTGTCCAAGTCCATGTCCCTGTCTCTCTCATTATCCGTGTCCCTCTCCCGCTTATTCCCCCTCCTCTCTGCCTGTCTCTCACTCACTCACTCACTCACTCACTCACTCACTCACTCACTCACTCACTCACTCACTCACTCACTCACTCACTCACTCACTCACTCACTCACTCACTCACTCACTCACTCACTCACTCACTCACTCACTCACTCACTCACCCACCCACCCACCCACCCACCCACCCACCCACCCACTCACTCACTCACTCACCCACTCACTCACTCACTTCTCTCTCTCTCGCTATATATATATGTATATATATATATATATATATATATATATATATATATATATATATATATATATATATATATATATACATATATATATATATATATATATATATATATATATATATATATATATATCGTATATTCTGCTAAAGACTGCGACATGCAAAATGTGTTGTCAAGCGAGGAACATAGCCATATTAATTCTGTCAGCCGTGTTAGGACGACAATGTGCACAACCATAGATATTGTAAAAGAGAGATACTTTGTTAATAGTAAAAGTTCTATAATAGTGACGATTGTTTACCTATGGACTCCCTTCATCGCCAAGTGGAATATGCATTTTAATAGAGGATGTAAAATGTTCGAACGTCTCATACATGCACGTAACAGTCATTAATCAGGAGCATGCCGCCATTTTTCATGACGTCGTGTTTTCGTCATATACCCGTAGCGTGTCGCCTTGGTTACCGCCGACACAAAGTCAAAGCAGCGACAGTTAACTAGAGACGCATGTTTGTTTTATTGTATAATAATATAGCTTAACAATTTTAATAACATATGTAATTGTGTTTGCGAATACAAGTGTATGTTTATGTTTGTGTGCTGGATTGTTTTGCTAGACATATATTAGTGCCATTTAAAAATGACAAGGTACGTACGTAATTATAATATATATATATATATATATATATATATATATATATATATATACATATATATATATATATATATATATATATATATATACATATATATTATACGTGGAATTATGCCATATAATATATATATATATATATATATATATATATATATATATATATATATATATATATATATGTATATATATACATCTATATATATGGCATATTTACACGTATAATACGGCATGGTACGTCAACAGAAAATGGACAGAGAAAGAAATAAGTGTGTCAACCAATGAGATGGTAGATAACATTGCAATGCATGGTAGTTTACAATTCGCAATATATGGATGATGGACGCGGGAAAGGGAGAAGGACGGGAGCAGATGTCCCTTGGCATTTTGGTGTGTGGAAAGGTATATGGTTCTGTCCTCCAGCAAAGCCGGAGTAACGACAAGCCGGGTGGGAAAATGTGTCATTAGTACGCAAATACATAGAATAGCGTTGGAAAATACGGAAACAAAGCTGTTGCTGGTTCAGACAGACTGATGCATATAGTCTATAGAGACAGTGAATACTGGTAATACATCAACAGGCCGACACGGCGCAACGTCGGAAAAGCGGAAATTAGGCCTACGCGAGCGTTGCTTTACGTCACAACAAAAGACACGTGTTTCTTTACTACAGTTTATATAGTTTAAATACCCTTGTCATGTGTGTGTGTGTGTGTGTGTGTGTGTGTGTGTGTGTGTGTGTGTGTGTGTGCGTGCGTGTGTGCGTGCGTGCGTGCGTACGTGCGTGCGTGCGTGCGTGCGTGCGTGCGTGCGTGCGTGCGTGCGTGCGTGTCTGTATGAATTCAATAGTGCAGCGTGGTCTACAACGGTAGTGGTTTGTGACGTCGTGCGGCTTACAATGAGAATGACACATGCAAAGATATATGCAACCATTTAGATAAGCTGGTCCGACATACCAAATAAAGTTATAGAAAGTTTGACTTTCGTCGTTACAAATTCATGCTGTTATAAATAAAGTTATAGTCAGTCTTGTCTTAAGGATACACAGATTCTGTGCACTTCATGTAAAGACAAACTGCTCAAGCTACTTAAATGTCTATACAAATTTGTGCGACTAAAGATTGCAACTGTGATTCACACTTGACGTCAGGATCGGTCTTCTACCACAAGTTCGTCGAATCCTGTTTTCTCATCAAATGCACGTTCGTAGACGACATTGGTACATTCGCCGAGCACCACTTCCGCCGTAGTGTACACCAGCAAGTCGCCGATCACGTGACCTCCGACCACGCGGCCGTCCTTGTCGCCGAGCGACACGTGCAGGTGACCGCGATCACCGGACACCGTGCCAGTGAGAGACAGGATCTCGAAGTACTCCTTGAACGTGATGACTCGCTACAACACAAATGATACATTAAAGATCAATTACTACGTACAACGCTAAACCAGGTTGCACCAAAATGAAAGGGACATACTTATGTATGCAATCTCACATCCAAACACTCATGCATGCACCCATGCACACACACACACACACACACACACACACACACACACACACACACACACACACACACACACACACACACACACACACACACACACACACACACACACACACACACACACACACACACACACACACACACACACACACACACACACACACACACACACACATTATATAGTTATATCCTAGATTGTTACAATCGCGCTGCGTCGCCCGCCCGCCCGCCCGCCCGCCCGCCCGCCCGCCCGCCCGCCCGCCCGCCCGCCCGCCCGCCCGCCCGCCCGCCCGCCCGCCCGCCCGCCCGCCCGCCCGCCCGCCCGCCCGCCCGCCCGCCCGCCCGCCCGCCCGCCCGCCCGCCCGCCCGCCCGCCCGCCCGCCCGCGCCGCGCCGCGCCGCGCCGCGCCGCGCCGCGCCGCGCCGCGCCGCGCCGCGCCGCGCCGCGCCTGCCCAAGACCGACCGATATATATGCCTACACCGACAATATGCAATTTATGAAACAGTGCACGATTTGCAATCTCTTTTATCATTATTGTTACCTCTTCCTTCCCGTTGACTTTAGCCATGCGCAGTGTGGCTCGTTGCACACTTCCGCAGCACGTGAGGACGAACGCTGCCTTTAGTCTCTTCTCTTTGGCGAACTGAACGAGCGTCGACCTGAGCTCTTGGCCTGGCGTCAGTCTCAGTGTGTAGCACGTCAACCTACTCGGTGTGGCCTGTCGGATCAGCAAGAGCGACACTGCATCGTACAAACCTCAATACTGGTGTTTAGCAACAATTTAACAACATTGCCACCTACGGAATCAACTCTAGATGGCTGATGGTCTAGGAAGCCCTTTGGCTTATCGAGAGTCCAACCTATCAATTTAAGTGTACCCCGCCCTTCTTAGGTGTATGTCGATTTTATTTTAAAATATATTAACACTACTAGCACCTACACAATCAGACAATACAATGTTCCATTCATTTACTGTTATTTTCATTTGTGAAAATGAGAATTTTCTAATATCTAGTCTACACTGCTTCCGTGCTAATCCATACCTTCTAGTCTTTCTCTCTTCCTTAACCGATAAAAAAGTATTTCTGTCAATATTTTCATACCCATTCAATATTTTAAATACTTCTATCTGATCTATTCTCAATCTCATGATTTGTAGTGTTGTTAAACTACACTCTCTTAGACGCATTGTCCTGAGTTTTGGTATTATTTTGGTTGCTCCCCTTTGTACTCTTTCTAGCATATTGAATCAGTTGGGACATGTTTTATATGGTGCCCGCCACTCAAGCTCTGCAGATAATTGTAAGACGTGTACTAACTGATGCTCATATATGCTATGTCCGGCACCATCAATAACCTCCAGTGGCGAATTTCCTAAGTTATCATAAATGGAGCATACGCGCATTATAATTGTAGGCCTCGTGCAGCTGTGTCACGAACCATGCATTTGGGTCAAGTATAACGTCTCCGATCGTACCATTTCTACTACCTACCTGC